>CM023359.1:29231827-29477121 GCA_013282895.1 Eriosoma lanigerum
TAATAGTACCATCCCTAATACCCGTCTACAACAACACACGAGTCCGCGTATCAAGTATTGCGAGTAATGTTCAAAATCAAAATATTAATTTAATGATATTTTTAGATGTATTTAAACGTATGGACAACGTTCCATAAATACATAGATAGCAAGTGATAAACTTACGTAAGTTCTAAACTGCGGTAGGACTAGAGGAGTATTTGTAACGTGTATGTCAATTATGTTTTGTCCGAAATCAGTAGTATAATATATAATTATATTATTGAAATAAACTATCGTAAGACACAAGTCGATATTATATGATAGTTTGATTTTCGTTTCGTCTCCCCTATAAAATTTGCGTTAATTGACCTCTGTGGTACAGACACAACTTATACAAGTTTATATAAATATTTAAAAATATGAAAACGATAGAAAACCGTATATCCAGATGTGTGGGCGTACGTGTGTGGCTGTGGCTGTGCCGTGTATCCCGAGTCCCATAAGTGCCTACTGGCAAGTGCTGCGGCGGCGGTGTGCAGTATCGCGCCGCCCCTCGGTCGGTGAGAGATCAATACGCACCGTCGAAAACGCGAGTGCACGGTCGGTGTCGTTTTTATTTTTATATTATTATTTTATTATTACTACTATACTACATAACTTTTCGTTATTCGGCGCCGCCGTTGATGCCCCCTTACAGTATACACACGCTGATTGGTTAGGGCACGTTTAGTAACGCGTGTTTGGACAACAGAAAGGTTCTTTGTCGGATCCCACTAAAAAAAAAAAAAAAAAAAACCAACCTCGTTTAGTATACACCACACCCGTATAGTTGGAATATAATTTTTTTTTGTCTTATTTCTCTATCGATTTTCGTCCGTTCCAGTGTCTATATACTTAATAATATAATTGAATATCTATCGAAGAAGAAGAAGTACCGTCGTAGCTTCTTTTACAAATCACGATCCGTGTCGACCGACGGGCCGGTAACGAGTATAGCATAATGTGTTTACGCACGGTGTATACATAAACGTAATAATGTAATATACAGTCGGCGGTATCGCGACGTTGCCAGTTCACACGTAAATATGAAAAATAAAATAAAGGCGTGTAGAAAAACGCGTCGTCGGCATCGGTCGCACGGCTCAGCGCGAGCGGCGGCGGCAGTAGTGGTGGCAGAGGTGGCCGATCGACGGACGGACTGGGGTACAACGATGGCCTTGACACGGCAACACGGCCACTGAACCTGTACGCCGCCGCCGTAGCCGACACGACAATAATGACGTCACTTTTGTTGTTTTTTTTCGCCATACATATAATGCTTCGCGTATGTTATCTATACGTGTACGTACATTGTATACACACGCACACGCAAGTCGTCATATAGTATATACACAGATATACACACGCACACACAAAACCAATAATTTCACGCGACGATCTGACGTTACCGTCCGCGTGTGGGATGCTGCGTTGCCGACGCGCGCAAGATCATCTCAATGTGTATACACCCGCCGCGTATATTATAAGCTACGTAACGGCAAGGCCGTAAAGACCTTGTTGGACGGTCGGTGTTATCTACATAAGAACATGTACCTCACGCTAGTCCCAGGAATACCACGGTATTCGCGGAGTACGATCCTGCCGAAGATATGGTATACAAAATACTATATAATATAAAATAGGGGTCGTCAAACAATCGATCGCGATCGACCGATACGTCAAAGTCGATCTTCCATTGTTTGAATTTATTTTCTATACATTTAGTAGACAAATCACAATATTATAAATATCTATTCATAATTAAAACTTTTTTTTTCATGTGGAAGTCGATCTTAAAAGAAAAATATTCATTGTAGACTTTAACCAAAAAAAGTTTGGTTACCCCGGATATATAATTGTGATTTTTAATAATAATATTTATATTATTATATTGTTGTCGAACAACTGTAGGGCATATTTAAAAAAGAAAGTTTAGCTATAAAATAATTATATTGGTTAAAAAAGTTGTTACTGAGTTCACCGATCCCTAAGCTTAGAAGTTCTCCGTCTGGGAATTCAAAAATTACCCAACCTAAAGCTTGAATCTTATCCTTGGTTCGGGTGAAAACTTGCATTGTCGTGCAAAAGGATTATTCTGGAAGACAGTTCTAGCGCCGTCAATTTTGGATCGCACGTCTTAGTTTGGTCCCTATACACCAAATAAATTGTTGTCCCACGTTCCATAAAACCAACTAAAAAAATGTCATTATAACGTCACAGAAAACTATATTCATCATTTTCCGATTCGAGTCGAAGATGTCTTAAATTTTTTGGTTAAAGTTGAATGACGCCACTGCATTGATTTTTTTTTTATTCTTTTTTATTCAAAATAATCTCGTAATATATATGAAGGGTATAAAGGACGTATCTGTATTATGCACAATCCGTACATACGTGACGTAACGTAGGCATCATCATTATTCGAAGTTAATCTTTCCAGTTAGGACAAATATAGTGTATAAATAATAGTTCCATGCAGTATTCGGTATGGTCTAGATTGTTGTAACTTATACAAATAGTAAAATCCTTAAAGGATTAGTTTTGTCAAACTAATAAGTTTAAAACAACTTCGTAAACGTTTCGTTATTGATTATTAAACGTTTTTAAAATATTTATTAAAATTTTTTATTAAATATCTAATAATTATTGTAAAACCATTGCAGTATACATGTTTAATTTGTTCAAACTGGGCATTAATATGCAGTAAACAAATTGAATAATAAATAATAATTTACAATTTCAAATAAATATTTCTAAATAACGTTTGCTTTAATCTGGTTTAAAGTTTAATACCTAATATTATAGTCAATAGTCAGTCATATGTATAAATATAGTTATTTTATATTTTTTACACTCTTGTTCAAAAATATCGAAGAAGTTAGTGAACACGGTTTGGTTAGGAGTTCGGATGTTTGGTCGAGTCCAATTTGAATCGGTCTAGTCTTAAATTTTCACATTTAATTACCTACGGTTTTGTTCTTATTTCAAGACATTTTAAAATATTGTTCTTGTCTATGAAATAACGGATCGCGCAGATTACTAATGCGTATATACGCGTACTTCTTTTGTTAGTGTAAATCTTCATCACGTACATAGATAGATATTACTGGTATTAGGTACCTATAGTATTGCGAGTGCGTGTTTTTTTATAATGCGGTGATATTCCCTATAATCACGGGAACTATATATTATGTGAAGGCTGTGTCATTAACTTATAACCATATATATATGTTAGGTACCTAAGGCGACTTATTAAATATTTTCAACTAATATCAAGTTTTTCTTGTTTAGGTACGTGTTTCTGTATATACGTAACAACTATCATCAGCATGAGTAATTTTTCATTCGGGGTTGTTGCTAACTGTCGGGGTCTCAGAAATTCCTCGAGCTGTGCTTCGGGCTCGTATATATATATACTATTTGTTCATAGTAATGTAGTATGGTATCGAATGGTCGTATTAATATAAAAAAAAAAGGAAAAAAAAATGGTTTTGGAAATCCGTCGGTGTCAATCTTTGTATTGTTTTATAATCCAAGTAATAAAGCTGCGCCTCGTTTTATTAAAGCCCTAAAACAAACGTTGAAAATTTAATGTCCCCGGCTCCTTTCTTTTGCTTTTATTACCGAGTTCCGAATAATTTACAATGCCGGATCAATAGTCCTCCTGGGTCCCCTGCACGTCACAAATCCCCAGACAAATGCATGTGAAAATCGCGTGCGCACAAAGTATTATACAACGGGGCTATGATAATATATAATATATACATATACATATTTCATTGCCGTACATAGGCTTAAAGAGGATTTTTTGTTTTGTACAACACGCGCGTTGTTTTATTTATTATTGTCAATATATATTTTTTACAAAAAAATCGATAATTCTCTCTCGTTCTGACTGCGTTGTTATATTGTATATGTTTGTGTAAGAAAATTAATTAGAAAAAAAATTAAGTCGCAACATCTATTATATTCTCTTTACGCTTATTAATCGCGATTTTTAAATCACAATATATTACAAGACTTACAATAGTGCTGCTTTTGTCGTGTTTCAGGTTTCCATCTGAGCGGTGTGGTGTGGAACCAAAGACCCGGATCGCCGTCGTACAATCATCCCGACCAAGAGAACAAAAAACACAAAGTGTCAGTCAGTTTCGACAGGTAAATGCAGCGTCTTTGATAATATTATATAATTTATAACGCGCCTATTTTATTTATAATATAATATTATAATTGGTCAAATCTATTTAAACATAATGATGAAAAAAATAAAATTACAACTATTTGAGCTATATCGTGTGCCAGTTTGGTTTATATACAGGGGTTAAAGTGGGGGGGCCCAAGGGGACTCAGTCCCCCTACCACAAATGGTGGTTTAAAAACGTCCCCTTTAACAAATTACACGTTACAAAACGTTCTGGAGACATAAAATTATAAATGTAACGCTTAAAACTATATGGAGACATTAGTCCCCCCTGGAATTTTTTCCCACTTTAAGCCCTGTTTATATAGTATATATGATTAATATATTATCTACGCTTACATTTAAATTATTTTATATAATATTCATATTTTACAATATTTATTTACGACGATGCAGAACAGCCACGCTAAAAAATGTATATTTCAATTTATTATTACGTTCATTTACATGTAGATATATCAGTTTCACGATTACAAAAAGGGTATAGGGAAAAATGTATATTATACTTAGGTATACGTAATAATATATATTGTATTCGTGTGTTAGTATTATATAATATTCACGTCATTCAATACAATAACGCCCAGATAGTGAAAATAAAAACGACGTTTCAAGTTTGAACTCTAAGTATAGATATAACATGTAGGTACCTAATATTTAATACGTAATATATATTATAGATAATATTATTTGTTCAAACGAACCAAGAATATTATAACGTCATAAATTAGTATTTAAATGAATATTTTTACAACACTATTAATACATTTACTAAATCGTCGCAATTGATTTGTTCTTTATGTATTTTAAACATTTTAATCGCATTTATTTTCGCTAATATAGAATAATTCGTTGATTTTTAATTAATTTTATAATATATATATATATATATATATATATATATAATCGTTTCAAAAATTAATTCAATTTAAAATAAACATGTAGCGTGGCAATGTATAATACTTGTATTGTATATATTAGGTATCTATACTCATAGTCATATTACTACTATACGTCGATGTACAAATTGTGTCTTGTGTCATTTTATATTTACATTTATACGTTTAGCATGTGTTCGTAAAATAGTGTTTTCAAAGTATTGTTCTACGCAAAGTCTATATAAGAAAAAAAATGATTAAAAGTTTTACTATATATGTAGTATATTGCAGACTATGTAAATACTAATACGAAATATCTCGTGTACCTCTAAAAAACAGGATGATCAAAAATTCGTGTTACAAAAAAAGAATGAATTCCATATAAGATATACCTACCCAATAATAATTTTGTAACACGAATTTCAGATCACCCTATATATACTATAAGAAAATATAATATTTAATATTTATGCAAACGTAATCTGTACAAAAACTACGGAAAGCCGCGTTGAAAAATGTGAATAGTAGGTACATATAAAATATGTAGAAACTGTGCTTCTTTTGTATAGGTATGCTAAACGATTTTGATTGCGAATTTCACAATGTTTTACTTTGTTTGTTTGTTCGTTCGTGTGCAGGTGCAAGATAACGTCAGTGACATGCAGCTGCGACACGAAAGACATATTCTGGTGCCCCCACGTCGTGGCCTTGTCCTTGTACAGGATACGGAACGCGGACAGTGTCAGGCTCAGGGTCCCGATATCAGGTAAAAATATTATCGTCATTATTATTTTTTTTTTTTTCATTGTTACTATCGTCGCGATATTGTTACGCGGAAAATTGTGCATATCCCGTAATACATGCGAACATAATACGCATATTATGTACCTAGATTCATTTGACATATTGTACATGTAATGTGTGTGTTGACAATGGTATAAAATAAAATATACAATATTAAGCGAAACGTTTGATTAATGATTAAGATATTAGCCCGAATAAATAATAATATAAAATATTATATTATAATATAAATAATAAAATAACTTAATGCGGTTGCCACACTCGACAGCTACACGCGAAATGTGAAAGTTGTCAAGACACAACATTATAATATATTATATTATTCGGTTTACAATAATTAAAAATACGAACAATACCGACGCCGCGCCGGTGACTATATATATATATATATATTATAATATGGTTGTACTTATACCATTGTCAAGTGGTAAGAACACAAAAACCGCGTCATCCAGTTGGAAAATAATGCGAAATCGTCAAAAAATTATTTGGACTGAGAGAATTGCAAATCAAAAAATGTATTCAGAGTTATATATTATTCATTTTGTTAATTCTCGTATTTCGCACAGAAAATTGTTGTACTTCACGCAGGAAATATAATGATCCATGTACATACTTACAATAATAATACTTGTTAGTTGTTTTGCTTGTTGAATGCACGCGTGCAACGACAGATACAACCATGTTAAATATTATTATATGTAGTTGACAACACGTGCAGAAGGGCATTGGTTAATTAATTAATAAAAAAACATATACCAATAATGTAACGAGGAGGCCCTCTGGATAACCTTTACCGTAGCATTTATTGAGAAAATCATTGTGTGATGACACGTGGAATATTTTATTTCTTACTAAAAATAATTATTAAAAAATTAAAATAGTAATTTCCATATACTATAAGCATGCATATATAAACACCGTTGTATATTCCTGAGTATACATTTTTATATAACTGTTTTAAATAAAATACTAATTTAAACACGAATAATCATGAGTTCATGACTTTTGTTACTTGAATATGGTATTTATAGTATTATTTATACATGAGTAATAATAAATTAAACAGTATTCAAACACCTATCTAGTCATGCTAAACAAGTTGATTGAACCGGACTAGGTTTTTTTAGGACAACAACTTTATTAAAATAAATAAATAAAACATAGCTGAAATAAAAATTAATTTCTCTACAAATATGTGTTTATTTAATGATATATAAAAAAAATCGTTAGCATAGATTTGTTTAGATAAGTAGTTAATATATATAATCTAATACTTATAAATTAAGGAAAAATATGCATACAAATAACTATTTTTTATAATAATGTTTGCAATCGATAATTTTTGTTTGTTTGTTAGTTAGTTTTGTTTATACATAAGCATATTTCACAAATCCATTGATTTTTTTTAAAGAATATTTTGTTTTTAACACAATAAATGTTACAACGTGGTATTGCTTATGTGACTGGAAAATATCCTCAACCATGTCCTTAAGATTTTCCTTATAGTGCGAAAAATTATTCGATTTTTAATTTCGAAACGTTGGGGATTGAAAAAAACTCTTTTAATTTATTTATGAAATACGTGTTGCGTAATTGATTTTTACTGATTATTATAAAAAAAAAAAAAAATGTAACCGCATCAAAATGAGCCTTTTGAATTCCGTTTTTAAGACGTTTCAGTTCGGTGCTTATTCGTGGCGACTGTGGATTGCGTAAAACTTATTTATTATATACCCGGACACATGGCGTAACGCCCGTACAGACACATACACATTTTTTTCTTAACGATATTTTTCGGAGATGTCAATGGTACGCTAGTTTTAACCTCAATGATTTTCTCTGTTCGTTTTCCACAATAAAATAGATTGGTCACGGGACCAAAACGAAACTAGCGAATCCAATATCCTTTTCAAATGGGAACCATCGTTTTGTCGAAAAAAAAAATAGGTTTCTTATAAATTAAATTGAAAATAAATTGTCGCCCAAAAGGCAAAAACCATGAAAATTAACGTGGTAGTTGTTTAATACCATTATCGGATTTTGTCATTTTTCAGAAACCCTATTGCAAATGGACAGACAACAGTTGCAAAAGTTTGTACAATACCTCATATCCGAACATCACACGGAGGTATTGCCCACAGCGCAGAAACTGGCGGACGAAATCCTACAGCAGCGTTCAGAGATCAATCAGATAGCCGGTGAGTCATTTAATAATAACGATAATTGATAATAAACATATAATTTAAATAATTAATATTCTTATAATAATGTATAAGGACGTATTATAAAAGACAAGAGCTCTGTTATCTAATCTCTTATCTGTTTTTCTCGCTTCAATATACGAAATACTATAAATCGTTATTATTGTTGAACGAAAGAAGACAAGTTCACTTGTTATCATTTTTAGGAGAAGCAAAAAGAAATAAACATAAAATATAAAAAAATAATTGTAAGTAACATTTAGCCAATTATGTTGTGAAGTGCTATTAAGATCGTTTCTTAACGTTCGTGTACTCATACATAATACACATACATACTGTAGATATTATAAATCACGGTCGACCATGGTAGATAACCATGATATAGATGCGTATACATTTGTATCTAAAAAAACATATATTGTGTGGTACGATTATTTTTAATAAAATATATACGTTCGTTACCTCCGTGAGGGCGGGCAACGGACCAAGCAAGTATGTGTAGTTGAAAAAAGAAACTTTAATGGGCTGTGCGCGGAGGTGCCCGTCGACAAAAGGGGAGTTCCATTTAGTTTGACGCCGCCTGTCAGCCGTGAATAATGTATTTGAACAAACAAAACAAAAATAGTAACAATGGTCCTTTTTTTCGATTATTATTATTGTTCTGTGGTGCGATCATCATCGGGATCTATATATCCTTTTTTATACAGGACGATTCAAAACTCGTGTTACAAAACTGGCGATGCTAACTTACGATTGTTATGACATTCCTACCGGGTTTGTAACATGCATTTCTGATCACCCAGTATATATCCTGTATGCGTCTACTGCGCATATAATATGTTTTATATGTGAGCATGGACCACTACCACAAACATATTTTTTGTCTTTCGTGGACGATTTTTATTCCACGCACGTTATGTTATGTTCAAACCACACGGGGGATACCTGTAATTTTTTATTATTATATTTTTGGGGAACAAATTAAAATACTTTATACAATAACGGTTTTTTAACATCGTAAAAGTGTACTGCAGGCATAACAGTCGTTATCATTTCATCTTTTTCTCTTTTTCTTTATTCCATGTATCTGACAAAATTATAATTTACTGTAGTCGTTGTGTAGTTAGGTTTTTTGTTTTACGAGCGGTGTCATAAACATTTAGATTCCTAATTAGAGTCTATATAATAACTTGGAATGTGATAATTATTGCAATAGACTTGGTATTATTATCCCGAGAATATAGATTTTAACATTCCTTTGCGATCATATATTCACTTTTTATCAGACGTTTCTCAAATCACTAACTGCAGTGAATTATTTCCTTTAAATTTTGTTCATACGAAAACGAGTAATAATCATTTTTAAAGACTAAATTACACTTCACATCTTATTGAATAATACGAGTGTATTATAAAGTGTAATAATAGTTGTATAAATATAAAACATTACCTATAAATATATTTGACGAAGTAGTTCATCATTCATAATTTTCCACTTATTTTTTTTTAAATTTTCGTTTTCTAACCAATACTTATATCAATGCCATACTTTTCGAGTAAACATTTATAAGTTTATTTTTATGGTTTCAAGATTTAAATTATACAAGCTGAACTACCCGAGGAAAATATATAAGTTTACTTGTTTTATTATTAAAGTAGTATATTTTTAGATGAATATACTCTGTATAAATAGTGTTTTATTACTTCAAATATTAATAACTATGAAATCATAATTGGATCAAAAATATGAATTATAAAATGTATTTATTTTTCTTATTGTTTATGTAGCTGAAATTTAAAAACCATTTCAACATGAGAACAATGTTTATAACGTTTTATTGATGCTCAGCAATTATTTTATTAGTCTATTTTTTTTTAATGGGATCTTCAATTATATTTCTGAAGATCTGAATTGAATTACATTCAGTGGCGAGTAATTTTTATTTATTTTTCATTTTTAAAACATTAATTTTATTAGCTTCCGGTCAATTTACTGATTGTAATCGACGGTTTCTCTAATTTACTAACGCAAGTAAGATGGTTTTTATATTACACCAACCATTGCAATTATCGGAATTATCTATAATAACGTTTTGTTCTGGAATGCGTATTTATTAAACAACCGCAAAAAGTCACTAAATTCCGTATTAAATAATAGTTTCTGGGTTTTAAGTATTCGAATAACAGAATATAACATTAAATAAATAATCATTAGTTTTCGTTTTCACTAGGTATTATAAAGTGAAATATTTATAAATTTCCATCATAGAATTTTCGAATACGCAAAAGTAATTCTAAACATTTTTTATCTGTACAAATAGAAACCTTCCCAGATAGATTACAAAATTAACTTTGTTGAATACCTCCTGCAGCGTGTATCATTTACAAATTGATAAATGTACGAAAATTTGGCAAGTAAAACATGATATTATATTATTTTTTTGCAGTTTTCAGCCAAAAGCCCAAAACACATGTTTTAAACGAAATATTTATTTTATCTTGACTATAAAATATGTTTGTTAACATTGAATTACGATTTTTGTTTTAAAATGAAAGATAATAGTATTTATTTTAATTTTGTTTATAATAATATTAATGCTGTACTATACTACTACACTATATTATGAATTATTTTTAAAAATAAAATAATATAGAATTAAAGTGAGTTGACAGTTAGGTTTTATACTGGTTATAGGTATATATTATATCATATAATATTGCTCAATATGGTTCTTCTATATAATGACATACCTACATAAATTATGTTGTGTTATCATAATAATTATAATGTACATCATATAAAACATTTTTTTCTTTGTTATTTATTAATTTTGACTAATTTCCATTATGTATTAATAATCAAGTTATCAGGACCAGTTCGTGACAGATAAACAATAGTGTTGGAATTGTTTGAATTAAGTTTTATTATTTAATAGACCGAATGCGAGCTATCTCTCCATGTTTAACCTATTTTATATAACTGTTACGTATATACAACACTATATACTATCGGGTTAGTTCTGACCTCTAAAGTATAATATATTATATTATACGAATGTACATAATTTAATATTGCACGAATAATCAAATTGCATGCAGAATAGTAGTATTATCATATATATATATATATATATATATATATTTATAAACACTATTAATGCGGCATAATACTATAATAGGCTCGTCAGTAGAAATGTACGTGTTAGAGGACAAACTATTTATTTATTTATTTTTTTTAAATAGAATTAATTTCATTAAATATTTCAAAAAACTCAAAACATTGGACTACTAAGATTAAAAACTAAGTTAAAAAAAACCTATTTTGTTTCTAAATAGTTAAAAAAATAAATAGAAATAAGTCTAAACAAATGTAAAAAATAAAAATATACTTGGTGCCTTAACAAATAGTTTATGATAGATTATGAACGAATTAGAAACTAATAACAGAAAATATGTTTTGCGCAATTATCTTTCCTGTTACACGCACAATACAGTTTAATAGTTATCAATATTATATATTGATCATTTATCAACAACTTATAACAATAATAATGTTATATACATGGTATACTACAAATCTGAGAGAACACAATACATTTTCGGAAAATAATATAGGTACGTAGTAGGTAGGTATCATTTTGGCAAAACGTTTTCTTTGAAGAAATAATGCTTCTATATTTTCTATTGTTGCAATAAGTACTTATGCATTTCTGATGTGGCGCCGAAATGACAAATAATAAACTACGTGACTAATGTATATATTCGCACTAGCCGTTTTTGTCAAACTATACAATACTATATAGTAGTATATAGTGTAGCTCCATTTCTGTCTTAATTCGATTTTCGATTTCGTCGGACTCCGAGTCCTTTTAAAAAGCACCCATTAGTTGTCTAAACAATATTCATATGTCCTAAGTCCGTCCGTATTATGTGTGTGATTTTTTTTAGGCTTACAAGCTTTTTGTAATAATGAGTTATTTTTCGAGAAAAATCATTTTTGTTGAAATTTGTCTGAAAGGAGAAATAATATATTTTATATAAATTATTGATTATTGTTTTCTCGTTTCGTCATCATAATTTTTTCAGATTTCGTTAATTGTACAGTACCTTCCTAAAATAAAAGCTGGCAACACTCGTAAAAATATATATGTTGTGAATAATATATAAATATTCAATCATTTTTACTGGGAAAAAATATGCATAGTTATTCTACATGAAATTGAACGATTTTTTGCTATTTATAAGTAATTACACACTTTCTGAACGCGTCCCGTGCATTAATAGCTAAAAATTAATTCAGCTCAATTGAAAAGTAGATCAGGCACGATATAACTTGTACAGCTGTACCGGATCAGTTTTTAATTTATAATTATATTTTATAATAAAGCGCATTATATAAAATACAATTTTGCAATTTAAACATAAATTATCCATCTAAAAATCTTTTTTTATCATATGTTTTACTTTATTCAATACAAACAATTATCTATTAAAACATCCACCTATAAAATACCTACATATTTTTAAATATTCTTTATAATTTTTTAATTAAAACGATATTACGATTTTGATTAAATAATAAGATTCAACGAAATTTAACTACAAGTTTTATGAAAATTTAATAAAATGCAGCATTTTAATTTATACATTAATTAATAAGCTGTCTAGACTAATCATATTTAAATAAAAACATAAACTATAAGTATTGTAAGAATAGCAATTAATTTTCTTATTTTTAGTCTTTGAAATAGGTTTCACTGTCTGTAAACTCAATATATTTTGTATTTTTAATTTAAAAACAACATATTATATTATAATATAACCGAACGTTTGTCGTATTAGTAGCGGTTCGATATGGTTATCTCAGTCACACCTCACACAGTATGTATATTAATAATAATAACACCAAGTGTTGTGTTAATTAGATAGAATTATGACTAATTATTATTTTTTTTACAATTATCAAAAAAAAAAAAAAAAATTAACATAATATACCGTAAAATATAACATATAACATCACAGTCGATTTATATTGTGTTGTTTATCCTTGAATATAATATAGGCACTAAAAATTATTTTCTATGTAGAAAATTTTATTTCTATATGATTTTTATTGAATTTGATGCAATAGAATAGTTTTTAGAATCAATCAATTGTTTTCCATTGTATTACGTCCACACGACAAAAAACCACATACCCATTTTCAAATTAAATGAAATTATATTATTTTGTCAATCGTTGTATTAGGCAGAAACTTAAGATGATGATTATATTATGTACTTGTCGAGTGGTGGTGGTAGGTCGGTATATGTATAATAACAGAACATCAGTAATGGTTGGTACCGGTATTATATATAATAATAATATTGTACAACGAATAAACATCAACGATTTTCGTGTAACAATACAAATGAAAAAAGCGTATACATTTTTCTCAGTCTCCGCCAACGGTCGGTTAGTAGTGTAAATTGTGTATAGCATACCTATATAATTTGTTACACTTTCTAGTTGATTAGCAGCAGTTTTATCTGGCAAAAGTGAGGCCGCTCCGAGGGAAACTGAGAGGAAATAAAAGAAAATACTCGGTGTGTTTTTTTATTTTACGTTTTGTCGACGCCATTTCTTCCGTCGCGGCCGGCCGCGTTCCAAGACGGCGGCTGTCCTACACCGATATAACAATAATATTATATTATGTGTCTTATGCAACGCAACACGATAATAAAATATTATAAATCCAATTTTGTTTTTTGTTTTTTTTTTTCTGTAGTATTATAAATAAATACATTTTCAACGTAATGTGTTATTGCGCGAGAGCGAATGGAAACCCCTTCCAACGCACGCACGCGCGTGCTACAAACATTGCTTGCTAACTGTTATATCCGGTGTTGTTCCATTGTTTTCATCGAATTAATCTTGGCACACGGTCGTCCCCGGCACTATTATCCGTGTAAAATGATTTAGCCAATCGGTTTTTAAATAATATACATGTAACAGTATACGCACAAACGATAATATTGAATAATAAAAAATATTGCCGTCTGTTCATAATTGAATTGTCGGATGTTCGTGTTTTGGTCGTTGGCCGATGTCCCGAAAAAAGGATTTACAGTTTATCCGCGTTTCACGTAAACACAATCATTTCCTCTTATAATAATAATAAATTAATAATATTACATTATTATGTATATGTTGTAGTATACATATATATATATACGGCGTATATAATTATTGTTTATTTGCATATTATTATTGGTACGACTTCGGGCGGCCTCGAGACTAAACAAAAAAATGAAAAAATTTCACAGAAAAACATCTAGACCTTCGTCGCGTGCGATCACCGGTAGGCGATTTATCGTCGATAAGGAATTGGGACCACATCAGTATTCATGTATCCGATAGTCTGACTGCGGTCACGCCGGCGGTTTTTGGGAGTTCACGATTAATAATAATATTCAGGTTTTCGTGTAACGGGGTGGTAGATATCAGATTTTTTTTAATATAATATAGCAACGACGAATGATTACTGCGACCGGTTCCGTCGTCCGTATATTATATTTTATAATATATTTATTATTATTATTATTTATTATTCATATAAGCGTCGTTTTCTTCCGTTTCTCGCATATTCTATATTATAATGTATACAGAGCGTGTATAATAACGATAAAGAAATGTCGGATTTTCGTCGGTACGAATTTTTCGTTAATTATTTCGTCTACGTATCTATATACATATACGTATTGGAGGAGTTTTTTCTCGTCTTGTTGCCAACGAACCGAACACGCGTTGTGGTTAGATCTGTGCGTTTCGGAGCGGAGGGGATGATGATGTGTGGGTGGTGATGGTTGGGTCGAGAATAAAGGAAAACCCGAAAACCGGTTGTTCTACCGAGTGTATTTATATTTTTTCGTCTGTTACCAATTATTAGTATTATTTTGTTTTTATACGTCGTCGTCGTCGTCGACGGGTCGCGTCTGCTGCTGGTGCTGCTGCTATTAGTGTATAGGCAACCAAACGGACACGCATTATACCGTGGGATCCGTCGTCGTCGTATTACATAAAATCGATTACCGCCTGCGTCTGTAAATCATTACGAAAAGAGGGTTGTGCCTAATTTTCGGTGAATTTGATTTATCGTCGGCGTGTAGAATCGTGCGAGTGCGTGCGTGCGAGAGAACACGTTTACAAAATTAAAGACCTCGAACGCAGAGGAAGTTTTTAATACCCAAATGTATTAACAGCATTCGTACGACGAGTGTGTGATTGGCTTTTTGCATGTTTAACATAGACTCCAGTTGAAATAAAAACCGATTCGCACTACGAAATTACGTGTCACGAATAAGTGTACACGTGTAGACGATTTTATAAATAAATAATGTGTCTACTAAATTTCTTACTGAACGATAGTAGTTGTAAATGTTTTAAGCATTTTCGATTTCAAGTTATCAAATATACTAAACGGAATTCGTTACTAATTAATTAATACTGAACTTTACCGCGAGACAACAGTAATCAGATTTTGTGACACGCGCCGGAACTGGAAAATAAACTTAAAATACCTTATAGTTTAAATGGTATACGATTTATTTAAAAATCAACTATAATTTGTTGAATCTATTTTACTGCTCGTATATACATGCCTCGAATTCGCATAACATTCTGAAATTATGATTATTATCATATTATTATTATATTGTGACAGTTGTGAACAAAATTCGTGTGTATTATATTACTACCTACTTTATTGCGTCGTCAACGGTTTGGGTGTGGTATATATAAAATATCATCTGAACTTTCCTGTCCGGCGCGCGTGCGCGCATCATTCTTCGTCAATCTAAGCTGTTATTATTCAGTGATGTTATGGTTTTTTATTTATTTTTTTTTTCATACAGGTTCTATTATTTATATTTATAATATTACTATTACAGTATTATGGTATGAATTACGGTCTGTGAGTTCATATTATGTGCATTCTAATATTTCAACGTAGAAAACGTCAACCCGAAGCATAAAATATTTATTTGCATTTTATACAATGTTATATAGAAGCCAAACTTGTTCTACTCTTTTTTTATAGATTTAATTAGACGACCCAAAGTCCTCGAGGCTATTATATCAATTTGAGAAGCCGACAAAATGACTATATACTGACCAATACGCACTCGTTGGTAATTGGGGTCGGCTTTTCAAATATTATTCATTCGTATATATTATATGTTTTATCCTTCACGCCGGACTTTTTATTCTTTGATATTACTTTTCCCCGTCGTTTTCTCAAAAATATATTTCAATTATTGTAAAAAATATTTTTTCTATCGTTGTCGTCTCATTATTTTATATATGTTTATCGCTTCTGAATTTCTTTAGTATTTACTATTTGCTAATATTGACAAATATTATAATATATATGTCGTATTATAGTTTTGAAACGAGTTCCCTTCACCGTCAACGAAACGCGCGTTATATGATCTCAATAAAAATGTTTCCTTGGCATTTTATGTTTTCGACGAATCAAATACCTAGTTCGTTTTTTCACATAAAATACGGTCTGATTTTTTTTTAAAAATATTTTTCCTTTTCTGTGAAAACAATCAAATTGTTTTCATTAAACACATTTCAATATTTATAATAAACCTAAGTTTAATTTTTTTTTTCACGTTCAATTTTAGAAATATATTTTTTGTTTGCAACTATTGATATTACCAAATAAATACATCATGCGTATTTCTGTTAATTTCGGGTGATGCCAGAGTATTATAATTAATAATAAACTAATAATAGACATATTCGTGATTCGTCAGTGTGCTTATAGATGGCATTATTATACACATGTGATAATTGGAGTTATGTGTAGCGAATATTTTGACATTTTTCACTAAGTGTACGCGTGCTACGATTTTACTATGCACACAATACGATTAACGATAATATTGTTATATTGACGAAATGCGTTTTTTGTTTGTTTTTTCATATAGGAGCACCGGACCCGACTGCCGGCCCGAGCGCGGACGATGAACACACTTGGCACCTAGACGAGGAACAGGTATGCGAACAGGTCCGTTCGTATCTGACGCACGGCAGCTATTACAACGCCAACAAGCAGCTCA
This sequence comes from Eriosoma lanigerum, assembly GCA_013282895.1. Classification (NCBI taxonomy): domain Eukaryota; kingdom Metazoa; phylum Arthropoda; class Insecta; order Hemiptera; family Aphididae; genus Eriosoma; species Eriosoma lanigerum. Next base: position 29,249,043 of record CM023359.1, read on the forward strand.
ACTCGCTGTTCGCCAAGGTCCGCGAGATGCTTCGGGCCCAGGACTCGAACGGGGCCCGAATGCTGACGCTCATTACGGAACAGTTCCTGTGCGACCCTAGACTGGCTCTGTGGAAGTCCCAGGGTACGCCGATCACAGACAAGTGCCGACAGCTGTGGGACCAACTGGGTGCTCTGTGGGTGTGCATCGTGCTCAACCCACACTGTACGTCCCAGGACAAAGGTCAGTGGAAGACGTTGCTCGAAAAGTGGACACACGTCGACATATGTCCGCCCGAAGACCCAGACATGTTGGCCCTACCACCCGCTTTCAACGACGTGAGTATTACTTAACATTGATTGATTATTAAATCATTATGAATTTATAAACGATTTATAAGCGATATTAAATCACGATTTCGCGTGACGTCCTTGTAGATACGTATACAACACGCGTGTTAATTGTCGAAAAATTTGTTTTGTGTTTAGAGAAATCACCATCAGCCCGCCGAAAACGGTTCAGACGATGACGTGGACAACGTCAATTACAGGCCTTCGTCCAGGTCGAGTAGATCAAGTCCGAGGTACAGGAGTAGTTATCCGAGCACGAGTCAGCGCATAAATCGAACAATATTTCATAGGTATGTAATGTATAATGTAATTGTACAAGCGAGTTAGTTATACATTTATAATAGATGGTAAGTCCAGTTCGGCTATTATCATTTAGCACTAATATTCGAATTATTTTCTCAATGACAAAAATTATAATATTTGCTGTATCACTTATTATAGTATCATAATCATTGAATACATAACGGTCAATGCGGTTATAAATAAAATCATACTAGAAATTCTATGAATAAGAAAACGAACCAAATAAATTCCAAATTAATAGATTTATTTCATAATTAATTATACTATGAACTTACTTCGATAAAATATACTTATAGTATAAATTATTTAAACTTTAAGTTTTAACGTGTTATTATTGTTATTTATTAGCTATTATAACCATAATAATAATAATGGCGAACGACTTTACGACAGATCTTATCATTAATAAAATATTGCTATTGAAATTACACAATATTAAATCAAACGATATTCAAGTGGTCACACCGAGCCCCTTTACAACAGCAATTTAGTCTAATCAACACGAAGGAAACATAATGGGGAGGGGGGAGACTGAATTCGTTATATAATATAACCAACTTGTGTACACGCAACAAGCACACGATAAACTTAGCTTAGGTTAAGTCGACTCGTATATCAATCTATAACAGTTTGTTTTCGCGTATAGAGCATTGGACGCGGTCAGCATGTCGTGGGACAACATACATCTGAAGAACGTGCTGTCCAGCGATACGTATAGCAGCCACATACCGGACAGTACGCAGTCGGGTAGTTTTAATTCGTTGGGACAGCCGCTGTGGCATGAAACACTGGCCACGTGTGCGTCTCGCGTGGACGCGCTCCGATCGCACGGACACCACGCTGCCGCGTTGAGGTTGGCCGTCTGCGTGGTGCGCACTATGAAGCAACAGCAGCTGGACGCTCAACGGCGGTGGCAGGAGAGCCAGAAACCTCCGCCACCACGGTGTCCGTCCCGGCACTCAAACCCGCCGACTAGATGCTACGAGCTTCGTCCCGCCCAGTCGTGCTCGTACGACACATACTCGCAGACGCGGCCGTGCTCGTCCCGGTGCGTCTCGTGTCCGATGGTCGGCGGCGGCGGTTATGACCGCCTGTCTGCGTCTTCGTCCAATGGCGGCGGTCCATCATCATCGTCGGCCGCTTCGTCTTCGTCGGCTTGCAGTTTGTCCCGGTGCGGTTACAACGACTCGCGGTCCGGTTACGCGACCGGCAGTGCGGGTTGTTCCAGTTACAGGTGTACCGCGTTCACTGACGCCCCACGGCCCAACATTTGCACTGCGCCCAGGTGCAACAGTTATTGCACGTATTACGACAATCATCCGCCGCCGCGCACCCCCGGTGGCCCAATGTCTGGCGGCAACGGTGGTGGCGGTCCGGGCGGCGGCGGCGGCGGGAGCTTGGGCGGCGGCTCTTCCGGTTATCGGTACCCCGAACGCACTAACAGCCGGAACGGTGGCGGCACTGGTAGCAGCAGTTCCCGGGGTGGAGGTAACGGCGGCGGCGGCTCCAACCAACAGACCGCCGTGTTGCACAACAGCTGGACCGAAGGTTGGGTCGGCCACCCGATGGACCCGATCGGCTGTCTGTTCGACACACTGACTGATGCATCTATAGTTCCTGATCCAAATGTGCCTCACTCGTCATCGTCGTTTTTTGGTATGTGTATAAAAAAATAAAACATTTATTGTTACCTACCCACTACTGGATAACTTGTATAATTCTATAAATTATAGTCTCGTCGAAAAATCATACTTTCCTTCAATTTTAATTTAAACATTTAACAGTCTATCGATTACATGTTTTATTTAACGTTAAAAGTTCGGCGATATGTTTTATGAATAAGATTTTTCATTGAAAATAAAAACATTCGGTTTATATTTAATTATCTAGACACTCTATTGATGCAAATATCCGTTATAGACCTGTAATCGGTATCCGTTATCCGGTGACTATAGTAAGTACGTCCGCAAGCGGGAAATTAGAGGCAGTTCTTTTCCTTGGATTTTTTTATAAATTATAATTTAACATTAATCTGATAGTGAAACTAAAAGTTTAAAAATAAAAGTATTTTGACCCCTTGATAAATTCCTACTGACGCCATTGAATGGTAGATACGAATATAAATGACATGATAGATACAAATATTATATACTTAGGTATTATATACCGACATTTTATACCTAGACTATAGTCCGCTTATTATACATGATATACTGTATTCTTATCGACACAAATATATAACTTTATAGTATGTTGTGATAATATTATTATTTGGTTTTCTCAAATAGACGCCAATGCATCCGAAGAGGGCATCATGCGACCCGCCCCTCGACTGACACACATACCCGTCGTTGGTTCTCAGGACCGCTCCGAAACGTACCTGTCGCTGGCCACTGAAGTGGCACTCATCGGTCTCGGCCAACAGCGTAACATGCCTCCAGGACTCTACGCTCAGGTATTGATTTTTAAGTTTTGTGCTTATGTACTAAACTCACTAAAATTTTACGATATACTCGTAATACTCATTTGATTTGATTTGTCGATTTTTAAATTTGTCCAAACATTTTCTCTATTATGCCTTCCACTCTCCGTGGAATTTAAAGGGGCAAGTTTTCTACTATATCTATAAGTTGGGGAGATTATCTAAAAATTTGACCTAACTAGACGTGTTTTTATTCGGTGAAACTAAAAACAAAAGTTATTTTAACCAATGTATTTATATATATACGTATAAGTATAGTCATACATGGTTATAAACACCTTATGGTTCATCATAGGCTGCCAAACGAAGAACATTTGAACACATATAACTGCTCCACTGTTCCAGCAAACCATATTTCTGAACTGTTGTCAGAATTTAATTTTTTTTTATCATAATTTTATTTATTTTACTATTTTGGCTCCTTTCTCATATAAAATATATGTTATACACCATTAGTATATAATATATTATTTCGTTCACTTAAAATATACAGACTTTTTGTATAAATTACGCTTAAAACATAATAATTCGATGGCACATTCACAACACAACATTTTGTCCAAGTCTGTTAATCACATTTTGGCATTTGTTTCAGTGAGATTCGCCAACTGGTATACCCGGCTATAACATGTTAGAATCATACGTTAAAAATAACTAAACTTTATGATTATTTTAACGTTTTATCGTATTTATCGTTTTTGTTGTTGAGTTATACTGTAGGAGTTAGGATGTAGGTATTACATGTTTATTTTAATAATTCTTAAATATTAAACATAATATTTGGAACACTGAAGTGTAATACCAATAAGAACGCGTCTGGTATTATTTTGCGAATTTCAAATAAACATGTTGTTTGATGTTGTAAGCTATATATTTTATTATTACTCAAAAGTTAACATAATAATATATAATTATTATTAAACATTTAGTACCTACATAAATAAATATTATATAAAATATGTAATATGTTTCGTGTTTGTTCAATTATTTAGCAAACGTAATTATTTCGGTCTTGCTATTTATGATTACGAGCGCATTTGATTATTGATTTATAATTTTTATACAGAACATTTTTTTTTAAATAATAACAGGTAAGAGCTACACTTGGAATTATAAATATATAATATATTATATTATTATTTCCATGAATTATTGATGTCGGTTTAAATTTATCCACGGGGTATGTATATATAGATGGAAGTATTGAATACGTTTCATCGTATATCGGATATTTTATTCGGAGGTGGGTCTTCAGTATTCATTTTATTTTTCCTTTTTTTTCCCTATTAGAATCCGAAATGAAATAAAATATTGTATCCAACGATGTAGAAAATATGTCAAGACTTGCGACTGTGTATAATGTATAATATATTATTATAAATTATAATGGCTCGATCTGGCTCGTATATAATGCACGATTATGTTTTTATGTGTAATGGCCGATTTCTTTTCATCGTATTTCATATTCAATTTTAACGTTGTTATTCATTTTCACAGCAAGAGACGGCCATGTTTACGCCGTTTTTCGTCAGTTTCTTAATATCAGTGGTAGAAAAAAACCGGTGTGACGCGGGCGGATTCGTGTACTCATTGTCGCTGATATGGCTTGCGCATAAAATATACAATAAATAAACTATTGTAACCTAACCTACCCGCGCAGGTATAAATTTTATTTCTAGATTTATGATAATAATTGTCTGCATAAAGCCTTATTTCGGCGAGATATTTGTTCCGGCTTGTTCGAGAAAGATACCTACAAGCTACAAAATATACACGATAATATTCTGTTCAACAATATTGCGGAAAGTAATAATCTAAAAACGTTCATTGGCTAAAAACGCGTTGTTTCACATTGTTCGAACACATGTCGTATAGTACAAGTACCCGATTTTTGTACCTAAGTATAGATTGTATTTTTGGCGGTGTCCATTATAGCCTTTAACGTAGAACTGCTGCGGCATAAAAATATTTCCGTCGTTCTACTGCAGTATAACACAATAATTATAATTATATATATGTACGTTAAAACGATCATTATGTCTAAATTTACATATGTATCTGCATGATGTAATACTCGCGCACACTTTCTCGTACAATAATATTGTATATAATTCGAAGCCGGCTGTCAAGTATTACACCTGTGTTCTATACTTAATATATATATAAATACATCTGTATAATATAAGTCTAAAAGGTGCAATAGTCTACAGGTGCTACAATGCAATCGGAAAAAACTCTTAATGCTTCAACCAATGTCTTGTTCTAAACATAAATTCGAAATCACTCATATTTAGTCACACTTTTCAAATTTGATCTTGGAACAACATTTTGTAATATGTTTATTGTCTATACATACAATTCATATCATGCTTAAAATATATTCAATTAAAGTAACGAATAACGATAAAAATATATATTATAAATAATATTGTCTTTGACTATTATAAAATTATAAAGTCAGTTTATATAAAATATTTATTTATTTAATATAATAATTATTGTCTTACAGCTTTTATAAAATAATATTAAAAATAATTTATTAAGTAGTAAATATATTTGCAATTCATAGTTTAATTCTAAGAAAATAAAGGAGGGGTCTTGGTTACTTAAATAGAATATACAGTGATAAAGTAATTATCTTCATAATTTTTGAGACTTAGTAACGAGAAAGAGGGGATAAGAAGCAGGGTATGAAGCAGGAGAAATGGAGAATTAATTTTACCATTTATCAGTTTATTAAAAAAAGCTAAATTAGCTTTGTATCTATATTCTATAGTCTGCTAAATAATTGATGTTTAAATGGTTAGTACAGAAGAGTAATCATGCGGAGGTTATTGATGTAATATATATATATATATATATATATATATATATGTAATATGAACAATTAACAAATTTGAAAAATTTTCACTGAACTTCTTCAAGCTGATAAGATAAGTATGCTATACAAGGATTTGATAAAACAAAGCTATATACTATGGGCCTGACAAAGTACAGTATAAAGTCTGAACTCCTGAAGAGACATTGTCAGATTGAAGTCATTTGAAATACACGGCATAGCAACGCATCTACTGGACAATAATCGTACTTTTGGCGTTGTATTCATCAATAATTTATGATATACCTAATATTACGTGATTACTGTTTATTATTTAACTTTTTAAATTTTAACTATTTATAAAAATGCGCTTACTTGTGAATATTTAATACGAGTATTTATTATTTATTACTAATAATTATAAAAATACTAATATTTAATTAAATTATTATAAAACATTTTAAAATAAGCAATCAAATATGCTGTATAGTTGATTGTAGACTGTAGTAATACAAATGTACACGTACTTATGCAAATATTACAAATATTAAATATTTTCGTTTTCCATCTAAATCACATGAAAACCGTCAAAAACAAAATCGTATTTTCGAATATAATATCATTGCGTTCAAATCTTAATTATAACAAACCACTAATTTCTCCGAGGACCGAAGAGATGAAGGAGAAACGTCCGGAATTGACCTTTGTGCTTTTTTAATTTTTAACGGAACTACAAACTTACTGTAAACTTAAATATGCGGATTTTGAGTAGCAGAAGTTTGACGTATAACATGCCCGATTATTTCACTTTTATTTTCAAAAAACATTTCTTTAACATTAATTACATGATGATTTTTTACTTATTTTTCCCCTTAATTTAGAAATAAATAACCTTAATTTTTTTACATTGTCAGAAAATTCACTAATATTAATAATCTGAAATCCAGAATAAATAATAAATAATAAATAATAATATTACTCAAATGAAGTATTTAATATAAATTGAACTATGATTATTATATAATTTATAATTAATCGTTATAAATTATGAAAAATAAATTAACTTACATTATTTAGATTGGTTTATCAATATTATATATTATTGTAACACATGACTTAATTATTTTAAAATTATAATAGCCATAAGGCAATCTTATCAATTGACATAGATACATTAAATACAGTGATATTAAATTAAATAAATATTATATAATTATTTTATATTTCCAATTTCCTTACAAATTAAACAATTTGTATATATATAATATGATTATGGTATACCACCAAAACTTATATTATTGTCCACTACGCGCGCTAGTATAGAAAGTCTATTACAAGATGCTTAAATAGGCATTCTCTGTTCTATATTCATTAATTGAGTGACAAATCGTAATATAGTTTGGATTTTTTAACTATTGGAAACTATTTTTATTCGTATATAATAATATGAGTAATGTTTTTTATTGGCTAATAATTTTCACTGGATATTTTGGATTAGGTTTACACGTTTAAAAGCGATTAAATATCACATAATTGTATAATATAGTATTGAATCGCAATAGATTTGGCGTTTTATATTATAGACTCAATATTAGGCGAATGAAAAAAATATAATAACGCGTGGTAATTAATCGTTATACATTTTTCTTAGAGATTATTAATAATATTACGTGGGTACCTAGTTTATATTTTCAAAGACCCTATTTCTATACTTGGTATCTACCTGCGTGTGGCGGCCTACACGATATTTTTCGCATTCTTGTTTCACATTATGTATAAGACTTAACACGTCATACAAGTTTAACTAGGTATGCTTATTATTATTATTATTATTATATAATATTATTATACATTACTGTGGTTGTATACCTACGGAACGAAAGAAGTTCACTGTGTCGAAACGGCGGCGGTCAGACGTACGCGTCCATGAACAGGTTTCAAAGTTCACGGCTCTATAGGCCGATTTTAGCGAATTTAACACAGTTTAATCTATAATAGAGCGTGTTATTTTTTTATCGTTCCACTAAGGTCAACGTAAGAAATACGACGATCGCTATACTGTTGTATAAGTCTTTATGTAACCGCTTGTATGTTTTATTATAATATACAATATTACGTACCGCGCATATTACCAATATTATTAATGGTCGTGTATGACCGTTTGTAAATAATGGTAATTTATAACAATATTTATTTATCTACATAAATAGAGTGCAATTTTCGGTTTCATTTTCTCCGCGTGAAATCGGTGAAAGTCCCTATTCATCTAATACTCACGTATTCGCGCAAAAGTCATAATATTATATTCGTGTATATGTATTTATTTATAAATGTACATTGTACCAAATTTTGCGTACAAAATATCTATAGGATAATACAGCCGTTGAGGGACCACTCGTATCGATGTCGTGTTATAAACACGGTTTTTCTCGGTTATCCATCGAATATAAATATTTGAATTCATTATGAATACCGTATTCGGCGGCGAATTTCGATGGTGGTATAATAAAATAAATATTCTATAATATAACCTAACCAGCTATACACAAAATTACATTTTACCACAGAAATACGGCGAATGTAAAACACTATAAAAAGTCAGTTAAACTCTATAGAATGTTTGAATACTCGTTGATGACTGAAGAGTGAATCTAGTTTCGTATTTTATACCTACACTATATATAGTGTATAATAATATATCCGGTAAATAAATATTTAGATTCAACCCGTTATCGTCGTTGCTGAGTTAACCTGTTTTCCACCATACCAACAACCCGTCAAACTCCTATAAAGTACAACGCCCATTATAATATTTTCGTATTTACCAAACGACCAGGATATTATAATATTATTATTAACACCTGTTTTCCCGTTGACCCACCTAAACCGTATTAATATAGAGTTTAATGTAATTTAATATTTACCTAGCTGGTATGTGCGTAGTGCCTGTAATGCCACAATATAGTACAATATAGGTAATAAATGATATATTTTGCTAAAATATTTCTTCGTGAAGTGTATTCTCTATCATTGTTTGTATATTAACCAATCTTCTATAAATTTCACTTGGAAATACATAATAACAAAACACTGTGGCAGATCTGCGTCAAAGACATTCTATTCGAATAATTTATTGATAATGATAGTCGCCAAAAAGGAGAAGAAGTACATTAATTTTAATATATAGTAGAATAATGTTTTTAATAATCTAGTAGAATCCAAAATTATTAATTAAATGATTTAAATAACGTAAGCGCAAAAAATAAATTCAGGTCACAACAATCTCCATATTTACTCCTACATAATTATGATTTATTTGTTATTTTCTATTAAAAGTTTGGTGAGTATGATAAAAAAGATTAATTTTCAAACAAAAACCTTATTTATTATGATAATATTCATTTGTTTCTGAAGAAAAAAAAACAGTGAAACACGATGGATAAAATTTAAAAAAAAAAAATAATTCCTTAAAGATAACCTATACGTAAATTTGGGGGTAAATGTTCTGAATTTCAAAAAAAAAAAAAAAATTAGGTCATTTGCGTAGTTTTTATTTTTCTATTAAGAAAACAATTTTCGCTTGTGAAACTCAAAATTAAACCAACTCTAATTTATAACACGTTATAATAATATTATAGTGTGTGTCCAACCTTGAGTATTATTTATTACCTACTTATTACTTATATATTTATGTATAGAAATAGTTGTTAAACTATTAAATGCAAAACGTACAATTATTTTGTTTAGAATTCTAAGTAGGTACAAAAGTTTTAGTAAGGTGTTTTTTTTATGTATCTCGTCCGTTGAAATTTCGCTCACGAGTTACAATTAAATTCATAATGTATACAGTACATTAATTGAGCTAAATTATATGTGTGTCTCTATAATATAGTGTATAAATACCACGCACTGTTTTGCATATTCGTGTGTGAAAGAGTTTGAAGTATATTAATACGTATATTATATTATAGTGGGAAACGATAATCTAAATTAAAATAGTTGAATTATGGATGAATAAATAAAAAATAATGACAAGAAGAATAATGACCCGTCCATGGACTCGTTGAATATTACCGGTATGTATATTATATGGCGGAAAACCTGCGAGTTGTTGGGTTGATTTTGGGCGATGGAAAAGGGATGGTCGACGAGAAGAAATATCATTGTGATGATGAATGGACAGTGGAGGATTTGTGTGGACCAAGGGGTTTTGATTTACAAAAGCTTCATTCTCATAACACCACAAGCATTTGAAATTGAATAAAAAACATAATATATAAATTTTACTGGACGTTTTGTTGTGAAATAAAAACGTATAATATATTATAATAATAGTATAATACGTCTATAATATATACGTTAAAGGTTTGACTCATATTATTATTATTTTGTGATGTTTGAATCAATCATCTCTTTATAAAAATTCATAATGTACATTTTTCCCTCCTTCGTTATTGTCATCATTAATATTGTTCAAGTAAATTCAGCGTCATCCGATTGTCTGCTTAGTTTAAAATATCGAATATAATATATTATAATACACGTGTCTACTATTATATATAGATAGTTAGAAAAAACCGTTGTGAACAAATAAATATCAATATATAATATTATATTCGTGTGCTTGTATTGTCCAACAATTTTAATATAATAACCTATACGGCTATACTTGCTGGTACCTGCTGGTTCTGGATATGATATTGGTTATGTATATTATATCTTTTGTAGACTTCTCATATATTTCACCTACCCATTAATAATTATATAACTTTTGTATGTATAGTATGTACTTGAGATAAATCCACATATTTGTATACATTGTATCAATATAAAACAAAATCTAAGTATATTAATTTGTTATTATTGTAATATAAAACATAAATAGTTAGGTACTAATTCTAATATAATATGTATAGATTCTTTGGTTAGTAAAATTTGATACAGTTGTCCTAAAATTCTAAATTCTAAATGTTCCCTTGAAAATTATATGTCGTTTATTTTATCGTCTATTGTAAGGAAATTTATTTTTAAAATAATTTATTTTAAGTATCCCCTCAACCTAAATATTTTTTTTAAATTATAGTAATTTTTGTGTTGCTTAACAGTTTAAATGTGTTTAAATGTTAATATACATTTATTATATATTAACAAGCCATATTTTTACTTAACAAAATATGTAAACTGTATATTTGATTTGTTCTTCTTTGTGTTATCATTTTAGGAGAAGGCATGCAAACAAGAAGACAGACTGATAGCCAAATTACAAGATTTGGAAATGGATACGAACCTGGTGGGTGTCCTGCGTCGACAAGCCATAGTGCTATTGGACGGCGGCCCGACCAGTGGCCTGGGTCTTGGCGTACACAGGGACAGCATACCCATGCACACATTCGCCCGTTTCCTGTTCGTCGCACTACTCGATTACTATCCGGATCTGGCCTACGAAGTCGGCTTGCGGGCCATGAGGTATGGGAAAAAACCTCGATTTTCATATTATTTATTAGATATAAATTGGTAGACATTATGAACTCCACTTGTAATTTTTACTATAAAATATAACATTATTATATAAGTTGTATACTTCATATAAACATTTCACAACCAATATATTTTATAAGCCACGAGTCATAAAAATCTCCTGCGATTAATTTCAATGATTTTTACAGCGAACAATTTAAAAGCTCTCGTAGAATAAATTAATATTATTACATGTTTAACAATGTGCCTCCAAACACTTTACATATCAAAAAAACAAGTGTGTTATGAATTTATGATATTTAAAATTCGATTATTAATCTTAATATTTTGGAGGTATTGTTATATTTGTAATCCCCTGTCAGTTTAAACAATATACAAATTACATGGAAAATACAAATTTAATATAAATTATAACACAATAATATAATTTCTTTAAATATTTTATTGGTGACCAGAATGCACGTTTTACTTTTAGAATTTTATAAAAATGACCATTATTTATAATTTCTTTTACACGAATTCCGTCATATGAATCAATAAAATTACGGTTTTTACTTTGTGTATCTTACCTTTTTTATCCCTTGCGGTTTAACTGAACATCCTCTTGTAAATCTAATTACTCCAGTTTACCGCATAGATTTTTTTTATATTAACGCATACCTAGTTCCCAGTTTCAAAACTTGGATGCTATTTCAACCCAACCCATTTTATACTATATGTGCCTATAATAACACAGTAATAATAGAACTGTATAATAACTATACTTATGCCGTTCGATAATTCGATATAAAAATCCCAATTACTCGTGGTTAAGTATTATATAAATATACGAGTATACATATAATAATAAAATATAAGAACATTAGGTAATAACTAATAATAATAACCCAACATAATTTTTAATAGCATAACTAGAAAAAATTTTGTAAATTAAACTAGGTAGTAAAATATATAAATTATAGACCAATACGACTCTCAACTAGTCAACAAATAGTTACTTAGAGCATAACCAAAACATATACATTATATTATATAAAACCAATAATTAGATTCGTAAAAAATATCAAGCTATTTTTACTGGGGGGGGGTCAACACATAGAGAAGGTTAAATAGCAATATAGTAAATTTTTCTGTTTCAAAACATGTCTATATATTTTTAATACGTGCTATTCTACATAATTTTAAATTATTAATGTTCCTATCCTCGTTAATATTCCCTAATATTATATATATATATATATATATATTTATATACTTAACATTCAATTAAAATATAATTAATATTCATCAATGTGTGTACGCAAATAGATTGCCAATCCTTGAAGACCACGAAGACTCAGACAATCCGAACGGCAATCCTTCGTCCGTCATGTTGAACCGCTATCCACGTTGGTTTACATTGGGTCACATTGAAACGCAACAGTGCACGTTGGCGTCCACCATGCTGAGCGCTGCCAAAGGTATGTCGATTTTATATTTTAAATAATAAATCCGTAGACCAACTGTAATACAAATTAAAAAATTCTGAAAATATATTAAAAATTATTTTTAAAAAGTTTTTACTTTTTCTTTATAACTCAATAACAATTTACATTTTTCGAAATGCCGAGATCTCTGAAATCACTCTTATTCGCAGTATAATATATAATTTATACAGTTATAATAACAAGTTTTTCTTTTACCTTTCTCTCGATCTAATATTAGGAGAATTACTCCGACTGAGAACAGTATTGGAATCTGCACAACGGCACATACACAGTTCGTCACATCTGTTCAAATTGGCTCAAGACGCGTTTCGTTTCGCGACACCTGAAAACGGACCCAGACACCCTCCGTTGTTGACAGTCGCTTTCGAGCTCGGATTACAAGTATGTTATATAATAATATTTCCATAATTCTGCACGACAAAAACAAATAAGTTTATTATTACCTTCCATCATCCTGCAACTCATAACTTCTTAGTCAGCTAAAGTTCAATTAAATACGTTTTTTAACACATTTTTATTCTATTTCGTCCAAAGGTAATGCGTATCACGTTGGCTTCATTGAACTGGCGCAGACGCGAAATGGTCCGATGGTTGGTTACGTGTGCCACTGAAGTTGGCATGGACGCTTTAACATCAGTAATGCAAAATTGGTTTCAATTGTTTACACCTACCGAAGCCACAGGTAAAATAATTAGCGCATTTTATTCAAATTTAATATATATTATAAATATCTCATAAAATTAAAAATATATATATATGATTATTTTGTTTTTTTACTCGTATTATTCACGATACCATTTTCTTTAATTACGCAGGACCCGTTGCCACAACAATAATGTCACATAGTACTATGATGCGGTTGAATTTGTCATTCGAGCATCAAGAAAAACTTTCAAGCTACGCCCGTACTTTAGCACTGCAGTGCGCAACTAAAGTAAGCCAAGCACACAACTTCTTTTGCTAAGAACATAGCACTCTATACTCGATATAATATTGTGATCATTATTATTTATATAGGTTATATTTATATAAAAAAAAAAATTATTATAATACTAAGGTCGTAATAGACAAAGTTTAATATAGTATATAATCTGCAAATCTCAAACATTTTTTTTTATTTTACACCCTAAACTAAATGTAATCAAATTATTCTACTCTAACATTAATTAATACCTTAACATAAATTATAATAATAAAAGCAGCTCTTCTTTATTAAAGAGCTTATTGCTATATTATTAAAAATCAAAAATATACCTAAATGGGCTAAATGCAAATTAATGGTATTGAAGTCGACTATTTATTAAGGAACAAAATTCAGACAATTAATAATGGTAATACGTGGTAACTGGTGACCACATCATGTCATACTATTTCAATGAACAAAATAGACTTGACAGGAAATAATCTTATGCTTCGTAAAATAATCAGTTATAGGAAAAAAATTATTTCAAATAAAAAGACTATTCACAGGTTGCATTGTAATTTATTTTAGATTATTTTTAAATAATACCAGACAAACACCATTTAAACATTTTTACATTTCTATTTGCAGTATTACTTGTTATAATTATAATACGATTCTATCGATTCTTTTTAGAGTGACCAAAATTTCATACTACAAAAGTGGTAGGAAATACATACGTTTTCAATGTTATCTCCATTATTTTTGTAACACCACATTTTTATAAATATTTAAAACACGATCCTTGTTCTTTTTTTCTATCTGTCTAGTTTCTTTTCACGTGTACTTTATTTACTTTATTTTGTATCGAAAAGGTACTAAAACCAAATTAAAATCAAATTACACCGTTCAATTGATCATTTCAGGATCCGCCAAATTGTGCTTTAAACGCGTTGACGCTGTGCGAGAACGATGCGACGGCATTTGAAGCAGCCTATCAGATAGTGTTGGACGCCGCCTCACACATCATGACTTCATCACAGCTATTCACAATCGCTAGATACATGGAACATCGTGGATATCCGAACCGTGCTTACAAACTCGCTATGCTAGCAATGAAGAACGTACATTTGGCGTATAATCAGGTCAGTGTCGATCATAGTTTGATGATGAATTATTTTATAACAACTGAATATGATAAATATGATATTAAAACAAATCGACAAGTTCCATATTATATCCCTAATCAAATTTAATTTTTATTTCCAAGAAAAAAAAGAATATTTAGATAGGTATACTTAAAAACGAAAATCTCAATTTATGGATCTCAAACTTTTAATAATATATAAACATGCCAAACTGGTAATTTATTTAATTAAATTCGACCAATATTATGAAATTCACAAATTCTTTACTAACCAGTGTCGAATGTTGAATGGTTTCATTTTATATATTGGATTTAAGTACAAAAACGTAAATAGAGGAGCTGTGGGGACTTATCGGCGCCCTAAAAATTAATAGCCCTCCACAAACACAATCAACAACCAATGTTTGATATTACACGTAGCTCAAAGCCAAAATAGCCTGTACTTAGGTCCCAACAAATCATAAAAATTATTTTCGATTATGGATAGGTACTCTATATATATATTACTTTTATATATTTACACTAACATTATTAACGTTTATATTTTTATGTTCTAGGACACACATCCTGCCATTAACGACATTCACTGGGCTTGTGCACTCAGTCATTCTTTGGGAAAAAACGAACTGGCTACTATGATCCCGTTACTGGTGAAAAATGTGCAATGCGCTACTGTATTGTCAGACATACTACGTAGGTGTTCGATGACACCACCGGGCATGACCTGTGCCCACACCTTACCGCCACCAGATACCAGTAAGTATTTTTTTTTTTTTATAAGTTCCTCCTAAAACAAAAAGTTTAAATGTAGGTACAATATTTGTGTAACAATAATAACCACAATAAATGTGAAATTTTTATAAATTGGAATAGGTAGTTCAAATGAATATTAAAAACAGGAAAAATTAAAATTAAAATATTGACGTTAAATTTATAGATATATAATATATATTATAAAATTGATTATTTAGTAAAAATATATCTTTAAATAGGCAACAAATCAATTAATTAACAAATAAAAACAGCCATGAACTTTTTTTTCAAATTTATCTGGTTAATGTTATATTATCCTCGAATTTTAACATACAATAAAATATATACAATTAGATTGGTACAAAATTACAGTTTTTATACTAGTCAATAAATAACATACTCACAAGTATGTAAATTTGGATAAAATTAAACTATCTAAAAGTTAATCCAGAAAAATATTGATATTGATATTGACATAAATAAAACAAATAAAAATAGCTAATATAATTTATTAATATAATATAATATTATACTTTTTAATGTAACATGTTTAAATAAAATAATGATTTTCTAACCATTAACATAATTATCTACTGTTATTTTAAACATAAATTCATTTTGTATAAATTCTATATTAAATAATTATTAAAATGTCTAATAACACAAAACGATATATTAATGATTTATTTTCCTTGCAGATAAACACCACCATCATCATCATCATCACCACCACCATCATCATCACCGAAATAATGGAAATAGCTCATCACGCTGTAGTATGATGAAGGGCTTATCTTATGAACGGGCCCCACTTCGTATTCTATTAGAAGCCGCTGTTGCAGCATACGTTAATACAACACATTCACGACTTACACACATATCACCTCGGCATTATGCCGACTTCATTGAGTTCCTTGGTAAAGCACGAGACACGTTTATGTTGGCTCATGATGGACATGCACAATTTGCCCAGTTGCTCGATAACATGAAACTAGCGTACAAAGGCAAGAAAAAACTCATGTTTCTTGTTAAAGAACGCTTCGGGTGACTAGGGCATGGCGCGGTGACGCCTTTCCGTAGATGATGTGTATACCAGCATTCATATAATCCGGTCAGACAAAACACAACACCGCGCTAAGAAAAAGTCATCGGTGAAGTTACCTCAAAACTACTACAACCGTGTTTTAAACATTTACTTCTCATTATTATTTTCTTTTTATAAAATTCTCTTAATTAGGTAACTTGTTGAAATACCCCACATATAAATCATTTATTTTGTAAGGTACGTAATTTACAAGTAGCAACAAATTTCCATGACTAACTAATATAATATATTTGTACTGAGGTTGGAAAAAATGAAATAAAATACGCTGTAGTTCATTGTAACTATCATCATAAAGTCATAAAAAATAATAAAGTTACACATAGTTTTATTGTTCTATAACTTATTCATTTTTCTAAGTATATATTTTAAAACATTTACAAAAAAAGTCTTTGTTTCTATAATTATTGACTGTGATTGGATCAAACGAACTCGAGCAATATCATTTAAGTTTTTATTCAAACACCTTTTATTTATTTTTAATTTATATTATTTCTATTTTGTGATATTAACTTTTATGTATAATGTTGGTTTGTTTGGCACATTTATAAATTCCTAGCAACTTTAGTTTCACTTGTTTCTAAATATATAAGTTCTAACGACAAAAAGACATCTGCCATTATAAAGTAAATATATATTTTAAAATAAAAACTACACGCGTTTAAAATAAATTACCTACATTTTATCAAACTTCAAGTACAATAATAAATAAATATACAATTTGTTATAAGTTGTATTTAAATATTGAAATTGTTAAAAACTGTACCTTTTTTACAATTGTTTGTACAACTTACAGTTAAGTGTGCATATTAAGTGTATGTTACCTCATATGTATTTGTGCAATCAGAATTTATTTTTTTATTATTTTTTTTTTTGGTTAATATTTTGTTTTTTTTTTATGAATTTTGCGTGATTTGTATTTAATGTGTGTTATATTTACAAATTAAACTGAACATTAGAATATAATATTTTTTAAATTTATATGTTCTATAATATAGAATTAACAGTTATAGTTACAAAATGAAAATAAAACCTTGATTTAACAAAATAAACAACATTTAATTGATCCAAAATCTTTACCAAAAGCAATATAATATTTTTTAATCAAAGGAAAATCTATTTTTCTTTGTATTTATTTTGTAACTTAAGACTGTTGCATTGTATTTTTCTAAGCTTTAAATAGTTTGATTTGTTAATAATGTTTTTTTTTAACTAAGTGTGTTTTTTTCTTAAGACTTAAATATCAGTCTGCTAAGATTTATTTTAATTTATTATAGTTATTATTATTTTTAGTTCATAGGCTACTTATTAGAAATAGGTATACATTTTTTTATGCGTGTAATTGAAAAAAATGTAATATAATGTATAAAATATTTGTGTGTAAGTATCATTCAATACCTACATATATTTTTTAAGACCAAATGTATCTAATAAAAATATCTAATAGTTTTAAGATAAATGTATTATCAAATTAAAAAAAAAAATTAAATATATATATATAAAATTAAAAATGATCAATTGTACAAAAATAGGTTACCTAATGATATTAGGCCTAATATTGTAATGAATAATTTGACTTTTCATTTCTATTTTGTAATAGGTGTGTTATTTTGAATATATATTATATATAAATATATATATACATATATATATATTTTTTGGTTTTGCTCAATTAGAAAAAAAAAAAATGATTGATTAATTTTTTTATAAATACGTGTATAAATTATGTACATCATTATAATAAAACTATGATGTAATAAATGTATAATAAAATTTACTTCCAATCATAACACTAAAAGAACTCTGCCCACCTATATAAAATATTATTTTTAAGATAGTTGTTGCTATGGTACCCGTATTAATTTACGTACTGTAATTTTTTTTTTTAATAAAAATCAATAAATAGAATAAGTAAATCATATAGCGTTTAGTAATTGTGTATCATTATATTGTGTAAACTAACTCTGATAAAAGGAGAATACAATATTTTATTGACTGATGTATTTTAGGTACTTTTGTAGGAGTACCTTATAATAATTATGAATATATTATAATATTATATAAATAAATAAATATATATATATATATATATATATATATTTTTTTTGTACTAAAAAAAATTGTATTTTACGATCCATTATCAATTAGGTACCATAGCTAATGTAATTTACGCTTTAAAAATGTATTAAACCAGAATGGTGTTCACCTATCCCATTTTCAATGACTAGTTATTATTAAAATTATAATTATATTTTTTTTTTTTCTAGAAACTCAATGTATTGTATTTTTACAAATTTTAGGATAACAATAATTAAGTCTGCATACATACATATTCATTATAATATATTATGTCTATATATATATTTTTTTTCATTTCTACTATTAAGATCTCAGTTTATGATTATGATATGCTACAAGCGGATGGATTCTCTTTTTTTTCTTTAATATTATTATTATTATTATTATTTTTATTATTTTTTTTTGTGACATAATCCTGTGTATCTATTTTAGTTTTAGGTGAAAGTAAAAACAAAAAAATGATAATAAAAAAAAAATATAAATATAAAAATATGTGAATCAATTATAAAAACAATGATTTTTTTTTATGATATATGAAATGTAACCTACCTATTATAATGTAAAATTATAAAATATTATAAATTTCTTTATTTCTTTCTAAAAAAATAGAAAATTGGCAATATAGTTTTAGATGAAATAAATATTAGGTATATAATATATAATATGTGAGAGGGAGTACCAAACTACTGATGTACTACTTAATATATGATTAACAATATAGACTAGTCTATAAAATTAACTGTGTTAAAATAATTTTGTTAAATACCTATTCAATTCTAATATTATTGCTGTGTAGTAATAATATTTTCATTAAATGTAGTCAATAAAAACAAGACAACTAGGAGAATTTTCACTGGTCTGTTACCGAAATATGTTTTTCTCTCATCGCTTTAATTGTGCTATAGTTTATATTCATTTGTTGTTAATCTATGTTCAAGTTTAAACAATATTAATAAACATAGGATAACTCACAGTACATTTTCGTGTAATTTGAAATTTCTTATATTTTTGTGTTTAAGATTTGAATTAATTAAAATGTATTATAGAGTACCTATAAAAAAATCTAAATTATTTTAGCATCTACTGGATGGTATCATTATAATATATTTAGACAAAGTAAATATATATTTAATAAAGATTACCGAAATATAAAAATCTATAGGAGATACAAAATTTAAAAAACCAAAATAATAGAATATAGATAGATTAAGTAATATTAAATAATATTCACCTCTACATAAGAATTTAGTTTAGATATAACAGGGATCATAAGAGTGTTTGGACCAAAGTTGACTATTCGTGAAAATAATATTAAAATCAAAATAAATTAACTAGGTAACATAAGTTTCTACATAATTTTATAATTCTTTAAAATTGTCTACCGATGGCAGTGGGAACGAGGTTTTGGTAACACTATTTGATAGATAGTGAGTAGACAGTTGGATGCTATATAATATAGGCAGGTATAATTGATATAATGAATAGGGGGTGGGTAAGTCAAGCTGTCCTGCCAACTTAAAATGTTCACGCCACCACTATTTTCTACTACTTATTTATACTAAACGTTTGAAATATATTTTTCATTGCAAATTTTACAAATTATGTAAGTACTACAAGTTTTAAACCTAAAAATAAAATTCCTAAATTTAGTAGTAAAATATTTTGTTCTATTATTCAAAAATCAATTTTGAATATTCTTTATTTACACAGATTTTACAATCTAAACTCTAAATCGACGAAAAGGCGAGCGAAATAGATACAACCAATTCCTAGAGATTGATGAAACCTTTTTTTAAAATTATTAACTCTTATGGGCTTATAGCTTACCTAAAATATTAAAAAATGTATTTTTATTGTTTTGTTACTAGGTCAATAAAGTATAAATAATAAAATCACAGCAATCGATCCATAGTAGATAAATCCACGAGACACGAATTCAAAACTCTTTTTAGATTTTCCAAGAGTTCTACAGTTTTATCACATTTTTGCTTTTGTATACGTAGATATTAGCTTGATAATCAATCCCGTAGAAATTTGAAATTGATTTTATATATCATAATCATATATATGAGATTATAGTTGTTAAGTACCTACCATTATTAGTAAATCAGTTTTTCGATTTTATTTTATTCACAAAGTGTTAAAGATTTACCTGAGGCACTAATGTTCATTACTCATTAATCATCATAAGCAAAAAATTAAATATGGCAAACTTTAAATGAAAATTTAAAAGTTTCAAAATCTGTAAAATCACAATTTTTCAATATAATATACACTTTAAAATTGTACGGATATAACCGTGGACTGTGATGGAGACCGTGAAGACTGTGATATTTTGCTGTACCTATAACGGCTATACCTACTATTGTTATAGATTTATAGCTAAATTCCATCTATTCTACGGAACATATAGCTATATCATAGCCACTTAGAACTTTTAGAAATTTTGAGTTAAACTTACATGTTAAACTTACTCGTTATTAATTTATTACCAAATTTAAAATGTAGAACATTTTCGAGGTTCTTGCATGTGTGAGTTTTTTGTAAAATGTTATCTGACAATGAATTTATATTTTCAAAATATGAAAACAATTACACTTACCTAACTTCGTTGTTGGATGACATTTTACAAAAAGTCCACGTAAGAACTTCGAAATTGTTTCAATTTTTAAATTTGTTATTAATAAGTATTTAACCTGTAAGGTTATAATAAATCAGTGAACATAACTCAAATGTCACAATTTAAAATCTACGTGGCTGTGATTTTGCTATATTTCCTGTTGGATAAACAAAATCTTAAATAATCACCCATCGTAAATGCCAGTAGGCAGTAGCCAGTGTTAAATTTAATTTGACTATAATATACAATACATATATATTTCTTAACTAATTATCCTTATCAATTAAAATAGGTAGTTTTGTCTATTAATCTATCACAGTTATTTCATCATTTATATTATTCTTAAAACTAAAATAAAATATATATCATAAATAAGTTTTCAAATTTTTCTATTTTGTAATGGTCAAGAATATGAAATTTTATATTGCTGATCGTAAATCTTAAGAGTTACGAAACAAATCATTATTTACATATTTTTTAACAAAAATCATTATGAAAATCTATTTTCTCATTATTTTCCGTGAAAAGTATCATATCTGCCCAATTTGGGCATACGAATATGACGATATCACTTTATGGATTTCCGTCTTCCGCTGAACTGTCAAACACATGGACACGGTTTAAGCTTCCTGATACCTATACATTATGTAACATTTATTATTTAAGTTTCACAATTTCATTGCCAAAGCATACGTAGATATATTATGCGCACTGCGTATTATTAAAACTAGATTTTCCACAACGAAGTCTTTCAGATAGCAAGTCAAATATAATAATAAAGTCCAGAATTTTCTTTTTTTCACCCATAAACTAGATACTTATAATAATTTTATCATCTAGAGCATAAGTTAAAACAGTAAACTTTTCTTTCAATCAGCTCGTCATATCCTTCAGACAATACACTTATGACTTATACTAATTAATCACTTGTCTGGTGGAAACTATTGAGTTTATATAAATGTAACAATAGAAATGAATAGAAATCGTCTTTAAAAAAAAAATATTTACTTATGGAAAATATACAAAACTGATTGTATTAAATAAAGTGCTTTGAACAATGTACACAATATTTTTATATATGTAAACACTAAACAACATGGTGATATTACTAATATTGTTAGAATTAAAAAAAAAAAACAGATTAAGAATAAGATTCCAAGCGGAATTATATTATGCGTGGTTTTAAAACTTGTAGGCAGGTCGTAATTAATATTATATATTATTAAACAATGACGTCAGCTATATAGCTATGAGTATAAAATTAGTAATTCCTGTACCTATATAACGACATATTATTATTATTATAATGTTGTTTAAATTTATATTTATTTTTGGACTTTCGACATCACCACCGTTGTAACTATATTATTATGTTTTAATAATAATTTGAACTGTCACCATAAAGTCATATCCATGTATGAAACGATCAACGATTTATGAATTCAATTAGTCACGTACTCACGCACCACAATTAAATAATAATTGATAATATTATATTTAAATCGTAATTTAGCATTAAACAAAATGTTCAATGGCTAACTTATGAGTGGTGTGTGTGATTAAGTCGACCTTCACTCCTTCAGCATTGACCCCGAAAATTTGCATACGTAGTACGTACCACAATATAAAATTTCCACCTTAACAGCCTATATATTATTATTATTATTTGTTCAAATGATAATGCCGCGTGTATATATTTGGCACATTATTATATTATTGAATTGAAAAATTATTTTTCTGCGAAAAAGTGTGTCCTCTATCGAAGGTCAGGCGTGTTGACTGTTGATATTATTATGTATTAACTGTTATTTAAGTTGCGTACATTCGTTCGTTCAAGTCCGCATCAAACAATTATTGCAATTCACAAGCAAAGTAATAGTGGACAGAGTATTATACGAGTAGTAAAATACGATCATCGATTGAGTTTTACAGATTCAATAAGCAGAGGTGGTACCTATATGGTTTGGTTTTTAGGAAAACAGCCTAAAAGGACGTTTAAAAATGTTAAATGTACCAACAATTTACGATTTATGTAGATAAAAGAATTACAATGGGTTATAATAATCATATTTGTGTGACTACGCGAGTTTTATTATTGTATTTCACAGAGCAAAACAAGAATAATAATATGATATTAACATTATTATAATTATTATAATATTATAATGAACATTCGACTATTAAACAACAATAAGGAAGGATTTGTCATTTGTATGAATAATATAATATTATATATATAAATATACGTATTTATATTAATATTACATTGTTGTATATTGTTATTCGTGTTATCGATATAAATTACCGCGCCGGCGGATGCGTCGGTGACACAAAAACAATATTGTGTACATTTTATTTTATAATAGGTACCTTATATATTAAACATGACTATTGATATTATAAGTAAGTAATGGATAATCACCCGAAGGACACAGAATGCGTTTTATTCAGTAGGCGCCGGATTTATAATATATTATATTATTATATTAGTATAATAATATTATATTTCAATTGAAGGTTTTCTATTATTACTTATATAAAATTATTGTTATATAATACAACAAAATATTCTCATATTTATTTCAACACGGTATTTATTGTATACATACTTTAATACGTGTTAATAAAAAAAAATTAAATAAACTATATAAATTATACGATATAATTTTGATTTTAAATATTTTTATAATCTAAATATATAAGTAAAAACAGCGCTCGTCGGGCGTTTTAGTTTTGTAATTTTTAATATAAAATTTAAATTAAGAGTAGGAATCTTAAATGTACAGGTATTATATATATGTAATAACGATTAAAGAGAACTTTATTTCAAAGGAAATAACTGTCAGAGCCATAGCAAGCTTTTCTGGCACCTGAGGCAATTTAAATATAAGTGCACAAACCTCAAAATAAGTTTTAACCTTTTTTGGAATTCTTAAACTATTATTTATTGGGTTTTCAGATAATGATGTATTTATTTATTTTTACAGACATGCAGAATAATAAAAATTAAATAGTAGGTATTAAATAAATAAGCATCGTACAAAACACACAAAGGTTTTCAGAATCATAATTTATCGTTCTTTTCTCAATTTCATTGCAGAAATTCATTTAAAAAATTCATCATATTATTCCCAAAATCAATTTCTCAAACAACTTTAATTTCTATATGGATGAATTTTTCTTATTTTATAACCTTTCCTTCAAATAAGTATTTATGAGTTACTATATTTATAGTTATTAAAGCCACGTTCACGCGTAGCTATAGTTGTAGTCATAGTCAAAAAGTTTCTAAATACGATATCTATTATGTTTTTAATTTTTGACATAATATCTTTTGAATTATTGTAATCTCGAATTCGCTGCAACGTAATCTAAGAACTGTTGCGGATATGATACAGTCAGGAATATTTGACAGCTAATATTTATTACGTGCTCAGTGGCGGCACCAAGGATGGGCCCGGGTGGGCCATATCCCGTTCACTGGCCCACCCTAAATTTATTGTAACTTATAAGGTCATTAAAATTATTGTTGTGTTGTTATATTATAAAATATAAGATGACGAAAAAAAAAAATATCAATTTTAATTATACTTGAGATAATATTTAATAGCTTTTTCTGAGCTATTTAAACTTTGTACTATAGCCATAATTATTCCAATGTCTTCCGCCGCCTGTGAGAATACATTTTCTTGCATGAAAATTGTTATTATAATTAATAAGTATAATAATATTTTATTGTCTTAAAAACGATTCATTATAAACATTTTATGGCACAAATCAACCATTTTCCCCCCTCGCCGACGGGTAGCAAATAGCAATACTGCCTAAATTTTTTTTAGATCTTGACTCATAGCCCTCCCTAAAATACGACGACACTCCGTTGACCCACCCTAGAATAAAATTCTGGCGCCGCCACTGTACGTGGCGATAAATCTCATCTATACATTTTAGATTCTGAGCGAAGCGAAGAACGTATTAGTTTTACAAAGATGTTTTTTTTTTCTGATGTATGAAAACACTTTTACGAGTAGAAATAATGGTCCGATTACCACAAGTAGGGTATGCTTTCGGTAGCAAATTGCGTCTAGTTGGTACTTTATTTAGCTCATTTTTCGAATTTCTCAAAAGTTTTTCCTTGAGAGGGAAATAACTACTAAAAAATGGCGGAAAATCGGCAAAATTACGGTTTCTGTTATTTTAAATTTTTTAATTTCGTGATAACTATTTGAGTTTTGATCGTAGAAACTTGAAAATTTATTTGAGTATTAACATAGATAGAATACAAGTGTGGTACAATTTTGGAACGGGTCGGTTGATTATTTGGCCAAGTATAGAACTTTGAACTTTTTTCCAAAAATGTTTAATATTTCCGGCAATTTTTGGTTTATCCCTTTAAAATTTTTGTCAAAGTCTAATCATATACTATTTAATTTTTTTATAAAATATTTTGAAAATCGTGACTGACAATTTTTTTTATAGGCTTTTAAAGTTAAGTCTCCCCGATTCTCTCGAAAATTGGCAAAATAACGGTTTCATTATTTAAAATTTTTTAATTTCGTGATTACTAATTGAGATATTGAGTTTCGCTCAGAATCGTATTTTTAATGCAATATTATTGCATTCAAATCGTAAATATAATAAACCAATTTCTCCGAGGACCGAAGGGACGAAGGAGGAACGTCCACAATCGACATTCCCACTTTTTTATTAATTGCTTTTTCATATTTTAACATAAACATTATAACAATATTATTAACAATTAACTATTTTAATTTTTAAATATAACCTGAAAATGAGGGTGACGAATAATTTTTAATTTAATGAGGGACTTAAAGGTTAGCATCCCTATTATGATAGATAGAACTTGAGGCAAATGCCTCAGTCGCCTCATCCTTGCTACGGCTCTGGTAAATGTGTATACCTACTGTAGGCACTACCAACTGCACATTGAAAGATTTATTCATAATATGCATAATGTGTACAATGAGTAATGAAGATCGATTTTCATTTATTGTTTTAAGTAAATAAAAACAATAATAATATTGTGACGTAGATTGAATCATGGTGTTTGCTGTGAATTCATTAATACTCGTGTATCATTATAATTGTATATATTATTATATTATTTATTTGTGGATTATAATATGTAACAAAGCTTCAAGACGATAAAATTTATGATAGTATAAATTTCGATATACATTTTGGTATCTTGGTTCCCTATCATATTGGGAAAAACAAATTAATTAATTTCAAAACTAAACTACATTGTTCATAAATACATCCTTAAAATTGATAATTTATTTAATATTTTCACCCAACATGTATTGATTTTAATAATTCATAATCTACATATTTGATATATTATTGTGTTTATTATTTCAATACAAAACTAAAATTCGTTAAATACAAATCCCAACAACATAATATTTTACTAATGTTAGATTATTTTAACAAGCATCAACAACCGCACCACAAAAAACTAGTAAATAATAATGCTTTATTTTTCCCTCAATTAAAAGTGACTTTTTAAAAATATACTCGTACTTATACTTAAAATGTGTTTATCAAATAATATACCTATGTTATATAAAATACATTGTCTATGTAGTACTTTATATAAAATATAATATACCAAAAAATTTATAGCTAGCCTAACCTAACCTAATAACTAATCAATAATAGCAGGCAACTCTATATTGTGGGTTCAATATATTGACTATAAACATATAAAATAGTAGGTAACAAAATATTGCTTGAACAGATTATCAGTATAACCATTGATTATAAATACAATAGTACTATAGTAAGTCGACTGACTTTCGCTCAGAATCGTATTTTAGAATACAGTATCAATGCAAATCTTTCGATTAATGAACACCAATTGATTTCATAAATAATTAAAAACCATTAAAAAAAATTTCAAATACAAAATATTATACATTTTGGGAATTGAAAACAACAGTTCCATCAACTTCTCATCTTTAACGATGCAGATTTTTATAATTCAAGTTAGGTTAGATTAATATATCATATAGGTATGATTTTAGGCACAGAAACAAATTTTCATGTTTATATAGTGTACTTATGTAAAATTAACTTCCTCCAATATAAAATATCTGTACTATTTTAAAACACAAATTATATGGAACTTTTTAAAACAAACATTTAAAACGTATCGAAGAAAAATATTTTCTTAGCTTTAGACTATTGTCTATTATCGTAGTGGTTTATTCTTTGATTCATACAATAATCAATACCTATATAATTTATCAGTTTATCATCTAATTATAACTATTTTACTTTGAGTGATTGAATATGAATGACTAATACTTAATAACTAAATGCGCACGGTAATATATATATATAAGAAAAAAAAATAAACAAATGTTTTATTTAAGATTATATTATTCTAATCTTCAACATGCTATTTATAAATATATACTATCTATATATATATATAAATCATATAATAAAAATTTATTGCATAAAATACTTTAATATTGATATATTGTTTTCCTCCATTCACAACAGTTGGTTTTGCTGTGGCGCATGTCGCACGTGAGTCCAAAACGCATACATACGGACGACGCAATAACACGTGTTCGGCAATATAATATAAAATATGTTTCCCTGATGTCTGCCGCAGG
Organism: Eriosoma lanigerum; assembly: GCA_013282895.1. Classification (NCBI taxonomy): domain Eukaryota; kingdom Metazoa; phylum Arthropoda; class Insecta; order Hemiptera; family Aphididae; genus Eriosoma; species Eriosoma lanigerum. The sequence goes on from CM023359.1 coordinate 29,277,189, forward strand.
GGCCCAGTTTTACAATCGGGCAAACGTACTTGATTTAATTACGACGTAGAAAATTTGGTGTGTACATTATACAATAGTCGGAAATATGTTTTTGCACGTGGCACATCAAGAATATGTCTTATTGCCTTATATCCGCAATACATATCAAAAATTAATATTTTATTTTTAAATTTTTTTTAATTATAATGAATGATACACTCAAAATATTATTCATATTTCAAAGATTTCTTCCGTAGAAACAGCAATAAAGAAGTTCAGAGTTTACAACAATATTTGCTATTATAATATTTATTGACTACATATACTAAATATATAAAAAATATATAAAAATACATATAATAAAGACAGACGCACAGTGGCATTAAATTAAAACTAATAAATAGTTTTAACTGTATTTCTATTACATCTACCTATATTTTAGGTGATAAATGATCGTAGATACTAAAATTCGCCACAAGTATTTATTCAAGACAGAGTTTAGGAGAAAATTGTAAAAATTAAATTTAACATGATTCATAGTGTTCATACAAATTATACATATAAATTTAAATCAATTTTGAAGATTATATAATGTTGAGTGAAATCGTATTGTATATATAGTGTATTTTCCATCTGTACGGCCATATTTGTTCAAGTATCTTTATAAAGTATAAAAACTAAAAACAAAGCAATATATATTCACAGAAGTATTTATATCTTATTTAAAATGTCTATGAGTATCATACCATGATGGCGTGCAGAACATAATATTATATTATTACAATATAAAATAAAATATAACATTATATTAAAATATTATCATTGAAAAGTGATATAAATTGAAATTTTATTCATTTTTTAATGTTGCTAGGATAAAGGAAATAAGCAAATTTATCGTTAAAGTGCACGCACTCGATTTATCTTGACAAGGTAAAATTACCAATGGAGAAAGGTATTAATTTGTATAAAAAATATTTTGTTGGCAGAAATTTATTTTATGTGACATATAGAAAGTTCCTTTAACTATATAACAATATTATAATAAACTACGTGTATCTATACTTATGTGTATCACATATGTGTTGAATACGTTCCACTCACAACGTACATAATTATAATACAATCAATATATTTATTTATTCTGTGATATTACCATGAAATATTGAAAACACGTAATCAATAATATAATTTTTTCAATTCTCAAGCCGTGAAGATATATTATTATGCATAGAGAAAGTGATTCTGCAAATTTTATCTCGTTCGACGAACGATGAAATATAGTGTTGGTTTTAAAATTTAAATCGTATAGGTATTTCAGCAAATTTCAACCATCGTGATGACCATAAATAAAGATCTCATTAATAATAAGCGTCTATCTACTAATATGTCCATTCCATTTTCGCGTTTTACGATTGCTAATTAATAAAAATATATTCTTGTACAATTTAAAATACAATCGCGAATTTTGAGAAATCATTATATACGTAGGCTAAAGGAGTATTGTATAGGCAACTTTTTCGCTGAATACTTATAAATAGTTACCACATTATTTTCCATTTACTATATAGATAATATTATACAAAGTAAGTATTATTTCCATAACAATTTATATTTGTGTGAATGACATAATATTTTTTTTTCTATTATTTATTGGATAAAATAATGATTAATATTGGTGGTTTTTAGGTATGTGTGGCAGTATATAATTAGATATTTAAGGAGCATGTGGTTGCACGGATTATAAAACATAGTTTATAATTTCCAAATATCTAAAATATAACTTAAAAAAGAATACAATATAATATTTTACATTTTTAAATTTAAAAATAATATTTAAACAGTAATAATATTTATATAAAATATATAAGCTAAAGTTAAAGTATAAAGTTATTAATTATAATTTAAAATTACACAGTGTTTTTTGTTATTAATAATTAAGAATAACGATAATTTATGTTGGTATATTAATATTATTGTTATTATTTTCAAAAAAAATTATACTATATTATATTATTTGTTTAAATATTATATGTGTGTAGGTATACATAATGTGACATAGAGTTATTAGCTGTGTTTATCTAACTATGATGATTGAATATGTCATTATGTGGGATAGTGTTGGTTTAAGAATTTTAAAAATGCGTGCACGTGTTTATGAATGTTATACTATAAAAATAACGTATTTAAAATTATAGTACTCTGATCAAATTGTTATTTATAAGTGTTATTTTTCTTGGATATTTATGCGAAAACTATTTCTAAAAATATTATAAAATAGTAAGATAAAATATTATTATCTATTATTAATATATTATTTTTTAGTATAGATCAAATGAACCTTAGGATAATAGGATTAGATTTCAAATATTTCAACGTAAATAGCTGTCAACAAATGAGTAAGCAATAATTTATCCATACGCGCAGTATTTAAATTGTTGGAAACAAATATCTACAAGTAATAACCCATAAGGTAAGCCTATAAATTATAACATACTTCTAAGGTAAGTACTACCAATGTAGACAATGAAAAATATTATGTGCTGTTTATTAAAATATAGTCAATAATTAAGAGATAAAATTTGCAAAAGCTTAATTCGAAATAAGTATTAGTATGTTTATTAATTTAATAAATCCAAAGCGGCGAGACCTGTGTATAATTTACTAAGATCAATACACGCCATGTAAATATATTAGATAATATTTACTGGCGCAAATTTTAATAATACTATTGTCATGATTTTATCAATTTATCAGGTTTTTACTTCTTTTTATTTTACACCGTAAATAATGTAATTATAAATAATTGTAATCCGATCGTTTTATTATCTTTTATTAAAAAATACCGCACATTATCTATAAGCCATGAGACTATAGACTATAAACAATAGTATTAATATGTACCTACAAAAAAAACAACAATATTTTCATATAAAACAAGTTGTTTCTATGACAAAAAAAATTCTTAGATATATCGATTAAAATTATATTATATAGGTTTATATTATATATATAATATACAATTTATAATAAATTGTTTTGTTTGTTTTATCACAAAATACTAAAATCATAGATTTATATTTTTTATGGTATCTTATAATATAATAACGTATTTAAGAAGAAAATAATATCTGAATTATGAAGAGATTATTCTAAAAATATCTAATCAATGATTTAAACTATAAATTCACAATACACATTGATTGGAAGTAATATAACTAATATTATTCTTATTGTCCGTTGATCGTAAATGGAAAAAATATTATAAAAGTTATTAGGAACTGCGAATTTATATTTATTAATATTTTAAACCTATTCCGTAGATATCATACAACATATTTCACTTTATATTCTTATAACTCATATTATACGCAACGGTAATAATTCGTATTTATTTAACAATCATATTAGGACTTCACAGAGTACAAAATAATAATAATTTCTGTAAGTATACAGAACATATTACTATCTCCATGTTCTCCAGTGTTTGTTATTTTATTGCATAAATAATAAAATAATGAAATAAGTATTATCCAAGAATAAAACAATATTCATGACTTTTCTGATGGAAGTTTACTAATTTCGGTCTATTGTCGTCGGGAAGAATAAAAAGTAATTGATATCAAAAACATTCGATAAAAATGCAGACAACACCAACCGTGGTAAAAAAGAATATTAATTTACGAGTTTCTAAACGAATATATACGATCAAAACGTAATGATGATTCGAATGTTCGATACAAAATTTAAAATATTTGAGTGAAATCTGAAATATCACCGAGCGTGGGAGAATTATATATTATATGGGCATTAGTTTGTACGATTTATACCTTATATACATAATACGCTGTACATAATATATAGCAGTTATAATGATAATAATATATATATATACATGATAAATATTATATTATATAAAAAAAAAAAAAAAAATACACGACGCAGTCTATAAATATAAATTTAAAAATATATTATTATTGGATCCGCTTCTATCCGCGCGAGTGTAGAGTAAAAGTAATCCGAATCGTTTCCGCAATATACCCAAGATACACGTCGCGGTATCACGCAACAGAGGTGATCAAAATTTCATGTTGTAAAAAACTGGGAAATACATACGTGCTCGACGTTATCTCCATTATTTCTGTAACACAATATTCAGATCACCCTGTGATACGCGATTACGAGCTTTGCAAGTCCCAGTATGGATATATTATAACTGCACAATATATTACGTGCGGGGAAAAGGACCTGCTATGATGCAATTATTTTGCACAAGTCCAAAAATATCATTATATTATAAATATTCGCAATGACAAGTCGTTAAGGAATCAGCCCTGTGATTTGTAGCGCTTTGGTTTCTTTCTTTCTCTCTAACTATTTTACCATCCCTCTTTAATATGTATATACCTTATATCGTGTGTCATCGTATTATATATTACTTTCAACTGGCGATAACTGAATTAAAAAAATTCGATATTAATATTTCACGATTTCAACTATTTGTTAATGCTCAGTCTTGGTCAACTCAATTATCTATGAATTGATATAGTTTAATATTAAATAATAATGTCCTATTCGTTATCACCGCACTACCCAAAGTGTTCATCGATTGTTCCTAATCTGACCGCTTTGTGTTATATTTCTGTGTCCTGCAGTTTATTATACACGATTATAATAAAAACATACTAATTTGTATTCATATTAAACGCAGACTGAATTAAAAACATACTAATTATTAGTGTTTTGCGATATCGCTATTTTTATAGGCGTTAAGAACTATAAATTATGTATGTACCTACATGGCATTTACATTATAGATATTAGATATACGTACATAATATTATTATGCTAATATAGTTTTGTTCGTTTTTTATTAACATAAATATAATTAAATACCTATTCTATAAGTAATCTCTATTAATTATATATAATTTTAAATAATACAAATTTCAAACTTATCCGAAATGTATAACTAAAACCTGATTAATCGTTCTAACTCGTTAAGAAAAATATATAAGGTTAGGTTAGATACCTACAAATTACAATAACCACTTAGTTAATTGTTGAGTATGTTAACATTCGGCCTTGTGTAATAAATTATGTCGGGTATGATCTTTATAATCATAATTAAAATATCATATTATCATAATATTCACACTATTCACACTCATAGGCGCAATTTGGATGGGTGCTAGATTTTTTTGTTATATTTTTAATGATGGACGATATAACATACCAATTATAATTTATATTTTAATAATTAAAAACATGAATATAATTAAAGAATTTTAGAGGTACTAATATAAAATTTGGAGGTGCTATTCATGATAAACATCAAATATACACTTTACACAAATATTTATAAAATACTGTGTACAAAAATAAACTATTGGTTTAATATTAGATAGACAGATAGATGATGTATGAAATTAAATATATTTTCGCTACATTGTATACCTACATAAAATATTATAAATTAAATTCCTGAAAAAATATTATTGAAACACGAAACGGATAATTATTAATAAAAATTCATGTTCTTAAAAATATGTATTAGTTAACATACAACTTGTATTATAGTGAATACGAAAAACACGATTATCAACATAGATTATACGTAAGTATAACTTATATGTATTCATCATCGTTGTCCGTCGGTGCTCGTTATATTCACACAAACCGCATGTGATAAATATATAATGTGTATTATAGATGCGGATGTGGGCGGAAATAAGAAAAAATGCTCTCTCCGCCTCCATATGTATGTGTGTATATGTCCATGAGTATCGTCATCGTTTCTTATGCAGTATAGTACGTCATAGTATATACATCACTATAGCTTATACAGGGTGATCAATATTTCACGTTAAATCAATCTCTTTTTTTTATTTACCAGAAATTGTATAATAATAATAATATAAATCAATATTAATATTAATATTATTAGTTCTAATATTTATATTAATTGGATGCGTTATTTAACACTGTTTTAAACCCTCTTTTAGGGGTGTTTTTTTTTTTTTTTTACTGGGGTAGACGTTTGATAATTTGTTATGGCGTAGTTTTTCTTTTTTTACTGTAATACGCGCGTGTTATAAAATTTAAAATTTTGATCACTCTGTATTTACACATATTACAGAGATTTAACGTGCATTTCTTGCATTTTCTCTCTCTTTCTTTCTCTCCTATAAAACGTCCGTTTTCGTGTAATATATTATTATGGCAGTCCGACGATTTCTCAGTACCAAAGTTGACCGGCGTGACGACAGCCGCTAAGGGTGCGTTTTCGAAATTATTTACGTATTACACATATACGATACTCGGCTGCATATAGAAATCCACTACGGTACTCTTCAGTCAGTGGACGGCCCCAGTCGAGACCGCACAAAATATAATACTATATTATAGATAACGTTTAAAAATAAATAAACGCACTTTTCGGTTGTTAATTTTTATAGAAATACACGTTAATATATTCGCTGTTCTCAACTACAGGTAAGAAACGCGTTCTAATCTTAATCCTGATAATTGTTAATGATAATTTATTTTCGGTAACATATATATATATATAATGTTTTTCTATAATAATAAAACAATCTCTATGTATAGAAACATTATTTATATAAAAACTGTTTAAACTACATGTATACCCAGTGCTTGAATTATATACATACTCTTAAAATATACGAGCAAAATTGACTATTTCTCCATAATATATTTTATACAAATGGGAATTTAAAGTCAATGTTTTTGGAGGGCTTGTTAGTTGTTATGATATTTATAACCCAAACCCTCTTCCTATAATGTCTGCTTAATTATGTTAATTTTTTGACTTATGCATATACGATTTTAATTGTGTTGACTGAAATACTGCATTGCATTCAACTGTGCAGGAATTTATTAATATATATCTTTATTGTATTTAATATAACAATTTATATCTAATATACTCTTTATATGGAGTATAAGACATAATAATATTATAGTAATAATTATTTTATATTTCGTGCTGTATTGATAATTTTATGTTATTTTATCACTTTATGTATAGGTAATAGTAATAAGTAATAAATATATAAGTACGTATAAGCAGAATGCTATCATAATTTATGGAGAATATTAGCCAATCAATTTATATCAAGATTCCAATCGAAATTTTTATAATACACAATATTTACACAGTATTCAATATTTATAAAATGGAATTCCTCTCTCCTGCATCACAAAAATTACCAAGTTACACCTAAGATGTATATCTAGAGTTGCTAACCTTTTTGTTAAGATCTACTATAATGAATATATTTTTCTTTTTAAGATTGATTTCCATAAAAAAATTGTTTATTATGATTATGTACATATTTTATAATTTAGCACTTTTATAATATTTATAAATAAATTCCAAAAAACAATGAAAGATCGACTTTGACATCTTCCGCGATCGATGTTTGGCCACCTTTGGTGTATATAGGTTATATATAAACATAAACATTAAACATAATATATTGGATTTATATAAAAAAAAATTGTGCACACGACGACATGATGGAACACATTGTTATATTATACCTATATATATATATATATATACCTACCCTGAAGGTGATCCAGTTCATAAGCAACTAATATTATATTACTTTATATATTATATTGTCTCCTTAGTCCTGCGAATTGCGTCCCAACGTCGTAATATTTTATCAGATTCTATGACCATATACTCCGTAACCCAGCGCGCGTGCGGCAGCAGATAATATACATTATATTCGCGAATTTAATGTATAGATACAATATATATATTATTATAAAATGCATGCACGCGAGGTGATTATAAGGTCGAGACGACCGGTTTTTGCGTACGAGTTTACGGAACCGGCATTGTATATTTGGAAAGAAAAAAAAATTTGCCAATATTAAAAAAAAACGGCTATGGAGAACATATAATTTGTCCGCGCGATTTCCGCGTCTATACGTAAACAATATTATTGCACAAATAATATATATGGTATTATCATCCACACAAATATATGTTGTCCGTCGACTCATCTTCATTATAGCATCGATTCGATTGTTATATAACCAGCAGTATATCTATTTTTGAATATGGAAATTATGCTTCCTTTTCGCCGGTAAACAACGTCTCCTCTATATTTTTTTATTTTTTTTTTTATATTTCTTTTGTCTGTAAGACATTATAGCAATATAGACTATATTGAGAAATATACACATATATTGAGGAAATAGAAATACAAAAAATAATAATAATTACGCAAATATATATAAAAAAAACAAAGATTAACCGAAAATAATAAGATAGAAAGAAAAAGACAAATTTAATATTATATTGAAATTTGAACAGGATAAATAAGTTTAAATATAGAAGCCAGAATTAAGAATAAAGGATATAATAACTGCAGAGATGTTCACATTAATTTCTATGAGAGTATACTAGTCAACGAATTCAAATAGTGCCATAATATACAATTAAAAAGAGGGAGGGGGAGGGAGTTATTCAATAATAACAAATTAAATTATAAATATAAAAATGTATGTTTTTTAAAAATATTTTCTTTCTTATAATTATCCGTTGTCATCAATTTCTGTCAATGTCAACTATAATAATAGATAATCGTAATACTTTGTAATACTCATACTTTGTGATATCTCAAGATCTAAATCATGATACATCTTATAATTAAATATCTATTAGATATCACATTTGTGATTTAAAAATACAATCGCATAGAAGTCAATATCACATAATTACAAATAATCACACAGGGGTATATACAGAACAGTATAGAATTTGATGTTTAATTACAAAAAATCTAACAAACATATAAACATATTTTTTTTCTCTATGCGAATTGCTTGAGACTTTGAGAGTATACGCAGAAAGTCATAATTTTTTAATAGAAGCTTGATAATATACTCCGTACATGGAGTATTCCCATAGGGAACATTGATAAGGTTAGGTTAGTAGTGTAGTATAGTATCAAATCAAAATAATTTTTGTAATTAAAAAAAAGGAAAAAAAACGATAAGAGAAGAGAATATTTGTTTACATAATAATAAGAAGAAGGAAGGACAGAAGGAGATAATGCGATAGATGTCAAAAACTATATTGTTCTTCCGTACGTATCTCCTCGATATTATTATGATAATACGCTTCTACGCGACAGTGACGTACCCGGGTGGAATATTGGTAACGCGGATCTATACCGAAAATCTCACCACACATAATAAATTCTTTACGCGAATAAAATTTAATAATTTTAAATAGTTTCTGGATACGCCCCTATAGTATATTATAATATACGCATTCAAGGTCGTGTTAATTTACAGTTTTCCTGAAACTCGCGGTGGCGGTGGGCGGCCAAACGTTTCAATGTATATAAGACGTTAAATTTATATTGTTGCACAAACAATTATATTCCGATTGTTTGTAATAAACTGTTCTATTACGAATTCAATAATAATTAATATAACAGTACAATAATATGATGGTTTTTTTTTAGGAGTAATAATATAGTTATATATAAAATGTATTTATTGTGTGGTCGATAAAATACGCTTTGTTATTATTTCGAGTTTGTCTTGTGTAGTAACATAAATATTTTTATATATTATATCGTATTATAATTAAAATTACTATTATAATATCATCTCCCCCGACTTTCGTCAACATGTACGAAACGAATGTGTATAAATAATATAAAATCTATTAGCGTTTAATTCTTATATTATACCTACCTGCTACTTATATTTGAAATTAAAATCATACTCTTTGAAAAATAATTCTTTTATTTTTATCAAATCAAAATTTCGTGTACAAAAATGACTTAAAATTACATACGTTTTCAATGTACATCATTATTTTTCAATTTACATTATTTTTGTAAGACGAAATTCAGTTCACCCTGCAAAAGCAATGAAATGTTATATTAGGGCATATTATTGCGAAAAGCAACCTGCAATCACTATTAAGGTTATGGTAATTTTTAGGTTATTCATCAATAGAAAAAACTTTCCCAGGTACTAAAACAGTTATAGTATAGTTGAAAAAAGACGAGAGACGACACTATAATATGTTCTTATCTACAAATCTAACACACACATTGATCCTTGGTCTCAATTATTTCCTTCTCCATTGCTATCTGCGATATCTTGTCATAATTTTTTTGTTAACTAATTAATAAATTAACAAATTAAAATTATTGTTTTGATTATCCGAAAACCACATTAGAGTGAGGCTATGGTAGCCTATGGCAACTACTTACAAGAAAATATAAAAGTTATTAATAATATATAGATTAAAAATCGTAAATACAAAATTATTATATAATAAACGACAATATATACATAAGCATTAGACCTACATGTGATGTATTTACATATTCCATTATTTAATATAGATACGCGGTGACAATATTTTTTAAAAATACCTCTGTTGTTTTTTATTTATGTGAAATCGTAAACAAATAAAGTAAATAAATATATATACTTGCGTGGAAAAATAAACATTTAAATTTATAAGACAAATACATATATATATATAGTTAATACACTCATACATATATTTTTATATGTAGGAAAATACAATATGATAAAATAATTATTTTATAAACAACGTACATTGTACCACTGTGCAGTACAAGGCGGTATATATTATCATATAATAATATTGTAATTTAATAATGATTATGGATAATAAAATGCGTAAAATAAGACATAAAATGATTGGCTTGTAAAATATAATACGTTGACCCTAATAATTTATACCATACACTGATATACCTAATATATTATATTATGAAACTTTAAAATTTAACATCTTATCTTTCGTTATTATTATTATTATTATTATTATTATTATTATTATTATTGTTGTTGTTAATTATAGATATAACATACGTCATAATTATATACTACGAGTACATAGTACTTTAATAATTGATGTGATTACTCTTGGCCTGATTTTCTGATAATAAACAATTTGATTGATTATAAGATTGCCAATTAGACGTATATTTTATAGCAATTGACGCCGTCATTATAGCTTCAATTTTTCAAATGATATGGGGCGGCAAATTGATAAAAAAAAACGTTCCACCGACATAAGTAGGTACCAACATAACTCATAACGACACTTTTACATTAGTTGTACGGTTCCAAATAATATAACTAGGTTAGGATATTAAATAGGTATATGACTAAAAAATATACAAGTATACAACTTTAGAGGTTATATATTTTATACTTCTCAACTAAAGCCTAAAATATTAACACATTTACTACAGTGATCACTATATTGAAAAATATATGATAATAATGCCGAGACTGTTCATATCATGACTCACTTTAAGTAAATGTTTAAGTACATGTTTCATGTTTGATATATATGCACAATGGCATAATGGTGTTAACAAATTAATTAATATAAAATTCAACAATTTAGAACAAAATTTAGCATTTAAAGGGCAAATATAGGTCTGAAACCTTTATTAGACAAATGTTTATTAAATATATTTTGGTACATATTATTATATTAATCTAACGATTTTGTTTATTAGCAAAATTCTACTAATTAAAATTATTATTAAAACGAATACTCTTTTATAATAGTCGCATAATGATTTCACCTCAACTTTAATTTTATAGTAAACAATTCGATAATTTTCGTAAGATATATCAATTAGTTAGATTTACCGGTGTAAATTATTTATAAGGTTGCAATACAATTACCTATTGAATTCAAACATATATGAATATTCTACATATATTTATCATAATAAATTAGAATGCGGTATCTTTTTACATATAATATGTACCACATAACTGAAAAACTATATAATACATTCAAATGATTAACTTATATTATTATATCGGCATTATTCAAAAAATAAGATCGCAATTAATTTAATACACTCAATTATTAATAGTCACGTAATTTAGGTATCTCTATGCTCTTTTACATACTTATTATTTATATAATAATATATTATTTAATTATTATCATTTACATTACAATATGGATACTATTATACATACGTATATATATATGACATATTTTATACATAAGCATAGTAACTGTATCGGTTAACAATAATTTATGAAAAAAACATTTTATGAAATTCTATATTTTCAACGTATGGACATATTGGGTTACATCCCTTTGAAGGTAAGCAAAATGACAGTTTTGAATTTATGCCATTGGTTAAATAACAAACAAAGTAAATATATCTAGTATCTACATGCTTCTCCGAAGTAATTAATTTTTGTAATTTGACACAAGATTATCTTATCAAATTTTGATGTTATTACTTATTGAAATTCGCATGGGAAAATAGATTGAAAAGATATATTATAGAATAGAATAGAAGAAATAATCGACATTTAAATAGTGGATTTTGCCCAATTTAAAACTATAAAAACAATTATTTTTTAGTTATCGTAATAATTAATAAACCAAAATCATGACGTCAGCACATGCCTCCTCTGATGTTATAAAGGATAGAATCAAAAATCAATCAGATGATTTTAATTAATATCTGGATTAGAGTCATTTCATTGAGTACGTACACGTGTCAAATATAATTTATATTGCAGGAATTATAAATCGTAAAACTATAATTAGATATGATAATATTACATTAATTTAGAATAACAACTGTGAAAATGAAATAAAATAATTATAATCATTAATATTGAATTATATATGTATTGAATATCAAATACAAACTACTATTTTATTTATTTTAATTTTACGTCTGGTTATTGTATTCAGTATTCGCAATCCAACGTGTTGTTTCTATAACTTTGCGTATTATATAATAACCATATTTTACCATTTTAAACTAAAGCGTCTAACTCGTCTTAAGAGTCTCTTTTCTTCTGTTCTTTTCCATCATACGTAAATGTGGATTATGACTTAGCCAAACGTGACCAGCATACTACAATTTTCTACTTTAGTTTCTAAATCAATTTTTTCCTCCGTTGTAACAGTTTTTTTTATTGGATATTGAACATGTATAACATGTTATCCGCGTATAACTTCTTATGCCAACAAATATCATATTAAAATATAATATCTCCTTTTAGAGCAACTATACCGCATCAACCGGATATCATATAATATACATAATGATATTATAACAAACGAATATAATCGTACTTAACCTATTATATAGCAATATATTATAATACAAAATACGTATTATAATTATAAACAGATATTATGTATTATGGTTCACTGAACTTATACTTGCATAGGTACGAAAACATTTGATATTACGTCGAGTTTAGCGATACTGTGCAAGCGGTGTCGTGGCAAAGCGACCGCGGCCGGTGTAACGTTACACGTACTCGTATATTATTATAATATAGTTATCATATTATTATCATAATAATTATTATATACCGTAGCAGTAGACGCGACTTCCACAGACATATTTGTATTTGTTATTTTTTGTTTATTTTCAGTAATTATGTGTAAGGACGTGTTTCGGAAAACACGAATCCGCTCAATATTTTTGTTTGTCGACTTTAAAAACAATATGGAGGAATACAATTTTTATAATTGGGTCAGATTTTCTGTCTTATATAAAATGCACTGCAGTAGCAAAAATAATAAGACGATAACGCTATAATATAGTGTTATTGAAGTGTATAGTGTTTTTTTTTTAAATAATTTTTTTTAATTACAATATGATAAGTGATTGAAAATAATATTGTATGCCAAATTTACTACGTTCTATTTTCTATTGTGGATGTTACATTGTCAGATGTGTTACATTATAATAAGTATAATTATATATTTAAATAACTAAAAATTACCAAATTTTATTATCTCACGCACGTTTATATAAACGTAATACATATGTATTATATTATATATATTTACATTAAATGTACCTACTACACATCATTTATATATATATATTTATATATTTAGTTGTTACTCAATATACCTATTATATATATATTTCAGTGCCAAATGTATTATTTTTCATCATAGTTTAAAGTTTAAAATAACTAACTATATTATATTATTATTATTATAGTTAGATTGAGTAAAATAGTGATCGAAGTGAATCAAAATAAGTGGAGGGATAATTTCAAATATCCAAAATTCGAATATGTGTGGACACTGGACAGTGTAGTTTTTCTCGGTACCTACCTCAATGAAATTTACATTTAAAATACTTAAAATGATGAAGTAAGGTTAGGTTAGGTAACATTATAGTAAAATTATAACATAAAATTTAAAAAAATATTAATTTGTTATTATTTATTTACTTATTTATTTTCTTTATTTACGGAAAAGTTCTATTTATAAGACAATCTTTATATAAATACATTGTATAAGATTTACATTAAAAACTGATATTAGTAAATGACATTAAAATTCAATTTATATAAGTATAACAGTTAATATAAACGTATAAACATATAAATAATATAATTTTAAACCATATACTTAATATATATAACTAAAATAAATTTAATTCCTTAGTATTTCCTATGGTCATTACTTCATTAGTATATTAACAGGTGAAGAACAAAATAATTTTTTGATATTTTAGTAATTAAAAAACAATTTTTATTTCTAGTAGATTTATTATTACCAAATTCAAAAATTGATCTGTTCCAACAAATATGGACAGTCTATGGATTTGTTTAATAATTTTTGTAAAATTACATAGTGAAGGTAAACTCATCTTTTATTTAATGATTCTAGATTAAAGTAAGTTAATAAACCATTGTATTCGGTATGATATTGGCATTCTACATTGAATTTGAAAGAGAGATAACGGAGATTACGGTTTTGGACTACTTCGAGATTTTGAGTCGTACAAAATTTTATCAGTTCCAAATAAGAGAGGCATATTCCAATTGTGACCTCACAAATGCAAGATATAAAATTTTCAATGAATTGTATTTGTTAAAATTTGAACATGTACCTAAATTATGAATATGAAACCTAAATTTAAGAATGCTTTATTTGTTATTTTTTCATATGACTGTTGAAACATAGTTTAGAGTTAAAAATAATACTTAAGTCGACAAATGAATTAACTGATTCTATACAAGCGTTATTTAAAATAGTATTTTAAAGAATATTAGAATGTAATATTGTTGATGCCTATATTCCCTTTTAAATTAGGGTCAGAATTTGGTAAAATTAATTAAACTTTATGCATATACGTATGGTAATAATAAATATTAATATTAATTGAAACATTAGAAAGAAAATAATCTTTTTTCCTATATATATATATATATATTCTATAATCAAATTATAAAAAAAAGTGTATTAAAAAATATATGAACATTAAATATACCTATTTAATAAGATATTCATATCATTAAATACATTAATTATAAATAATACATATTTTACACATGAAGGTAAAAATTATTTTTGTATATTAAAACTCAACCGCACAAATGATTTACGAGTTCAACGTACTTAATAAAATTATATGTTGGTAATAAAATAATATAATTAATTCTAGTAAAATTGATAGATTCGTCTTTATTTTTAAAAATAAATAATTCAAAATATAATAATTTAAATAATTAAACATCATTCTGATTCCATAAACAATAATTATTATAATATTTAATGTTTCAATCGTATGCAGTATCCAACACGTTACACATATTATAGGAAGAAGTCGAATAATATGTATATTTGTTACTAATATTATATTATTATATTAAATTTAAATCAAATCTTTATTTCAAAAAATTAATATGATGTAGGTAACTAATACAACCTATTACACATTTTGATTTATTTAAATTTTTTCAAAATAATTGTACAATAGATGTAATAATATTATAATTTATATAGTATTCCAAAAATTGTATTTGCCTGTCTTTGCTACATCAGAAGCGGATCCCGGGGGAAATCGTCCTCCCACCATTCAATAAGAAAAAATGAATTTTCTATAATATATACATTTCACATAGTCCCTGTAGTTTTTGTATTATGAAAAAAATTTAATTTACACCCCTCACTACCGTTTTCTTTGACTGAACCCATCTCTAACCTACCTGAAATTCTATTGAAAGGAAATGTGATCAATTTCCGTCGAAACTATGACAAAAGAATAAGGGTTTTCAAATAAAAATAAAAATTGTTAATTCATTTTTTATTAAAATTTGTAAAAAATAATACTTTAAACAAAACTCTAAACCGTTAGTTTTTAAGCATTTTTATAATTAATATTAAAAATAAAGAAATAATGGATTCCAATTTTATTTTAAATATTAAATAAGTAAAACAGTTAATTGCTGCACTCGTTCTAATTATATACTATTAGCTTTTGCGCAGTAATGTAAAAATTGATAGAACATTGCACACGGGTCTTAAACAATTTCAAACCAAATCATATTTATTTACTTTCGGTATTTAATATCAACAATTCATAACTTCATTGTATGTATTCAACTCTTTGTTTTAAAATTATATTGCAAGTAAGTATTTAGTTTTACAGGGAAATCACCAAATGTGCTTACTTAATTAATTAGGTATAATTATGCATATTTTTTCCACAATTACATTACAAGTACCTACATAATATCAATATATTCCAATACTTCGACTTTTCTGACACATTAAATTATATCTTTTTGTTATAAAACCTGTTTTATATGAATGTATATTAGGAACCTTTAATTTCCATCTCTCACATCACTATAAAAAAAATGTTAAGGTATTATCCTCCATAATATCACAGAACATCACCGTTCTAATGTATATATAATTAAGGATAATAGTGTTAAAGATATACCTAGTAAAAATATATTAAATAATACCAAGTACTTTAGGCACTTGGTAATACAAAAGTATATTGTTTATTTTTTAATTACCTATCAATTTTGAAAATTAAAAATTATAATAAAAAAATATATTAAGCACCAATAGTACCATATTTATATTTTATAACTTTTAATTTAAGCACATAAGATTACATTACAGTTATTAGAGTCTAATATTAGGTACCTAGTTATAAAGACAATATAAAACGCATTAAAACCATTTTCACGTAAAATGTACGTGGGACGGTAACACCGGTTATTACAGTATTTTGTATACCAAGGTCTCGTCGGTTCAAGGTCCGTCCAAATGTTAATTCAATTTTGCGAATCAAAATTTTTCCACAATATTTTGGCGCGTTTGTTCTGTGGCTCTGTCTACAATCTACTGTATATGTGAGTATGTAACGTATATTTACTTAGAGACGCGAATTGGCGTGACATGGTAATTTAATAAATTAATATGTATTGTCATTTGTTTCGTTCAGAATTTCATATCGTGCAAAATCATTCAAATTATATTAGAATTTGTACAAATCGCACCTTATCTATGCCAGAAACCTTGCGAATTTAATGCCAATAAAACTGTCGGTATACTGTCGTCTATTTTTATTATGGATGGTGTGTTTATAGTTTATACTTTCCACAAAATGATCGAGTAGTTATTATTTATATTATTATTGTATAATTATTACCACGGTGAAGTAGGTACCTACAAATTCGCACGATTGTCTCACTCCATATAAATGCATTTAATTTTCTCGTATTTTTCTTTCAAGTGATGCGATTAAAAAACGTATAAATAATAATTATAAGAGTTTATAGAGTTTATAATTGAAAATGGTCATTATAAAATATATTTCAACTAACACCGCAGCTACTATATATTTTTGGCAACTGTTCGTCTGTACGTAGACGATATAATAACTCGTTAAACGATTTACAGTTTGTGTGGTAAAATATATTTTTGTCGTTACGCAATTTTAAGGAATTATATTAAATATTTCCTATATTAAATATATTTCAAATATTACAATCAATAATATTCTATATTCGGAAATTAATAATATAAAACGATATCTAGACATCAACAGTATAATTTTACATGATAATATCATATACAAGAAAGTTTAAATTTATTTCATTCATTTAAATGTTTACCATATTATATTGAATTAAACTAAATTAATTTAAAAATTGAAATATATTAGTAGTAATAACACGCGTAATGTGTTTTAAATTATTTAATTTAGTCGACTAATTTTTCTAAAAATATCGATACAGTTTAAAGTTTAAACGCCTAATTTGATAATAGGATTTAAATATTATACATAAATATACAAGCAAATCATCCACTTTAATATTTTTTTATTTATTTATTTATATGTTTAAAATTTTTGTACAAAAAAAAAATATATTCAAACACGAAACAATTTGTATTATCGTTAAACAATAATTTAAAATCGTCTAGACTCTAGACGCTATCTATAAATATTCAAAATAAATAGGAAGTACAGCAAATAGCAATAAACCTATATTTATTACCTACACGATTATATTATAATAATAACCTTAACTAATTTATACAATATAATAAACATATAATTTATTCTTAACATGTTCTTCAATCATTTTTTTTTATCGCAAAATATTTTATACCGCGGGTTCCGCTATTATAATGTTCATATTTTTGCAATGAATTTTGATTCAATTATATAATAAAATTATATTATATTTTAAGTGTATACTTAATCGCGTGATTATAATAAAAAAAAACCCAGAAGTCAAAATCCACTGTGTATGACCAATGATTAGGTATATAACAACCCTTATTTTTTTTTTTAATTCGTACTACAAATTTTTATTATACCTAAATTAAAATTATACAAAAATAAGGCGGTTTGTTGTATACTGTATTCCATATTGTTTTAATTGTAATTTGTAATGAATTATCCAGATATTTTTTATAAAATATGATCAAGTGATAATGTTTTTTTTTTTGTTATAAGTAATTATAGATTATAAATATTTTTCTAATTAAAAAATATCAAATAATTGTGTATTCTTTGTATGAACAATTAATAACTGAATGCCTGAATCTAAATGTATGTTTATATTTATTTTCAAGTACACACTACTGTACTAAATTCGTAGTACAAAGTACAAACATACTATTTCGGACAACACAATTTGTGTCTGTGTTCACTAAAAAATAGGGACCGATATAATACTCATTTCAAAGATTATATACCAATAAATATAAAGAAAATTAAAATTGAAATTTCACGTAATTGTGCGTGTCAAAATGTAGAACGTAGGTACTTACAACACTTTACGTTATATACATTTATATAATATAAAACTTAAATATAGATGTAAATATTATTTGATCTTCTATATAAAACGTCATTAATAAAAGTATTAAAGAATGAACTAAGATAAGTTTTAGGTAAAAACTAATAAACCTAAAATAAATCGTTTATATTTACAACTGTACTACCTAAAAACAATATATATAAATGTATATCATATAGTATCATTGTAAGTACCTATATTTAATCAATGATAGTATAAATTATAAAATAAATATATAATAATAAAAAGTTATATTTACTCTGATAATATATTTGTAAATTTGTTACGTTTATGATTAAAAAAAATGATTGTAATCATTCATATAATGTTTAATGTATATTCTGCAAATAGAATTTTACGTTCCGATAACCTATATATTTATGACGTACTTGGACTTGGGTAATAATATTATATGATTTACTTCCAAATGATACCAGGGGAGGATTTAAAATATATTATATGCCTTTAATACGTGATAGCGATAATTGTTATGAAACAATAACATTCGATTTAATATTGTTATCTAAGTTCAATTTCTAAGTTATTTTTGCACGATAGTTACGAGTGACTATCATTATTTATATATTAAAATAGTATTCATTAATTTACTTATTATAACAGTATAGAAATAAATATAATAAATATCTAAATGATATAATTATTTGTATTTTGTTAAATACAAAATATATTCTTAATTTATACTATTTTATAAAATTATAATTGATAACTACGTGCAGATAGATAGTTTGATAAGAGTGTACCAATCTTAATAAAATAAAATAAATAATATCTATACATTTTAAGTAATATGTAAATATATATATATATAATTATGACAATCAAACGTCAATGATTATTTTATCATATTAATGATTAATTTATTATAAACTACATTGTTTACAATTTTTTTCATTTACATTTGCATATATTATCATATTATTTCAATTTAATTGTACATAATATATTATAGTATTATATGGTACCTATTCATTGTTCAATCAAATATCGGGTAACTAATTTTAAATAATGTTTTATGGAATAATATTATTAATAATACATCGACATCTTTATTATTTTTACAAAAATATTATAATTATTGATTATACGTATATTATATATTTGGATCCTACATTAAATTAGTGTCCACTATGTACATAAAAATAACGACTGACAAACGATAAATTAATAACATTAATATTACAAATTTTATATTTTTTTTAATATTAAAACAATAACCTTATAGCAGAGTCGGACTGGCCCGGACCGCTAGTCCGCAATTGCGGACGGGGCCCCGGCTTAATTATGGTAATTGGGGCCCCCTGGTTTTGTACCTACTAATATTTTTATTATTCGTTAATTTGTAGAGTAAATAGAAATACAAAATAAACATTTTTTTTTTCAAATCTGGAAATGTATTTTTGTTTACAATTTTGAGATGTTAATTAATTATTAAAATAATAGCATTATCGTTCTACGAATTTAATAGCCGTCTATATGACTATGTACATACAAACAAGTATTATTGGTTATAAATAGTGTAAAATTGTTGAGACTATTAAATAATATTATATTATATTTATACGGGCGTATGACTTGGTAATCACTGATTGTAACTGAATTATTCTATTTTGGATAAGAATTGTACTCGGGCACATGAAGGCCGCAGCCTACAGGGTTATAAATAGTTTGTAAAGCCAATAATATGTTTTTATAAACAAGCCGTTCTAAATTCAGAATTCTAATCTATGATAAATAATTATTAATATTATAATCAAATAATCAATGATAGAAATTACAAAAATAATTTATTGTTCAACAACGTTCATTGTTCAATTATTTTGTTTTGTGCTCATGGCATTTAAACTAAATTAAAAGTTTTTAATGCTACATTGTCTGTTGAGATTATTACTTCTTCGTGACGTCTTGTAAAGTTGTTAACTGTTAACTATTATTATTTTAACTGTAATTCGTGATGTATAAAAGAAAATACAAAGCTGGTTCAGAAAAAAGAATGGAAAAAGAAAAACAGAAATTGCTTAAATGTGCCTATGACAAAAGTAAAAAAAAACTTAGTTTTTCCTCAAGTGTGTAAGGTAAGAATATTTTATTTTATTTTCTAATATAACTAGGTAGTTAAAAATATAAGAAAATTACGTATATTATATTATTATAGTCACTACTCACTATACATAAATACTATGTATTATGTAATTAATATTTAGTCACTATCCATAATATCACTATACAAGAAATATAAATTTTAAAGTTTCTTTTTTGAATCTATAAAGTATTATATAAATATTAAACCTATATATGTGTGCTTATAATTTTAATCTAATAATGTGTGTTTTCAATTATAAGCTCTGTTAATAATAAATATTGAAAGAGATTATGTTGTTGATAAGGAAATTGTTGTAAATACTATTGCTAAAAGTTCAACTGAACTATCAAGGTTATTTATTTGAGATGTTATTCATATGTATTGTCTAATTTGCTTTACCTTTTATATATTTAATATTGGGTAATTTAAAAAAATGTATTATTATAAAAATGATGTACTTATTGACATTTGTAAGTTGTAATTAAAATAAATATGAAACTATGACACAATTTAAATCGGTGTTTTCCTTTATAATGTTTAATGTCACAGGTGGTGTAACTTTTTTTCCAGGCTAATCAAAACATTTGCCATTTGCCTATTTTCCAAATCGCGGACTGGGCCTTTTCGAGCCAGTCCGACACTGCCTTATAGATATGATATTGTATAGTGTATAATGTATATTATTATTACCTGTTTTTTTAATACACACATTAAACGTTTATTACTACTTAATAATTTTATTTTGTTTAAAATATAAATTTAATTTAGTTATATTCATAATTTAGGAAGTTTAATAATTTAAATTTTAAAACATGTATTTATATATGTAGGCACTAACCTACTATTCAGTTTCTAAATGACTGAATAAATTATTTTCTATATTATAATAAAAAGTAATTAATTTTTAAATAAAAGTTAGCCTAATATAACATTTGATACTTAACTTTATATTTTACTTTTTTATTAGTATTATAGGAATATAAACTAGGTTAATTTGTTTTCAAAAAAATTAGACTGACAAATGACAATTAAACAATTCAATTTATTTTTATTTAATTTTAAAAATTCAGATATTGCATGATAACTGATGTAAGAAAAGATTTCTACGAAATGGAATTATATACTCGTATAATAAGTTGATATAAACTATAACTTCAAATGATTTTGTTTTTTATTTCTAATGAGTGAATGAGCTAATCAAGGACAAACGTATGCTCAACATTTTTAGATGGGATAAGGGGATATGAATTTTTGACTAACTACAGGCCCGCGGGGACTCCAAATATCTCACTTGTTAATTTTCTATTAATTTTATTTTGGTTTTTCCCAAATTTAAACATATTCATATTATTAACATATTCAACCTATTACATATTATAAAATGTATTTAAATTGCATCATAATAAATGATTAAACCACGAACAAAATGTCAAGGTGGTTATGACACTCTCATCACCCCGTAAGCACGCCTGTTGATCAACAACTATAAATTAGTTGAAATTGTAATGTATTAGTGAAAAAACACACAAAATGATAATAGGTATCTACACAAAATTGAAAATAATAAACACACGAATATATTTTGGCGGTTCATATGTGATAGCATCAACATTTTTCTACCTACTTATTTATGGTTTACTGTATATAATGAACTAGGTATAGGTAACTGACGATGGTTTGAAATACCATTGTTATTGAATCATTCGAATCCCATCATCTTTCTTCGAACTGTAAGTTATACATATTACTACGCCGAAACGGAACTGTCAAAAGAGCACGAAACTGTTAAAATAATTATAATATATATTTTAACATTGTTTAAATTGTTTTTAAGTGATTAGTTTTTATTTTTCCTCGGAATATTATATAATATGAAGAAATGTTCACATGTAAGATAATACTAACCAATTTAATAATCGGTTTACTTTGTTGAGAATTCTGAGAAAAGTGTAAGGGTATGCATGATAAATCCAGTTTGAAAATACAACGGGATGAACACTTCATAGAAATAAAATATATATCATATAAATGATTTCATAAGAAAGAATTTATTTTTTTGAAAGATAGCGTGACAGTGATATATATTTTTTTGTTAGACTTTATTTTTAATTTTGTGCTTCGTTTAATTATTATTATTACAATTTATTTAATTTACTTTAAAATTTAATATATATCATTATAATCGATAGGACTAAAACATAAAACTGAGTTGTATAACATATTTTATTATATTATTTGTATTTTATATCAATTCGTTTTTCTAAAAGTACCTAATTTAATTTTCAGGCGAAAATAAAAGCGTTAATAAAAATACCTATTTAAATAATTCACCATTTATTGTTCTTAATCATAAGAAAAAATTAAAACTTATTTCTTACATATTTCCATAATATTTATTAATTTATTTTACAATCTGCGGATTGTTAATTTTTATATTAAAAGTGTATCAATATTTGTTTTTAAAACTTAAAGAAAATAAAACAAAATACACAAATTTATAAGTTTATAAATAATTTATATATAAATCATAATTTTATAATTTTAAACTATATTGTTATAATAATTTGTTTTATGACTGTTTTAAATTTGTATTGTATAAAAATAAAAAATAAAATACTTAGTACAATATTTTATGTATCTGATATGAAAGTGTACGTCATAATACAAAGTAACAAAATAACTATTGCTGTTTAGTGTTTTCTAATAAAACATATTATAGTTAGGTATCTATATTACGCGTTTTTTAAAAAAAACATGAATCATCATAGTATATCAATATTATAAATAATATTATTATTAATAAACTACACAGAAATGTTACACATATTTCATATTATAATCTGATTCATAAGATAATTGGTACTTATATTATTTTTTATATATGATAAAAATGTAATATAATAAACAAGTTATCATAAAAATTTAAAAAATTAGTAACACATTGTAGGGATTGACGAATAATTTTACCTTTTGGGCATTTATAAAAGTTTATATTTAATACTTATTGGACATTTCTATTTTTTATAAATTTAACTTACATATTCATGTTTATATAGAGATTAAAAAAAAATCTATTAGGTACTTATTACAAAATTTCTTTGCCTGTGATAATATAAAACATATATTGATAATTGATATCTACTATTATACTAAATTTGACATGTGTGACTCATGAACATTAGATTATAATTCATTTGTTATCACTATAACTGCTGCGTAATGCGTTTCTTAATCCACATCTAAGTGTATTCATGTAAAATTTCTATTCTCCTAAGGCGTAAGAAAAAAAACAGCTTTTATAAAATTTTCTCAACAACTTAAATAAGTATTTTAAACAAATTTAAAATTTTCTTATTTATTTGTTATATACTTATTTCTTTATGGTTTTTAAAGTATTTTAACGTGTTTTTACTTATTTTATAGATGATATTTAAATTAGATAATGACAATATCAAATATTATAACAAATATAAGATTAAAGTTTAATTTTAAATTAATTAAATCTAAAGACTGTAATATGAGTAGTACCTATAAAAATGTATAATATTGCCCGCTATAAAATAAATAAAATAATTTATATAATCTATATAATTTTTATGAAGATGATGGTTTATAACTATACATACTATAAATGCAACGCCGGTAATCTCAACTCAGCTTTTATTAATAAATTCGATAAGCCAATTTAGGTATTGTTAAAATGTTTAATCTAAATGTAAATGTTAGAATAAGGTTATCGTTATTATTTATCGATTTAATGTATATACAATACACACAATATTACGATTATATTATCAAATTATTAAAGACCACTTTATAATCGTGTAGGTATACCTATTATAACTTGATTTTAATTATATTATAAAAGATATTATTTTTTTCGATATCTATAATATATAATTAGTAACATTTATTCTATATAGTGGATTTCGTTTAAGAAAATATCCGTTAAACTTTTTAGATAATTAATGGTCAATAATCATTATATGAGTCATTATATAATCATATAGGCTTAAATATATAACAAATATACCTATAAATAATTATTTTATATTTTTAATTTTTATTAACTCTTACTATAAGTAAATAATTGAAAAATTGAAATAATTTATAATACTTGTAAATTAAAAATAACTTAATAAAATTACTATGCATAGTCTGCTAATTAATCATACAAAATTTAAAATAATAATTGTTTAAATTTATATGTAATTATTAAAAATAAACCAAAATTGTTCAAAAAAGTTTAACACAGAACCTATAGAAATTTTTCCATAATTTTATAAGAGTGAATGTATATCATAAGTACTTATATTATAAGTAACTCACCAACCGTAATAGTTTATACAATAATAAATAAAACGATTAAAATCTATTTTAAATAATATTTTTAAAAAAATATGTTTTTATTAAGTATTTAATAAAAAATAAAAATAAATTAAATATGTAATTATTA
Organism: Eriosoma lanigerum; assembly: GCA_013282895.1. Lineage (NCBI taxonomy): Eukaryota > Metazoa > Arthropoda > Insecta > Hemiptera > Aphididae > Eriosoma > Eriosoma lanigerum. Next base: position 29,302,898 of record CM023359.1, read on the forward strand.
TATTATTATTTATAGTTTTATTTAAACCTGAAATAATATATAACCTAAATAACAAATTATTGTTAGATGTAAATTACTAAATTAATTATATTTTTCAACATAAGTATATATTGCGGTTATTATAAAAAAAAATTACATTCGATTTTAGATTTATTGTTACATTTATTTATATTCTAATAAGTATACAATATTTTTGAATACAATTAAAATTAATATCTATATTATTAACATTTTTTATGATATTTTTATAAGTAAACACGTGCAAAAGATAAACACGTGCATATATGCTTAATTTAATTGTTTAAGTATATATCTTGCTGAAAATGCGCTTTGTTAATGATTATATGACTTAATGTTATTATTATAATATATTATATGCTTAACACACGTGCAATTTTTAATTTTTAATTTCGCTAGTGATTATATTATTTACAAAAGAGACGTGGGTAGTATATAATAATATAAAACGTTTTGTTTTAGATTCTGAGCGAAGCGAAAACTAAATACATTAAATAGTAATTGACAGAAGTAGAATTATTATACATTCGCCTAGGTATTTTAAATGACTAAACAATAAGTGCTATTTGAACAATTAGTAAAATTATCGTTAATACTATATAGTTGTAATAATTGTTTTTATGTAGTATATTAAAGTTATACTTTTTGAGTTTCTTCAATAAACTATCTAACCAATTTATATTCACTAATAAATTTGTACATACAGTTAACTTTTTATACGAATTTACGTATGAAATGTTATAAGTACATTTATTTATTTTAGTTATAATATCGAGATAAATATAATAACACTTGCGTCCTAAATATTATACTTCTGATTTTCACAAACATATTTTAAAAAAAATAATTATTATTGATACTATATATTATATTATTATAAATATATAATATAATTAAATACGTTACATTAGATAATAATAGTTTATACAAATTCTTATTTTTTAAATTACATAATGTAAATATTTTGTTATTACTTTTATCCACGTCTAAATATTATTATACTTAATTTAATAATGTGTACCTATAATTATTTTATAATATTATAGTAATTTACTAATATATTATAAAGTCAAAATAATATAGGTAATATAATAATTATAAAATAGCTGTAAGGTCAAATGAAGCATAAATTATATGTAGAATTATTACTAAATATTACCTAACTAATATTTTAATGTCGTTCGAAAGAACCAATAATGATATTGTTAATGAAAAAAAAGGTGATCCTGCCTCGGTGGCGCGACAAGTTTAGAATTTTTTGTTTGTTAATTTTAATATTATCTCGGTTAGTGGAGAAAGTTTGGTAAAATTTAATACCATTAGTTATTTATAATACTTGCGGTTTAATCTCATTTTTAGTACATTATTCTTATAATATTATAACATAACATATTCGCAGTATGAAAAAAATATATAATATCGAAGGACAAAATAACAAAACTTACGATAGCTCATCGTTTTATGGACGGATAAAACGTGAGTCCTACGTAGACAATAAATATAAACGATAGACAGAAACGTCAGAAATGAACAATGTCATCCGCGTAGATAGTGCGTTATATAATATAAATTATAATTATAATTTATATATAGTACCTATAAAATAATCCCTCGTTGGCGCCCGGCGGACATAATATTCTATGCATGATTGCATACGAGGACGAAGCAAAACGAAGCGCCTATTTCGAGTATTATATATTAAATATTATAATATTATATATTATTATGATGTGACATTTAATGGGATCATAAACAACGCGTGCTAAATGAATAACTATATGATGAAGTGTTTCTGATAAATTAAAAATAATAATAATTTATAAATGATTTGGAAGCGTTCCACACCACGATCTCCATAAGTTGTTGCAGCGGGCGAATGGTTCACTGTACCGAACATCGCATCACAATAAATCACGGTGGCACGAGGTTACAATAAAGTTACAATGTCTAGATTTTCAACAGAAAGAAAGAATATAACGTTGGGTGCGATGATAAAGTCTATATCTTAAAAGTTTCACGGTCTGCAGTTATTCTTATTATACAGAGAAATCAAAATTCCATGTAACAATAATAATGAAATGTATATACGTCTTTAATGTTATCTCAATCAATTTTTATAAAATAAATTAAATTCCGATCATTTGATATACGGTTTCAATAATAATATAAACTTAAATCTTATTCTATTATAATACTAAATTGATTGACTATGTTCCCGGAAAGAAAGCATAAAAAATAATAATATTATAATAATATAATATGTGGGATGATTTCTTTCTTTCAGCAGTCAAATATTATATTTCTCCAATCTACTACAAAAACTCCCAAAATTATAAAAATTATAAAACGTTTACAATCGATATTAGATTACGATATGATTTGATATTTAAAATAAATATATATATATAGGTACGTATTATAATATTAATATATTCTGCATTTAATTATACGAAATTAAATGCAGACAAATTAAGTACAGTCATAATTAGTTATTATTTATAAAATAAAATTGATCTTCTAACTAAAGATGTAAAATTGTAAAATGTCATTATTGTTTTGAATATTTTACCTATAAAAAATTATAAAAAATAAAAGTAATCACGGTGTATAATATATATTATGTGACGTGATAATAACGATATACCTAGCGTGTAAGTGGTTTTAACTATTAATCGTATTATAACTGTATAAATATTATATAACAAAGATATATTAATAATATAATTCTATAAACCTAACTTAATCAGGGACCATGATATGGGGAAAATAGGGACAGTTTCCCTAGGTCAATTTTTTCAACACACTTATACTTAAGGTTTTAAGGTGTTCAGAAAAAAAACTTCACATAAGTGTTAATCTACTTTGCCCAGGGCCCCACAAAAGCTAGCGCTGTTACTAAACCTAGCCTTATCAATACTATACAACTTTTTTATCACATATTTACAGGTTAAGGCTAACAAATCGAAAAATATGGTTTTACGACCAATTTTGCCCAAAAGTTATTCACCTAAATCGAATTCCAAACAAATAATATTTTTCAAGGTTTAACATATAAGAACACACAATTTATATAATATCAGTTAAAATAAATTCATTCAGAAAATAAACAAATACATTTTATTTAGTTATCAGTAGGCGTAATAACATACATTAAAACATAACACTAATCCGAAAATTATATTTAGCACATACCTCGCAGTCTTTTAATCAAACTTACTATTCTTTATCATCCAACGAAACAATTAAAATCTTAAAAAGATAAATATAACATAACATGTGTAATAAACATTAACAGAACCATTTAATTTATATAAAAATACAATAGAAGTTATTCTGTAAAAGAAATAATAATAAAAATAATACTTTAATAAACAAATTAATATTAATATTCTCATAATATCTTCTAACTATTTTTAGACAATAGATAAAAATATTAGACACGTAGTTAACATCTTTTAATAGTTAATGATCATTCGTATAAACTCTAAACTATCATTATTTTAATGTAAACATATTTTTTTTAACTTTAAATAAACTAAAAATTATTTAGTTTTTATTGTTATATTTAGTTAGTTAAAATAAATTGTATTATATAAGCCAATGATTTTGCAAAATTATTGTTTATACCATATTAATAAGTCTTTCTTACAATATAAAATAAAAAATAAAGTTTAAATTATTTACAAATATTTATATAAAAAAACAAATTATACTAGCAAATGTAATAAGTATACAAAATATAGAAAACATATAGGTAATATTACAATTTATAAAATTGAAAAATATTCTAAACACAAACACCGAGGAGTTATAATTAAATATTTCATTAACATTAATGTTATACTCGTAAACTAATAAATAATTATTATAAAAATACATTTAATGCACTAGACACTAGAGTTTTGGCTATACAAAAAAAAAAAAATGTTCTAAATTTAATGCCCTAATAATTATTTTAATAATTATTATTATGCATATGGTTTGCTTTATATTATTTGTTATGATGATCATTATTATACACATAAATTGTTAAATTTAAAATTATATATTTTTAACAACATTTAGCAAGATATAAATCCATTAATCCAATCAATTGATAGATTGCCAAAATTTCACTCAATTTATTGTAGGAAATAAATTGTAATTTAAAAATCAAAAATATTAAGCTCTAAATACATATAATTATTTAAAAGTGTTTTTAGAAAGCAAATTATAATTATTATAAGTGAAATGATTTGAATTTAGAACTATACTATATTTATAACTTAATTGTACATATTATATAAATATGTATTATTTATATTTTAATATATTTTGTATAAAATATTTATTTAAAAATATTAAGTATACATAACGCATTGAACTTAATTTAGTAACCTTATACTATATTATGAGATGATTTTTAACCGTATTTTATTCGTGATTACAAAAAAAGTATTTTATAAAAAATGGTTTCTTGATTACGGTCATTTATAGAATTTGATTTGTAAATATTTTTTAGGGCTTCCTTTCATATAATTGATCGAATTTTAATAATTTAATAATAATTACTGGTTAGTATTTCGAGTACCTGTTTTTAATTTTTATAAAATAATATTATCATAATTTATTGCATATTTAATAAAATTATATTAATATATTAACCCAAAAGTTAATTTATCAAAAATTAATTCACAAAAGTCTATTTCTTTGTTTCTCGATTATGCAAATATTAGTAATTTTTAACGATAAAACCGTTAATTAATAACGTACATTGTTAATTGTTTGTTTTATGCTACAACAACTATTGTAAAAAATAACTTTTATGCTGTCAGTAAAAATAGCTTTAAAAATAGCTAGATAATATCACCTAATTTGTAGATATAATTTATAACATACAAATAAATGTAAATTCAGTATGAATATTTGATTGAATTTATTATAAATAGTATTAAAGTTTAAACTATTTGCATTTTATTTCCCTAAAAATCTTAATTCTAATATAGTGAGAAGGAAAATATCGGAATTTTTTTATATTCATACTAAGGCCAGTTATGGAAATTCACAAAAGCAATTTGTGTGGGAAGACTGTTTATTAGATAAATGTTAGCAAAATATACAATTTTTTAATTTTTCAAGTTTATAACTTTTTATTACGTAATAAAATATTAATATTCCTAAGTCTTCTTTTTTTGATACTGTGTTATGTGGAGTTTGGACATAATGATTTTTTTTAAGTTATTTTAATTACTTAAATTATTGACTTACTTGCTGTTACTGTTTCAAATGTTAAACAAGTTAGATCAGTTATTATTTTTAGACCAAATAATATTGTTATAAATAAATCGGTAAATACTAAACAGTCACCTTATACGATCCATTGTTTAAAACGCTGACACTTTATACAGTCGGCTAAAAATGCAGATTGCAGAACGCACACATTTTGTACGGTTAAAAAGTTTTATAATAAATATTATACTTAGGTAAAATTACCTTAAATACTACGTAATTAGTAAATATATAATTAAGTACAATATGTGCATAAGTAATTTTGTTATATATTAATAGTTTGGAAATACATACCCAAGTTAACAAACGAAATTAAGGGATATTATATAAAAGTATGATCGTTGTAATCAAATTAAAAAAACAACTGTCATGACGATGGCAACAACCATATTAACGAAATTGAGACCAAAACTAGTTAAGAATGGATTTCACTACACAATACACAATAGTAAAAATAAAATTGATATACATTGGAAAATGTTCAATTAACTCGTGCAATGAGAAAATAAGTACAAATCTTATAGAACCAGTAGGTAAGTAATATATATTATTATAACTCATATAATATTATAATTAATATTTATTCTTTTACCTTTTATAGTACCTTATATATATATACTAATATATACTATAATTATGAATTTTTAAATTCCATTTCCTACATATATAAATTTTAAATATTTTTGATTCTGAGCAAGTGAGGAATGTAATATTGGTTTCACAAAGATGTTTTATTTTTATTTTTATTTTTTTTTTGATATCTGAAAACATTTTTTGGAGTAGACATAATGGTCAGATTACTATAAGTAATATTTTAATTTTTTCAATTATATTTTTTCATTTTTCAAATTTCTCAAAAGTTTATCCTTATGAGAAAAATAACTACCAAAAAATGTCGGAAAAACGGCAAAATTCACGAAAATAGTAATTTTGACGAAATTGATTTTAGATTTTCATGATAACTAATACACTTTTGAACGTAGGGACTTGAAATTTTTTTGAGTATTCTCATAGGTAGTTTATACACGTGGTAAAATTTTGGAACGGATTATCAGTATAATATATTTTATATCTGACAGAGTTTATCTTAGAATAGTATTTTCGTATGCAATATCATTGCATTCAAATCTTAATTATAATAAACCACTAATTTTTTCGAGGACTAAAAGGACGGAGGAGGAACGTCCGAAATCGACCTTCCTACTTTTTTTAAATTTGTAATACCTAGTAATTTTGGTGACTGGTCTATATTGAGTAATTTTAATTTCTTTAATTATAAATATTATATTGCAGTGTATATTATATATTTTATATTTCTATAATTTTTATGTTATATTGTTGTAAATGAAAATAATATTTTACCTAGTTATAATCTACAATAATCATTTATAAATTTATAATTGTGTGTATCGATTATTGATAAAATGATTTTATTTTATACTATTTTTATGACGATAAACGCAGTAATATTTTTAAATTATATCCCTTAATTTCGATATTTAACTCTGCGGTATGTATTCTAAACTATTTATATATAACATATAACAATATGTACATAATATTTTATTATAAAACTTTTTAACCGTACTTAGTGTCCACGTTTTGTATTTTTAATACCTTACCGTACAAAATGACCTAGAACCAATTAAATGACATTATAAAAAACATTCTATTAAAATACAATGACTTAAATAAAGGTTATAATAAAATTGAAGAAAATGTATGCTGCTTATGCGTATAAGGATACCTAAAGTATTATAGATTTGATACTTTCCAAAAAATATATATATTATTTTTATACCCTATAGCTATTCCAACATACCTACTGAAATAATATCCAAGGTCATCTGGCTGAGATTATTGGTGTTGAATATCTTCATGAATACACTTGTATATAATATAAAATGTATTAAAATTAATTAAAATCGTATTTGACTTATAGATACGTCACAAGTTCATATTTCTAAAAAAAACGTTTTACCTGTTTGATTTTTTTTTTTTAAATTATAAAAATGAATGATAAAAGATCATATAAAAATGTATTGTATTAATTATAATTTTTTTTTTATTTTTAAAAATATTTAATCTTTTTGGTAAATACCTACTAAATTAAACATTTTTAGTTTTAAATTTAATAAAGCCAAAATATACCTTATAAGGGTGAAATAAAATAAACGTGGCAGTTCCATATGGGAACATTTTTTTTTAAAAAAAAAAAAAAAAACTAATTGAAATAATTAGTAAAAAATTATTACAATGAAGACAAACGCATGATGTGAAATACTCTATATACGAGAATTGAAATGACGTAGAAATATTGCAAACAAATCGTCTACGTTATTAGCGATAAAATAATTATTACCGAGTAAAAAATGTAAAATACAATGTATAATTTAATATGTATCTACCTACTCTACCTATTTAAAAAAAAATAAATAAAATAAAAAATAAAACGAAAAACAAAAAATCGTACCGGATCTCGCGAGACGATCAACGGATATAATTGATATACATAGGTATATACTTATTTATAAATATATATATATATATATATATATATATATGTTGCACTTAATTATAACAGTTGGCGTAGGATTACATCATGCGTGGTTTTTTCACGCGATTGTTCGCGAATTGCGAATTTTATAACATAGGCAGGTGAAACTAGATTTTCGCACACAACTACATTATGTTAATGACTATAATTTGAACGAGATAATTGCTCGTAATATTTACGAGTCCTTGATGTATATATTTAATATATTATATAGATTCTACCCGGCTTGTAATTACACACACACACACACACACACAAACACACACACACACCGATTGACGAGTGTACTTTCATGTTATTCTCATCGGTATATACCTTTATTAAAATATTATATACTTTACGTTTGGTTCGCCGCCGGTTATGAATTATTTAATCAGAAAACTTGAATATATATATATATATATTATAAATGTATTAATAATAATTACTTAAAATTTTAAACCCGGTCGTGAACCACTCCTACGTATTCCCGTCATCGTGATCGCGCCATTTTTATTTATTTGCACGAGTTGATGCAATTGTCGAACTACTGTTAACCGCTTTAGTGGTACCTACCTGTCTACCACATATTATATACATAAATCCAGGTATATAAAATACAACATCCGCCCGGTCCGCGTTGATAGTAAATATGCCCAGGGGGAGTTAGCTGCTTTCTCTGTAGCAGTATTATATTATGTACTTGTACGCTTTCTACGCTATCATATACCCCAACGACCTTACCAAACGTCATATTTTCAGATACTATCAAAGATATTATAAAAATAAAAACACGTGGTTGAAATATTTAAGAAAAAAATGTTTAAATAAATTTGTCTCCTGCGTTGTTACAGTATAATATATACGTATAACATGTCGCGCATTTGTTTATTGTGACTAAAAATTAAATCTCTCGGAATGAAAGAATCAATAAAGAATCGTCCGTTATAATAATTATAACAGCAACATAAAATTCGAATTTTATATTATACATTACAATTATATTAAACTATATTGATATCCAGGCTGTTGCTGTATAATATGTTGGAGAGTTTAAAATTCGGTTAAAAATATGTTACATTATCCAATGAAATATAAACAGTAAATGTGCATAATCGTATTTAATTAATGTTCTCTCTCGAACAACTGCCTAATATGATAATGTATAAGTGCAGTGACGCTCAAAACGCGTCTCGAAAAACGTCCGAGTGAGACACGGTGGCGCCGCTAAATTACAGACTCGGCACCTCTGACCTTTTATGTAGGTAGGGTTGAGTTACGCACGGTTTGGAACACTAAAATATTATATTGCCAACGAATTCAACCGTTTACATCGGTATGTTGATTGCCATGAACAAAATATGATTTTTTTATTTTTTTATTATAATATGCATATAGGAGAAATAACGTTATAGTTATTAATTATATTAAGTAATATTACAGCTGATGCGAGTTCGTCATTAAAGTCTCCCTGACCCTTAACACACACGCTCGTTAATAATTTATGTAATAAGTATAATATATGTACCTACTTTTTGAATTTTATATATTCTCCGGATATCAGGCGTATATTTTATTTTACATAATGTTTGAAATTTGTTTTTTTCTTATCACTATATTATAACTGAAGTGCGCTTATATTTCTTTATTTTTATTTCGTACTTTTTACCTACAAGCGTATATAAAATTTTAAGATGATCAGAATTTTGTCCAACGAATACAATGGACATACATATTAAAAATGTAAGTAATTTCCAATTTCCATCATTTTAGTAACATGAAATTCTAATCATTCTGTATACTCGCAGTACAATCCATTCATGATTTACCGATCAGGAGTAAATTACCATATATCCATTGTGATCACCATGAAATGACAAATTTGTGTCCTCCTTAATATGTATTACCTATCTATAAGTTAACTAACAGCGTTAACGAAACCTTTACGCTTTATCTATTATTATAAAAATGTATTTTAATATAATATTAGTATTCATTGACATAACTTTGATCATGAAAAGACAAAATAACTGCTGCTGTATTGTTGAACTCGTATACGTCGATTCAATAATTAGTGTATATTGATAGAACTAATTTAAAAGTTTTTAGATATAAATATTATTTACAAATACACATGTAAAATAATTCATTTTTAAAATTATACCAAAATAGTAGTGAAACTTTTGGTTAAGAATCTATGTTGGAAATTGACTATTATTACCTTCAATGGTCATTGATATTATTATACCATTAAACGAATCATTCAGTCAAATTCTAAAACTATAATACCGATATATGCGAATACATTTCAGTATAATATGTGCCTGTATAAAATATAATAATTAATTTAACTGCAAATATAAAATACTTATTATGACGTCATACGTATAATGTAATATAACTAACATCAAATTATTACACTTTCGTGTTTAATTGAAGCGCATGTAGCAATGTCACTGTACGCAGAAAATTAAGAGTACGAGCCAGTATAATAGAATATATTCTATATTTATCTTATTAATATATTTCGTTACAAAATATATATACCTAGTCAAAAAAATAAGGTCACGTAACTTGATTGGCATTTTATGCGGTACGTTAAAATATATAAGTGTGATTGGCAAGTAAATTATCCGCCGTGAACGATCCCGTTTATACAATATCATGATACAAAGTTTCGAACGCTACCTTGAACGAGTCCCTACTTTTAAATATAAATTTACGAGACTATTATAGTATTATTCTATAGTTCCCTACGTCATATAAAATTGTAATATAACCATAAAATTTAAAAAAAAATTTGCAACTATATAATATAATTGTATAATCACGGCACGACGTGACTGAAAAAAAAAACAAGTTCAACTTCGCATTGTTTTATTTATTCCATATGGGACATATTTATTTCTGATCGCTCGCCGCGGACTTTCAAAATGATATATCGTCGTTATCCTTGGATCGAACACGACTTTCCAAAGCCAATAAAAATGTTTTTAAGAAAAATCATAAATAACGGAAACACGATTCGGTCTGATAATCTCAAAACACGCTGCAGCATTTGCATGTGATATTATACGCATATATGCGAAGTTTTTCTACTAGATCTAATCGCAATTTTTACACGTAACATTGAAATGCCATTGTAAAATATATAGTATATAATATATATGGTAAAGTATTATTTGTTATTGCCTTAACAAATATATTTTTGTAATGCGCAAAAAAAATCTGTCATCGTAGTATATTTTTAATTAGTATTCTATAAAGAAGTATGCACTCAAAGTCAACGGGATCAGTGTGCAGATCAGGTATATACTATATATTTATAACTGTTTTAGACTTGTTGCGATTTGATTAACGTAGAACATAATATTATTATAATATGAGTCCCAACTCCCGTTTATCGCGAATTACAGACGAATGTGATATCATAAATTGATCATATTATATTTTGGTTTCAAATTTAATAATAATAGTTTATATTTTATAATTTCATATGCTATGAAACTATGTTTTTGTACGCATTATTTGTGAAATACCAAAAATTTATCAGCATAATCTTATTATTTTATGAACACAAATTAATATGCTTAATTGGTTCATATACAAAATTTATAAATTTTATAAAACACATCATTATTAATTTAAAAAAATTGATTTATATATGTTATACAAACTATGTTTTAATTAAAAATTAGATGTGTTCGTGATTGACACTGGTTAATACATGATTGCAGTTATATTTCGATATAATTAAATGAAGTAAATTATTTTGAAATAAATGAAATTGTTAGTGTATAATACTATAATGTGTTTTCACATCGTGCAAAAATTACGAACACTTAACAATTCAAATTTACGTCATCATTTATGTGTACACCAGGGTTTATAAAAAAAAAAAAAAAAAAAAAACAATTATATGTATACTTTTTGAAAACAGCCCCTTGGAGGCCTCTTGTGACCTTGACACTCCCCCCGTACACTTCCGTTAAAGTTCATATTATTCTCCTATTAAATATACAATTGAATACAGTTGTTTTTATGTTGAGTAGCCTATGTGATTCATTACCCGGAATACTTCTTCAACACTTTATTAGTTTATAATCTTGCTATTGGTTGAAATCACTCTAATAGGCTAGAAAAATAACCGCAATCAAGTTCAAAATTGTATCCCAGGAAGTTTGCAGCGTAAAGATACGTTGAAATTATAACCTTGATAAATCTTTATAAGTGCATGAATATTATGATAATCCAAGCAATTTATTTTAATCATGCAAAACTATTTAAAGTTACGCATCATAACAAATAACAATAGATGTATTAATTAAATATCTGCACGTATATTTTAGACATTATATTATTGACGTCATTAAAAAAATAATCTTCTTCAATAAGAATCATTTCAATCAATTTTGATTGAAAATTTGAAATTCACATTTTTGTGCTTAATTAAAAACAAAAATACATACAAGATATAATTATATATAATTTGTATAAGTAGCCAAGTAGTTATATAACAAAATTTGGGTTATCGTGAAATGATGTACTTATTACGTTATAATTAATGGACGTTACAATCATGTTATATACTATTAACTATACATACGATGATAATAACTACATGACTACATTATGGCAATAAAGAGTCCCTTCTACTTTTAATTGTTGTACATTATAACTCATTTAACGGTAAGTCATCAATTAGTCAAGTTGATTAATCATTGTCAATTGTATGTAGTAAAAAAAAGAAATTAACTATTATAAAATTATAAGATTTGGATAGTTGAATTTCCAAATGTTTATTTATCATTGATATATTTAAACTATTAAAACTATTTTTTTTATTGAAATTTGTATATTCTGACAAAATTGTATACCTACCTACACTATGTAAAAATTAAACATTTTACGCAGATATATTTAGAGCATATAAACAAGCTTATAGTGCAGCTTACAATTATTAGTAAATAACTCATTAAATATTAAACTATTATACTATATTGGTTGATAAAGTTAATCTCTTACTAAACCTACTGATAACTTCATGGTAATTGATAGAATAATACTTTCTGACATTTGTGAAAGTTCTAGTATCTATTATGATAAGAATATAAACGTAATATAAACGTCTTATTCAATCGTAATTTCTAACTTAAAAATAAAAAGTGGGAAGGTCGATTTTGAACATTCTTCCTTCGTCTCTTCGGTCCTCGGAGAAATATTTGATTTATTATAATTAAAATTTGAATACAGTGACATTGCATTGTAAAATACGATTCTGAGTGAAATTTAATATAATACAATATATTAAACTGATAAGCCGTTCCAAAAATACCTATGAGAATACTTAAAAAAAAATCAATTTGTTCAAATTGCGCTTTAGTTATCATGAAAAATCTAAAATAAATATCTAACAACATTGTAAAACCAATTTACATTCCTCCCTTTGCACAGACTTTAAAATAGGTACTTACATGGTTTATGTTTAATAGATGTTATTATGATCAAAAGATAAACCAATATCAGTGTGGCTACCTAAATAAAGTAGGTATTCTACTAAATACTATAATAATAATATGTATTATATTATTTTATAAGTTCGTTTGACTTGTATTTCCTTTATTATGAAAATAAAAAATATTTAATGAACAATTAACAATTAACATTTATTATATACAATTATGATATTATGCATTGTCAATCGGTATTGTATTCATTGATAAATTCTTCGACAATGAAGGGTTTCCCGTAAATAGTGTAAGTCATAGTACGTACCTATTTTATATGCTCTAACGCAATATTGTTTTTAGCTATAAACGTATTTTAGTATTTGTTTTCATAAATTGATAAACTATTGCAATATGTTTTTCCTTGAAAGTGAATTATACTTGCAATACTTGTATAGATTATACAATATATAAGTGATAGATATTAAATATTATTGTGATATAATAATAATAATAATAATAATAATAATATACTTACTGAATATTTTGTAATACAATAATATTAATCCATTTATATCTACCTCATTTGTTAAAATAATACTGTAGCAAGGTGTTAAATAATAATATATTAAAAATTAATAGAAGACAATATTAGTTTTATTTTTTATTTTTACGTGGTAAATGATTATATATTATATGTGCTATACATAAAAATTTAATGAATAAAACTATCCTATTATATTAATTATTTGAATGTAATACGAATATGAATTTTATGTTATCAATTTTAAAAAGTAATTTTGCCATTACGTATTTGAGGTAATTACTTTAAAATATACATAATACTAATATATAATAATAGCATCACTTACACTGAAGGATATAATAGAACTCGGTACTTTTGTTACTACAGAATTTGTTTTGAAACAATACGACTATATAGTTTTTCTACTTCCAAAATACAATATTATTTTATAAAATATGATTTTCATACAATATATTGAGATGATTATATTATAATGATATACTATATAACTCGAATAAAATAACTATTACAAGACATACCAATAAGTATATTATCATTGTGTTCAATATAGTCAAACAAATTACTGATAATATTATAATATTTTTCCTTTTCCTTTTCCTTTTCCTTTGTCTTTGTCTTTTTAAAGTACTAAAATAAAAATCACCATGATGGTAAATGATAGGTGTGGCTAAGAAATCAATGAATTTTGATGTAGAGGCTAAAATTTACCTGTCTCCGAAATCCGAAATTTATAATTATTCAAAATAACATAAATTTTAAGTTTTTCCCCTAAATTAAATATTTATGAAAAAAAAAATGAATTCTCGATATCTTGGACATATAAAATTTGTCTATAAAATTCAGTAGCGCACAAGAGGTAGGGGAGGGGTTAGAGGGTCACAACCTCCTCCCCACCGAAATGTTTTCTTCAATTAATTTTGATTCAAAATCCAGCATATATTCATGCAACGAAGCCCGAAGTAGCATACAATTTACAATGTGCAAATATATACTACTTATATAAATTTTTTACCATTTTACTGCATATTCTACAAAATTCCCCTCTTTAGGTAATTATTATAAGCACAACCCCTCCCGAAAAAAAATCCTGTGTGCGCAACTAATACCATTACAATAAAAATTGATTCATACAATTTAATTTTAGTGCCTACATATTAATGTACGAATAGTATAGTTTAAATATATACAAAATATAAACTGTAAAATGTTATATTTTAAAAAATTCCCTAAATTAGAAATAAATATATTTTAAGTTATTATATTATCATAAAAAAGGCCCATAATTATTTTTGACACCACACACCTGCAATTTAGTTCTGCGCAAGCCTTTGAACACTGTTGATAATGTGTTACTTCTACACAGGGCTTAAAGTGGGAAAAAATTCCAGGGGAGACTAAAGTCTCCATATAGTTTTAAGCGTTCCATATATCATTTTATGTCCCCAGAGCGTTTTGTAATGTGTAATTTGTTAAAGGGGACGCTTTTTAACCACCATTAGAGGTAGGGGGACTGAGTCCCCTTACGTCCCCCCCCTACTTTAACCCCTACTTCTACAATACTAACACAAATTTTTTACTTTACTGACGCCCATTTAAAAAACTACAAGTAAATGTTTAAACATATAAATTATATAATAGCGCATGGGATAGGTTAGATAAAGGTACTATGATATTTATAACCATAGTTCATGCATTCTAGTTTTTTTTTTATATAGTCTTATTTAAAATTTTATATATATATATTATTTGTTTAGTTAGTAATAATAAATCTACCAGGTTGATGATTAAGAATGATTTCTGAGAAACCTGTCGTTATAAGTATAATGACATTACGATTACATTGACATTTAGTCTTATAAAATAACAAATTATAATTCGTATAGTTATGATACGTTTCAGAAAAAAATAAATAAAAAAAAAATAACAAAAAGAGAAAAGAAGAAAAAAGTAATTTCGTTGACGTCATCGAATAGATACACTAAAGAATTTGATCGGAATTCGCGCAATTAACCATTTTGTTGTAACGTGATAAATGATAATTCCATGCTATATACCAATAGTGTGTCTAATACCGTTCAACGTTTCTAATCACGTTACATAAAGTATATATAAAAAAAAAAATTATTGTTTTATTAGTCATTGTTTATTGTCCTCGGTGACATAGACAATAATGTTGGGCCGGTTAAAAATATTTTCACGTGAACAAAATTCATGAAGAGTAACTTGACTAATGATTGTAATGGCACATATTATATAGACAAATTTTGTAGATTTTATTATAATTATAGGCGAAAGCAACAGACGATGCGGCAATTAATAATGTTTATTTTTAAAACAATATGATTTTAATGCGTACTAATTAATTTATAATAGTATTATCTATATTCCATACGATACGTCTTATAAATACCACTACCAAGGTTTATTAAAATAACATTTTGAATATTTGTATTTCAATTATAATATCTAAGAAAATATGTTCACGTGTTTTTTTTAATAATTCGTATGAGTCATAAAAAATGATATATATGTACTGGTACTTTAATAACAATTTTTTATTTCGCTTTCTCTTCGTATTTCAGAAAATAAATATGAACATACATATTTAAAGGTTACAATAATAATTAAGAATTTTATATTAAAAACTATCGCTATTATATAATATACTATAAAATATATAACATCTTAATATCTACCCTAAATATAGTAAATTGCATACTGCAATAGTAGATTCATATCGATCACATAAAAAATAACAACATTTACTGTAATTTGCCTACATAGTATATATGCGTACATAGTAGAAAATATAATTTTTATGCATTATAAATTTATATGATTTATAGTAAATTGAATAATGTTTTTTTTACAAAAAAACACATCCATTTTTTTATCTAATATACAATTACAATAATTATTTTACTACCGGGTTAAGATATTATACGTTTTAAATAATTGATACAATAATCTATATTATACCAGTCAATATTATAGAAGTAACCGCGCGTACACAAAATAGACGGATATGTGAACACCGCGGACGGCAAAATCAATGACATCATCGGTATTCCATCTCGAAATATTCAATACACGAACCAAACACGGTTGTTATAAATTATAATAATAGTGTAATATCCAGGACCACAGATTACTGAAATAAATTACTTATTTGTTAAGTTATTTATCTTGTTAAGCAGAAGAAAAAAAAATAAGAAAAAAAACAATGGAACATCCGCTTTCAATACCTAACCATAACAATATTATATACGTATAGAAAATTCCATTTCCAAATACAGATTATTATTACCTCTATCATTATATAAGTAACTGAAATTATTCGTGTGCGAATGCGCGATAATTAAAATTTCTTTAAACAGACATTTATTATTACTTATTGCGAATCTTTTCTTTTCTTGTTGGTAAATAGTAAATACCAATTACGATACGTGGCGAGTGTCTGAAAATGCACCCAAACCGTGGTATTCGGTTATGTGGCCTATACGTACGTATATGTTACTAATTTCGTCGACACATTTACAGACACAGCTATAAAAAATTCGCACAAACATTCTCAACACTATATTTATAATTTTTTTCGCGAATACTAAAAATACAAAAATTGCATGTATTTACAACCATGTAATATTAGCCAAAAATATTATAATTTTAGATATTTTAGATATTTTAGCGTATTAGCCGCACAGATTTTATTAATATATAACGCGGGTAAAATATGACATATACCTTATTGGCATGTTCGAAAATGACTATATAGTATCTACTATTATTATCTACCTGGACTATACCTACCTCGATAATTGTATAAATTATTAAACATTTACGATTTGGTTTATATAATCCGCGTGACATTACAGAAATCCATATTTATCGTGTTACGTATTACGTATATTATAGATACGAATGTAATATAATATATAAATCGTAAATAATTAAGTATATAAAAACGATTGGATTGACCTGTAAATCGATTGTATGGCCTTCGACTACATATTATATACCAGTTAATATAATGTAATTAGAATTATTATTTAAATAGAAAAACATCGATTTAGTTATAACATATATATGTGCGCACAAAATTCACCGATCGCTGAGTATATAGAGATTATTTTAATTGAAATTGCACCTAAGATTAAGGCGAATTTGTTTACAATACAAATTAAAAAAAAAATTCACGAATGACAATAATATTTATTTGTATATAATATTATGCATATAATATAAGCCTGTAGTTATGTAATTAATATATAAATAAATAAAATAAATGCATATTCAGAATAAAATTCGTTAATTTCTAAAGATTTCTATATTTGCCGAATAATACTTAAAAATACTCGTTGAAAGAAATATCATATAATAAAACATTTTTAGTAGGTACCTATTTATATAATAAATATGGATTCATAAAAAAAAAATTCCTATGGGTTTGAACAAGTAAAATTACAATAATAGGTTTCTATATAATAGGTTTCCCATAAAATAGTTTAAATACAACCATGGTTAGGTATACCTAATATAACCTAATATATATTATTATATATAGGTATTAACATTTTTTTAGCTACAATAATTTGAATAATATGATATCAGTTTATTATAATGGTTGATAAGTTTCACATAATATATTTTTGATTTTTAAAACATTTTACATTAACAAATCATATATCTTGTATAATATTTAACCTATAGACTTTAAAATAATATGTAAGTATTAAGACTTAAGTGTCATGCTGTCAATGTCACATTAAACAAATGCATATTATATTAAACAAAACGTAAAACAAATTAAAACTTGTTATGACAAGTTTCGTATGTATAATATATTAAATATTAATTGTCGTCACCCCATTAAACATATTATATAGTGTTAACATTTCAATTATGCTAATTAAATTTAATATTGTTTTTATGGTAAGTTTTTTTATACGTATGGGAACTTCCAAGTTTTAACTATCTTGTAAAAAACAAGTTGAATACGCTACAATTATAAAGTATATAATATATATATATTACGATTTAAAATTGTTTATTTAAGAATATAATAACAACAACTTAGTCTAAGTAGTACCTATAATAGTAAGTACACAATATGGTCCGATAATAATAATAATAATAATAATTGTTATTATTATTATTATTATTATTATACGATCGTTGGAATAAAATTGAAAATATCTACAGTAGGTATGTCGTTTCATATATTGTATTATATATAAGACTATAATAAATTATAATAATACAAGTTATATTTACGTATAAACTATAAAGGTAAAAAGATACAAATATACACAACCGATTATGGCGGGAGTCTGAGAATCAGTGTAATCAGAATATTGCGTTATTAAAATTTAAAATAATAAATAAAATAACATTAGAAATTATAATCGTATATAATCTTTACTTTTTTATAACTTGAAATTCTGATCATTCTGTATTTTCATATTAAATATTGAGAGTAGTAACTAAGGGTATATTACTAACATTTGACATTGTTGTTCTAACATTTTAATTAGAATAATACAATTTATAAAATTCATAAATTATCAAATCCTCATGACACATCCTGTATAAATAATATTATTACTATGACTAATCATTATTTTAAGTACATGAACATTATTAATCAATCAAAAATGTATGATTTAAAAAAAAATTAAAATCAAACGATATTTTGTTCAAAAAATAATTTCTTTAAACTTCAAAATACTCTGATACTCGTATATACAAACTAAAAAATACATATAAATAAATATTATATAAATAAAAAACTTCAAATAAGAAAACTTCATAATTATATAGTGAGAGAACCAGTCGTTCCCTCAATATTATATATATATATATATATATATTAGTTTGTCAAATACTAGTTTTCCATGCTCAAAATCCCAACACTCATTTAACAAACAAAAACCAAATATGCTCCTATATTAGGCTGAGGACATGCAACCCCTATATTATTATAAACAAGTAAATTATTACGAACCTTATACTTATACACAATTAACTTTTATACATGTATTAGTATTATAATATTTTATTTATACGTAAGATTCTCCTCCTTGCATGCTATTTGAATACTCAAATATGAAATATTTTATATATTTTATATCTACGTGTCCAATATCTCATAATATTATATTATACAGTTATGAATTTCGCAATTTTATTTCCGTAGCAGCAAACAAGTTTAAAATGTATCTCTTCAGGTCTCATCAAAATATTATTTTTATTTTTTATCAGTTATTACAATATTATATTTTTTTTAATAATTATTTTTTATATAATAATATTTTTAAATATATTTATTAAAAAACATTTAATTATTATTACTTAATTAACTATATCCTGTATTTATATTTCAAATACATTTATTAGTTATTTAGTTATTACAAAGAAAATATATTGCAATAGGCTTACAAAAACACAAAAGGCCAATCGACTGCACAGAAAAATTTACTTGATAATTGTAATTTCTTTCTATCAACTTTTACACAACTACAGTATTGAACCTAGGTGATGTTTATGAAGAGCTCAACTGCTAAATATAAAAGTTAAGTCACCGAATGCAATAAGTTCAATACAAATTGAGTCAATTCAAAATAGGTTTTTACTATTAGTGTCCTTCATATGTTGTATTCCATGACATCCTCACTCTTCTTGTCAGCTACTATTCGTTTTTATGAACCTTGAATAAACAAGAAGGATAATATTAAATCACTGTTTTATTTATTAAATTACTTAATAGATACATTTATTGTTTAAATTTACTTAATAAATTTAACGAGAATTAATTGAACGATTTATTAGTTAATATTAAATATTACTTATTAATCTTTATTTATGAATATTAATACATTTATACAAATATTATAATATTAATAATTTAAAATACACTTTATTTAAAAATTATATTATGAAAATAGTCGTCCTAGACTACTAGTACATATTTTCCGCTTATAATATTTAAATATTGTCATTGATTTATACTTGCGTTTTAATATAGGTATGACAACGAGAAATTAATCTTGTAAATACGACTACGTACTTCTGTAATCACGTGATTTTTTCATTTACGTGATACAAAGTCTCTTTAATATTGAGTCACTGTCCGCCTAAATAAATTTGGACATTACTAAACTAGACATAATGCATTATTTGTATCAAAATATATCGAAATGTGTTAAAACTAAAATTCATAGAGGAAAAACGCAATTAGAATATATTCGACAAAATAGTATACAGTGATATGGGTCGATGGACCCAGAATTTAATTTTTAAGAAGAAATAAAAATATACAGATTATTTACGAAGAATAAGATAAATTATTGCAAGTTGCAACTCAGCTTTAAAATTAAAACAGAAAAGAGGGAATTTGTATAATTATTTATTAACGTTCAACAGAAGGTAATATTTACATTTTAAATGTAAGAGTGTTTACGTGACGTTTTATTTATTAATTTAGGAGGAAAAATAAAAAAAGATCATAGTGTTATGAGCCCGCAAGGGCCTGCAAAAATTGCCTACGCGGACAGTGTTTCATGTCCACATGGCGGGGTATTGGTTAAAGTTTTCAACTAGCAATAATCGCACCTCGGATAGACCTCATTGGTTACGATATCGCCACTGCGCAAAGCTACTGTTTTCAGTGTCTACAGCCCTTACATATATGATGTCGGTCCCAGTTTCGAAATGTGGATGTTCGGATAATGGGCTACAACGAATAGTACCGTCACGCATCAAACCCGACAACCAAATGGACGTCACGTCAAAACCCGGATAGTCTAACCGTAACACAATGGACAAAAATGTCCAGTGATGCGTGCCCGCCGTCCACGACCGGCGAAGTACGCGTCCCTGACCGTCACCGCAAACGCATAGTTAAGACACGACATCTACCGATGCGTATTCGCACCTGTGCATATTTGGTCGCGACAAAAACCAACATAGCGCCACTCAACCATAAACTACAAAGGCAGACTTGTAAATTATTCGAAAAACATTGTTAAAAAACAGTATAAAAATATCTTATTTGTGTTCGAATACTATGCTGAAAATATTCTTTTCTAAATTGTGTTATGAATAAAATACATTACATTTTTATATAGTTTTTAAACACTAAGATACTTTCAAACATTCTAACATTAATATTTGTATAAATAAATCTGTACAAAGGTTGTCCGTAATTTTTCATTTCGTTTTAAATTCTCTTTTTATTTTTTAATTCCTTTAGTTTTATTTTTTAAATAAATAAATACAATTTATTATTTGTTTAAAGAAAAACTGTTATACTAATCCTTTTTATAATATTTTATGTCTCATTGAAAAACTGTAACGATAAAAAGTTATGTCTGCGTAGATCATAATCACTTTGTGACCTACTAATTAACACGGCAAAGATGAAACAAGTGACCCACTGATCACTTGTTAGTTGTTAAAGACTTTTCAAATGCTTTATCTATTATTATTATTATTAACTAATTCTTATTTATTAAATGTTCGAATATTGTAATTAACCAATTATTTCATATAATTGGTAAATGGTAAGTTGTTAAGACGGGTGTAAATGTTAGATATCCAGACAAGTTTAATTTATTTTTTAATATTATAATTTATATTCGATTTAAATTAATAATATTTTTCACATTTATGATTTAACATAATATAGTAAATTTATTATAATTTCGCACGTTCAATACAAGTACAATAATGTATGCAATGTTGAATGTAGCCTGTAGGTACATATTATACTTGAAATATTTTTTTTTTTTTAAATATGTACAATATATATATATATATACAAAAATATTAGTAGTATTTATGAGTTAATAATTTAATAAGGTGCTGTTTAATAACCAGTAATTTACTTGTGTGTAATTATAAAACAAAAGTCACCGTCATTCCTCAAAATTAAAATAACTACATTACTACATGTCTACACAGTACACATTTCAAATAAAGTGGTATCAAATTATATTGTTAATTATATCCTGGATACACCCACCATCCACGGTATATAATCTATGTATTATATATAAATATTGACTACTCCTATACCCGTAAGTCGTAACCGACGAATAAGACTGAAATTCATTAAATGAAGTTTAGAAAAGGAAAAATACGAATTAATACATAATTCAACTAAGATTCATTTTACGTTGGTAATTTAAGACAATTTGATATAAAAACAGTTAAGTAAAATATTACTTTAAAAAATTATACTTGTAATTTTATAAGTCACAGACCACAATTAAAACTTAAAGCATAAATATTTCATATTGTAGTCGATACAACAGTATTCTAATATACGCTACCTAGTGATATAACATTGAACTAATTGAAAACGTTTCTAAATAATAGTAAGATCTAAAATATTAGAAAAAAAAAATGTATGGATAATTTATATAAATAATTTAGACTTTCGTTCAATTCAATTAATTATTTAATTATTATAAAGTAATAAAAAAAAACATTACTATAATGGGCAATGATCCATTTCTGCTTCAGCATGTTATAATATAATACCTAGGTAATAGATTATAGATATTTTCAGATGATCTCGAAATATTTATAGATATTAAGTGAAAAGTGTTCTAATAATGGTTACTATAATTATTACTAATTAGTATGTTATAATGGCAAGATGTGTTTTAAACTGTATGGTCGATATATTTCGTGGAAACCTATTCATTTTTCGGGCTCTGAGTGTGTAAATTAAATCGTGTTATCCGAAAATCCTATAAAACAACTTAAAAAATTATATTTTACAAATGGTTACCACTAATAGAAAAAAAAAGTATTGATTGTTTAATGGTTTTAATTTTATATTGTGGTCCAAATGTTTTCATGTGTTGCATGTTTTTTTTTATGGATTTACAATATAATTTTTATTAAAATATAAGCGTTTTATATACATTTTATATTTTATACCTTAATATTTCTTAATATCTATATTGTTATACGTCTAGTAGTAATTTCTCAGACACTACTGGTTAGTGGTCATTGCAGGTTACTGGTTAGTGGATAATGGTTACCGGTTTAATAATTATCAGCATTTATCGAATAAATTATTGTCGCTTAATCTAACGATATTATTACCTAACCTTTATACATTATATTCTTAAAAAAGTTCTATCCTAGTAAAAATACAAAATTCATATTATTCTCAATAATCCATTTCAGTCCGCAAAATTCAATCGTATTATATTTATGTGACTCGTACTTATTAGATATTAAATTATTAAGATTAAAAAACTGTTTGTATTACACGTTAACACATTAACATCTTGAGTATAATATTACATATATTATTGCCTATTATATAGCTACATTGTAATGTTTATAGATACATTCATAAAAAAAACGAAAAAAATATTAATTAAATGAACTGTAATAACTGATAATACCTATATCACATTGGCGTAGAATAAAAACATTACACCAGCATATTTTGCAATAATGTTTTTTCTCAGATTCTCGATCTATAACAGAGGAGTATAGCAAAATCACAGCAACGCTGCAGAACTCAAATTGTGATAAAAATTATTACATCGAACTTAGAGTATATGAATATCTAGGTATTATCGAATTTAAAGAGAAGCATATTTTGGAGAGAATGTCGTATCTGTTATGTAAATTATTGTCTGATAAAGAAGTTATTGAATACTAAGTTTTTTATTTTTCAATATGGTTCAATATTTATATAGTAATTATTATGACATAATCTTAAACATTTTCAATTTCTGTATTTTAATATTTTATAATGACATAATAATAATTATGCAAAATTTAGTTTTTTTTTTTTTTTGCTTAAATTTTGATGTAAAAAAATAATTTTCTTTTCCATTAAAATATTTTGAATAGTTTGAATAAAAACGATATGATCACTTTGTATACATATAATTACTATTACAGTGTACATTATAATATGAATAAATATATAGTATATATACCTGTTACCTGTACACCATATACAGTAAAATATTTTAAACCTATTTATTAGTTTATATACTAACATAGTATACCTACATACCGATTACCGGGTATACTTAAATATGGATGTTTAAAGATAGGTATGCTTAGTTCAGCATAATATGTATAAATATACACATCTGTCGACGAAGGGTTTTTTTCTTTCGGTGAAATGAGAAAGTGATATTGCATCAGCCATACTCGTTCGCACCATTTATTTTATTCATTACTCAGAACACGTCGCGGCACAATTTTTTATCGCACGTTCCTATCCAGACACAACGGCTACACGCACTAATAATAATAATACACTGTTACAGTTTACAGCGGTTACATGGTCATACGATTTAATTTATTATAGATAAGATGTATAAGTGTGAAATAAGATACCGTGTACGCGTAATATAATTTATAGTACCTATATAAATATATAATATCTTGATTAGAGATCAAATCTCGTAACTCTTTATTTATTTTTTTTTTTTTTATTAAATTTGCAAATTTGCGTCGTCGTTATCGTTTGAATTTTATTTTCTAGCATATAATAACATATTAGGCACATATGGAATATATATATATAATATATTATTTTAAACGGTTGTTTTTGAATTATCATAATGACCTCGATTTTCATTTTAATCAATATATTATTATCAATTATCATAGAAGTAATAATGTTTGCTTTAAAATATTCTTATCCATTACCTACGTAGGTATTTATGTCCGTTTTGTTTTTCAGTTTTCTTCGCACAAACAAGTTGAAACAACTTCAAGGGAATGTGAAATTTATCGCGATAATAATATTATAATACCATAAACTATATTTTTATATAGACACGGTCATAAAATACAATATTACGACGTTGTCGACGGAAACTTAAATGAACTCCAATGTATAATATGGTCTCATACTTTGTCGTGTGTTATGACTTATGACTACTTATCACTTAATGTTATTGGTAAATAAGTATATAATATATTTGCATAATGTAGTTATGTAAATTATTTAGTATTTACTTTTACAATGATTTATGGAATCGCATTTATAGATTACGCGTTCAGTACTAATCATCAAAATATATCATAATAACGTATTATCATTGATTATATTATACATAGTACTAAATATTATAATCAATGGTATTATCATAATATTATAATAAAATATATTGTAAAGTCATCATACACATTTAGTACATGCACATTGTACAATATCATTTATTCATTATACATAATTCATTTTTCTATTTAGTTTCCAAAAGTGTATATATATAGTACTTTTTATTCATAAACATTAAATAATAAATTATTTTAAATAAACTATAAAAAGTAATATTAAAAACAATATACTAAATTCAATACGATATACTCACAGAGTAAATAAGATTAATTAAATAATAAAAAAGGAAGATAAAATAATTTAATATTTTTATTATGTATTAGATATTAGATTGTAATAGGTATATAAATATTTTAAATGCATAAAATACATAAATTATAATAGAATAAGCCATAATTACTAAACAAGGAATAATTTAACTCTTTAAAATGTAATTTAATTACATAAATAGTACATTTAACATACGAATAATATTATATAGTCACAAAGACAAACATTATGTTATTAATTAATAAACATATTTAAACAGCAAATATTACAATTTACAATTATTAATTACTAATTACTATACTATAATACCTCGTATATAAGTGATTAATTAATAAATAAAGTTAATTTATTTAAAAATAATTGATATAGGCTATCTCGATGGACTTGTACGAAATATTTACGTAACTTGACACTGTAAAATGTATTTATATAAATAATTGTATTTTTGAATCCATTATTATATATTTAGAATATATCCTGTATTATAAAATATTATTTACTTACTATTAACACTAATAAATAATAATCATACTTGAATGTTTTTGAGGTACTCAACTGATTTAAGCAATTTATATTTTGTTTTAAAAAAAATTAAACAATAATAATATGATATTCATTAACCTATAATACATATAGCTAGTAAATTGTAATTTTTAAAATTCTTATGAATTTAACTTATACAAGTATATTATTATAATATTATAGTGCAGCATAATATATTTTAATATACTAGGTATTATAATTATAACTTATAAAGGAATATTATCGAAAGTATTACTTAACTATTATTTGGATACTTATTAGTTATAATACTGAAACAATAATACATAACAGTATTATGATTAAAGTTGTGACATTAGTTATTAAATCGAAGTTATATACTTTATAGTTTATACTTATATAAGTATTGAGTAGTACTACTAGTAGGTACTACCTCATGACGTGGTGATTTGTTGACGCGTTATAATAAACTACATACCTAATAAATATTGGTCCATATTATATATTTTCAATGAAAATATATTTCGTATTATTAATGTTTTTTTACCATGAGTTAATAATTTATCAAGATTTAAAAAATTGTTTTTTTTATTAATTTTATTGTTTACGCAATAATTTGTTTCCTTTTCGTAAAGTAAATATTTTAAAGTTCAAACTTTACCAAGTTAAATGAAAATTCTTAAAAAAATGAGTTATGGATTTATTGTTCTGCAGTATTATTTGAAATGCTGTCTCATGGTCTGAGAATAATAATAATTTCTTAACCTAACCTAACCACCAACGCACCAAAATAGCTACTTATATAATAATCTTTACCAGTATTATGTCTGTTAGTCAATAGTACAATACCGAGAAAAATCAATGCAAATCTATATAGATTCCAGGATTTTAAGATCACAATAAATTATTCAACCGCATACATACTCGTATATAATATTATAAGTTTTATATTTATTAATAGAAATCTATTCTAACGACGTTTTGCATTATTACTTTCGTATAAAAATGTCGAAATACGGTTCGGGAGTATACAGTCCGTGATTTTACAGCCTCCCTAATAAATAATAATATATTAATATACGAACGTCGTTTATAAACAGTAGGTTTTTGAGTTTTTGACGAAAAGTAATCGCAAAAGTTTGTTTTTTTTTTTTCTTCCGGTTTCACCTTATGGTAAATTATATATAATATATGTGGTACGATAAAACGATAATAGTATATAGCGGGGAAAATGCCTCCGGGCAGGAATACCGCGCGGTTAAACGTTTTGTTTTTAAGAAAAACCGCGACCGCCCGTAGGTGGGAACCCGTACGTCTTACGGCGCCCGGCGTCGGCGGCTGACCGGCCAGGTGGTGGAAGCAACTGACCGGACACCCGGAGACTGGCCGGCGCGGCGATGACGCGAACCCGATTCCGTATACGCGAATCGCCGTCGTTTGAAATAATATAACGAAAAAAATGAGGAATTATAGTAATATAAAAAAAAAAAAAAAAAAAACGAAAAAAGAAAAGAAAAGAATCTTACACGCGCGTAAGCACAATGAAATTTTAACGTGCAAGTGTAACGCGCGCGCTTGTGCGTGTAAATGATCGGAGAATACGCATTCGAGTATTTGACGTACACACTGATGTACACACGACGGCGGCGGCGGCGACGACGAAGGTGGAACGGAGCCAAACGGACGATCGCGGAAAGGAGAGGGAACAGTGTCCGGCGACGACGGGACCGTCGTAGTAGAGTAGTGGATCCCGGTTTAGCGCATAAACGTGCAACGCCCGTCCGTCTCGTTCTTAGTTACAAACGAGCCGCCGCCAATCGAACATTTATTTATTATTATTGTTACCCATATTATATATATTGTAATAATATACACCCGATACGAAAATTCGCGCGACAAACAGAATCCGTCGCAGTACAAGTGTCGTGTTCATTACGGTTTACCGTGTTATTTATTTATTTATTTATATACATATATATATATATATATATATATTCTTTTTTTTTTTCACCCCCTTACAACCGGTTTCGTATGACAAACGTTTTGGCCCGTTAAACCGTTTCGCGCGTGTGCTTTACGGGGAGTGCGCGTTTTTGTTTTACGCGTCCGTCGGCCCGCCGCGGCCGCCGTTGGATCCGACCGTACCTGCGCGGCACCCGGAGACGAGAAAATAATATGGTCTCCGCGCCATTAAGATGATACCGGCGTACAAACCGTCTGGAGACAGTTTCGTCGAATACATATTCGTGTTGAATCATTCGAAAACTTGAGTCGACCCTTAAAAGCGTATTTTTCACGCCCTCGGACTAAGAATTCGGTGAATTCTCTCGTTTTCCTTATTATCCACGTCTGTTTTTTTTCCTTTATAATTAATTAATTATTTTTGTCCACTTCTCACTGACTTTCCATCTCTCTCTCTCTCTCTCTCTCTCCGTCCTTTGCGTCGTGCCGGACGTACCCCGAGCCGAAGGAGTGAAGACCGCCGCCAAAACGCTGCGGACGACTGCGGATAGTATCGCCGTTGAAGCCCCGGTTATCGCTGTTGTTTCTCGTAACGCTGTAAGTACCGTAGATCATTGTTTAATATCTATTATCCCTTACGACTGATTTAATGACAGACCACATCCCTACGGCACGCGGTTCAGACGGCAGTCGTCATCGTAGTTTGCCCTAGGTTAGTGTCAACGCGTATAGCGCTTAAACTTGACGAAATTATGTACACTCTTTCGACGTGGTTCTTTTAAAAACGCGATGTTATCGTTTTAAATTATTATATACTTTAATAGTTCAATAATTTCCGAACAAATGTAATAGCGACTATCTGTGTCAGTTCTTCGTATGCAGTTCCAATAATAGTAACAAAATAAAACATTTGAAATTTCTGCGTTATTGTTGTTCATTCAACCCGTATTATGTATGTTATTATATCTAATAGACGTCAAACGGTGTTGTCAATAACTCAGGAATGTTAACAAGTAGGTATAATGACAATGAAAACGTGAACGGATTAGTCCGAAAAAGTCCGTATTTTATCATTTCAATTTAGAGTGTTTATGACCGATAAAAATGCACTTATTTATTACATTATCACATATTTGTATTTTCTGTTATGTATACACCAATAAATATAATAGTATAAAACACTTATATGTCATTAAACCAATTTCAACAGGTAATCTATAATTTATAATTTTATTGTGATAGATTCGATGCGACAGATACGTCTTAATACGATTTATATTGTTTTAAGACTTAAAATTTTCTTCTATTTTTTGTGAACCACAAAATAAATTCTATTTTACAAAAAAGACATAAGTATATTTTTTATCCTTACTTATAAATTATGTAAGTAAACTTTATATTCATAAAATTAAATTGTATAGAAATAATATTTTATTCGATAATACAATTTGTATAATATAAATACTTATACATTTATATACTTAGTTATTATTTAAGTATATCACTTTCACTTAAGAGTTGAAAGGTCAATTATTTATGTTCATAATTGTCACAGTCCGCAGATTCCTATTTTTAGTCATTCTTATTTTATATGAAAATTGTAATTGATTCGAATATTATTATTAAAATAGTTATTTTATTAATTCACGTTTTAATTAGAACGAAAAATGATTTGTTAACAGTAAATATGTCAACTTATTGATCAATAAAAATATAAAATATGTAATCGGTTAAATAAACCAATAATGTAAGTTTATTAAATGGCTATTGATATCACTGTATCTTAATAATATTAACATACCTAGATGGTTAGGCACAGGCTACAGATAATATTATTTAATTGTATATCGTTGCGTAATAAGTTAGCTGCAAGTTGAACATGTGCGGCATGCTGACATAGTACGTTAAACGATAATTAAAATCAAGTAATCGTTTATTGTTATCGTTTACCAGATATAGAAATATCAATTTCTAAAATGTCAGATAACAATGAATCACAGGGAGTTAAATGATCATTGCGACATATTTTTAAAAAAATCAAGAAAAATATTTTCGTATTCCGGACAATAACTTGTGAATACTTAAATATTTAACATAATAGAATTAAGCAGTAAGGAATTGTTGTTCACATCTATCGGTATCGTAATTCGTATTAATATTTTATTGTTGGCGTCTATGTGATTTGATTAATTTTGGAGTGTACGTGCTGGATAAGGCACGTGCTCTGCTTATGACTCGTATCTCAAATCGTATCTATTATCGTTTAAGTTAATTATAGTATTAGTTTATTTATTGCATTGAAGTATTTCAGATCATCCGAATATACGCGTGTAAATAATATACTTCAATAATACCGTTTTAAGTTTTTTGAAATCATCATAATCATAATATAAAAGACCATAAAACGAAAATAAAAATTATACCAATAACTAAATATCACGAGCACATTGTATATACGTACACCGGTCGCAAACTAATCGGTAACTGGTATCTAAGAATTGATATAGGTACAACGAGTAATATAAAAATAAAATAAATCTAAAATAACCATTGTGTGTATTAGATGTTCTGAAATAGCCGTTGGGCAAGCGGCGCGGCGAGGCGTTGAATTCTTTTCTATTTAGCAGGCGACCCCGCCGCCGTCGGTCGGTCGCCGTAATTCGTCATCGCCGCTGGTTTGGGTGTCGGAGTTTGATTTTGATTTTTTTTTATAGTTAGTTTCCGTTATTAAACGGCCGAGGGACCGGCTTTATACCGTAGCAAATACAAATACAAATACAAATAATAATAAAATAAACACCGTCGTCGTCATCGTCGTCTTCGACCGAATGGTATTTATTTTTCAACTTTTTCTAGGCCCGTAATTGTAGGAAGATTTTATTATTTTCTCTTTCTCTCCTTCTCTCTCTCGTAAGATCAATTATTTTTATTAAGTATTATTATTACCGTATAAGGCAAATCGTTCGTGTATAATATTATGTCCCTGTGTCTACGTGCGCACATACCGTATGTATTATTATTATTGTCCCGAAGACATATTATCGCAGCAGCAGCCGCCGCCGTCGTGGGAAACCGTCTGTCGATTGTCGACAAGTCAGGACAGGTCTGTGCGGCGTTCCTGTGATGTACAAATGAAGAAATGTCTTCTTATTTTTCTATACATTATCTTCTTCTTTTTATTATTATTATTATTATTATTATTATCATCAACCGCATAAATCAATGGCGCAAAACCGGTTGCGAAGGCGTCGTGTTTGTTTAAAAATAGAAATGTTGTATCGTTTATTTTTGCTATAGCCCGAGGAAATAATTGCGCGTAGTAATAATTTTTAGCTAATGGGGATACTTATTGGCTACTACATTCGCATTTTAGGTCTATGTTTGGCGGCAACCGAGTAAGTTGAATACACACGTAATAACATTTTGTTAGAATAAATTTTAATAAAATATAAATTATTATCTGCACAGATCATAGAAACGACAATACTTTACACGATTATTATTTATTTATAAAATAACTTTCTTTAATATTTAAAATTAATGCAGAAAACGATTGACATACAATTGATATTGAGTCTAGAATTCTAAATGGTACGTGTCGATGTTATTTGGACGGGAACAACATAATATTTGTTTATTTTCATAACAAATTATAATATTCCATAAATTTAAATTAATAATGAACAATAAAAAATTAACATTATTTTTGTATTCTTCATTATTATTATTAATACAATTTGTCCGGTCCATAATAATATTAAAATTTATTACTGACGTCAAGACGACCGACGTCCCTTATCTTGCGCAGCGTCTTTTATTTCCCACGGTGTTCAGTCATCGAAATATGCATATTGCATATATTAATAATATTATTATATTGACAAAATGACAAACGTTTATAAATTATATGCCCGTGTGATTTAAGCTATAATATTATTGTAATAAATTATAAAGAGTAATAATGATTAGTAATTATAAACGATCAAAATAAATATTATGCAATACGAATCTATTTTCGTGCAACCATTTAATGATAAAAACAAAACAAAAATTAACGTGTACTTTGCATGCTGTTGTCTGTTTATAATATTATTTTACCGTTGAATTATGTTTTCTCCCATATTTTTTGATGGCAAACTAATAGTAATTCGTTTAATTATTTTCACGACATAATATTATAAAAGTTAAAATTATTGAACGTCAAACAATAAGTGTATGCAAATTGCAAATTGTTTTATTTGTACAAATGTATTTAGATTAAATTTACTGTACCTATCCCAATACCTAAACGAGTCGAATATCTAAAGATTTTACGCATTGTATAAGTGCATTTATAATGTTCTTATTATCAATAGCAAGATAGTAAATTATACATTATTATTGAGTTTTTTTTCGTTTATTGATTGTTGCCTGTTAGTGTCTCAGTAGTCCGTGAGACCGTAATAATAATTTAAACACATTAGATGTATAAATATATATTATATTATTTTATGTACGCGTGTTGTATAACTATTTACTTCAAGATTTTAGCAATAGTATTTAAAACGATTATAATATTCATCCTAGACCTTAGGGTAATATAACTTTATTGTTATTATGTCTGTTTTTTACTACAAGTGCGTAATTACGGGGGTGATATTTGGGATAAATCCCCTTGTAAGCTGTTCTTATATGTTAATATTTTACCTAAATTTCAAATTTTGTAAATTATGAAATATAATTATCCCCTATGAAGTAATCTTAATTACACCAGTGTTTTACTATAATATTATTGTATGTAAATGCAACTGATATATTATATGCTATAACTCTATAAGACTATAAGTATCTACCTATTATAATATAAATGTATAATATATTATTAAAAGGATCGTCTGTTTCTAAAGCACTCTCAATTAATGAAAGAATGAAATGTTTAAATGAAATACTTTCCCCTCCCCTTGTTTAATTGCTCTGATCCAATAGCGCCCAAACTATATTTCGTGTTTAGCAATATTGCTACACATGATATTGGGTAGTCACCAAATCAGATCTAATGTAAGTTGTTATTTAAATACAATATAGTCACTATATAGTCTTAAAATGAAAATTAAGGTTTAAAATGTATAAATAATAATAATAATAAGTGATTTTCAGAGATGAAAAAGTTATAGGTACGTTGTGTGAAAAGTTGTAAAAATGTCACATTGCTACACTTAAAAAATAAAGTTTGGGCGCCACTGGTCTCTACCTATAGTGCAGTGACTATTATGATTTGCATAACTAACAATGTATACGTTTGACGCGATGCAAAAGAAACGTATAAATAGAAAATAATATTACGCAACCAAATTAATGTTTATTAAAAAACACGTATCAAACTATCAAAGCACCAATATTTTTTCCGTTTGATAACCTAAAAATGTATGTAGCGGTGATTTCGAAAAAGCTAAAAATACGTTTGTAACAACTAATATTAAATTGTACTTTACACTTTACACTGCATCACGTACACAAAACATTAACTTGATTTATCGGCTTATTTCTGTATTTTCTCGTATTTCTGTTCAATTATATTTAGTAATTTTTAATAACTTAATAAAACGAAAATATATTATCATTTAATATTAAGATTGACGTGGTATATGGCTATTTTATTTTACGCATACAAAGTGATCACCGACGCGAGCCAATATTGTGTATTATTGTATGAAAAAAAAAAAAAAAATACGTACAATTAGTCCGAACATACACATCAGGCGCAACGACGCCGCCGCCGCCGCAGACGTAAATCGTTTAGCGAATCTTCTCGGGACGTCTATGAAAGTTTCCAGACGGTTAGGGCCGGTCACTCGTGCGTGTCCCATCCTCAAATATACGTAACGAAGTTCATAATTTCGCGACCGTCGCACCACGCGACACGTCGTTTTGTGTCTATGTAAATGATTACTATTTCGCGGCCCACCTACGATCTACCGGCCACCGTTGCCGATGGATCTTCTCTTTTCGCGGCCATGGTGCTGCGTTCGTTGTTTTTGCATTTCATTCTACGTCATTGTGTCCTATTTTTCACGCAATGTTGACGCACATGTTTTCTTCTCGTCGTCCGTATTCCGTCGCAAAAGAATAACAGCGATTTGTAACACATGTTAAATTATCCGCCGGATACTATTTTATTATTATGTAATACGCAACTTCGACAGGTCATAATTTTAAAAAGAAATAAAAGTGGTTACTAAAATTTAAAGTTTCCATTTATGTAAACATGGTTTTAATTTTAGGAGGGACTCTGGTCGTTTATAGAATTACCGAAGTTCAAGATAGCGAGACTTCACGGTATATTTTAATGATTTTTCACCTGCTATCTATATATTAAAATATTGTGTAGGATAAAATAATAAAAAGTAATAATAATAATAATAATAACAATATACGTATTATGTAAGGTAGAAACAGCGTAAAAATTGCTGCTTTTACTCTTATCTGCGCTCGTATGACCGATCTCAATCAAACAAATACAAAAATGCGAAATTCCTAAAATACTTTCCTCCCTGTTATAACAAAGTCGAGTCGTTGTACGCTGTACGAGGCCTATACATGATAGGTATAACGTATAACAGTTATATAAATATTTCACACTAACACGCGTGTTTGGACACGTACGCGTACGACATCGTCGATATGGGTATATGTTCAAATATTGTTATTATTATAATTTTTTTTTTTTTGTTCCAAATATTTATTTCTTATCTTACTTTTTAAAACATTTGGTATTTATTTTACGTAATTAAAATATCGTGTTTTGGTTATACAATATGACTGTGTTAAATTTACCCAGGAATATAAGCCACGTATTAAATTATTTAAACGCGCGCATATAATAAAATCCCTGATTATTATTTTAACGAATTTGCGATATATACGATACGTCTAAATTTAACGAACCCATATTTTTATATAATATAATTTTTTGTATAGTAGTAAGTATTAAATATTTATATTATTATTTTCGACTATCGTAAATAATTGTGTGTTAACACGTGCGTGTGTAAAAATGAGTTCCATTTCTAATAAAGTAATAACTATAATATGAAATGGGCATATATTTTTATGTATTTGATTTAGGGGAATATTATTTAGTAAAGATTATTTGAAACATCACGGATCCCCACGTGCAAGGTTATGGGAAAGAATCAAGAAAAAGGACGCGAACATCTTAATAATATTATATAATAATTATTATATAGTTTGCACCAACTGACCGTGATGGAGAGGGATCGAAATATATTATATCCCATTTGTTCACGCGGACAATTGACGACTGTACCGATTGCGCCAGCAATGAATGCGCCGGAATAGAAAAAAAAAACTCGAACTGTAATAATTATTATTCTGACAAATCTGGGACACGTAAAAATAAATATACATAACGATAATATGATATTATAATTTATTCGAATAATCGTATTATCTATTGTTTAAAAAGTATACTTTGTCGCAACTTCTATTTAAATTTTTGTTTTTATCTCTGCTGACCGATTGAAACTTTCGATGTACAATATAATATGGCTCATAATTTATTATTATATTATACAAAACAAAAAAATAAAGAAAAATACATAAGTACTATAAAAACTAAATGATTACATTCATAGAATTAACTAATTTTCACTGTGTTTTTTTATAGAACATAACAATATTAATATATGTATAATATAATTGGAAGACAATCCTAATCATGTAATAATTTTTTGACACACAAAATATTGTTTTTTTTTTTTTAATCTATAACATTGCTAAACTATCCAAACTAATTAGAATACATTCTTTAAAATATCTTTATAATATGTTAAAAATGTACTTTATTATGTATGTATATTAAAAAATTTGAGTTAATTCTTTTATTTCAATATATTGGCCTTGCAGATAGTGTAACCGTAAATTACTCTCGATTTTGCAGTTACCATCGATGAAATTCGAATTTTGTTCTTAATTTATTATAGTGTTTCATTTTCAATCAGAGAATTTTATTTAAACTAAAATTATCATATGCAGTAATTCTTATATATTTGCACATTTGAATGAATTATTATGGAAATTAGGAAATTTTGCTTTATAATTTATAAAGAGGATATAAATATTTGTTTACGAGATTCTATCTATTTTTTTTTTTTTAGATATATTAATATTTAAATAATTCTAAAAAGTAAAAACACACACATATTAGTAACTACATTATACATTGCAGACATTTTATCTAATAATACATCATACTATTAACAATTCCTATATTTAAATTTAAATTCGAGTTTTGGAAGTTGGTTATTCGTGTTGTAAATTATAATCACTTGACTTTTATCTAATAATTCTTGCTGAACTATTATAATGAGTAATTCAGTTATGCTATTACTTCAGTCATATTGCGAAATAGTATAGATGTGCTTTATCTTTAATTACCAATTTTAACATTTATTCTAATTATTAGCTTTCTCATATTTTAGTAGTTCGCCTTTAATGAATACTATTATTTTAAGAAACAAATGTTATATTAAATATTCATAAATTATGATCATATCGTACTATAATAACTATATTATAAATACTTCTTGTTAATAATATGAATGATTTTTAATTTGTTTGGTGTTAATTATTATGGCTTGTCCTACGAAGAGCCGACAAGGAAAAATACAAATCACCAAATTAATAGTAAATAAACTATATTATGATGTCTAGGAATAGCATAATATGTAATATTTATTAAAACTATCAGCAATAACTGTCCAGTTTTCTTGTTCACATCTTTTACGAAGGTTGTAACGTTATTACACGCAATTATGATCAGTGGATGTCACGGTCGTGCGAAATGAGTAGTTTGGCTAAAAGTTCATTTTGCAAAAATACGTCGCGTTTTTTTTTTTGTTACTGACGTCAAACGAAGCGTGTCTTGTTTTCATGCACCGTGTGAATTGCGTGGCGTCTGTGCCAATAAAATAAAAAGAATAAGAAAATAATAATTAGACATTAATCTCAAAAAATATTATAATTCGATGAAAAATGAGAATTTATTCAATCGAAAATTATTATTGAATTTATTGTTTTGCTACAATTCAATAGTCGCAATGCACATAATAATAATAATGTTATATCATTTGTACCCAAAATTAACGCCATACATATGGGGTATATGTATATATAATAGTCCCATATGAAATCCCGTTGTTCTGTAATCCGTGTTCATCGCAGTATGCCCGCGCGAAAATTGATTGATGAACCTTTACGCGACATCAGCAATATCATATTAATATTAATAATTGATAATATTATTCTTATCAGTTATCTGCATTGAATATATAATAATATTCATTGTTCAAATATATTGTAGATATCTGTGAGTAATTACTAAAACTATAATATATTATTATATAATTATTATGTGATTATTATTTCACGCGTGTGTTAATATAAAATATATATATATATATATATATTATAATATACAATTAACATATTTACGTATACTTATAAGTACGTCGGTTTACCTTTATAATTCATATATTGGATATGTTAGGTCGCGGTGATAAACTTTGATGCCGATTATCGTTTCAATATACGTCGAGATATTTGTTATATTTTGTGTGCATTATAATATGTATTTTTATTTTTGTATTCAGTATTCAGTGGTAGATCCAGAAAATTTTGACAGGACCACATTATTTATATTTTTATAAAATATATTTTAGAATTAATATAGAGTATAAAAAATATATTTTAATACAGAATTAAATATTTAATGCATAATTATAATTAATTATTTAATATATTTATACAATTTATATAGTAACTATGCTTGTCTCCTACAATAAAACGCTATTTAATTTCTAAATATATAATTATATAAAAAAATTCTAAAATTTGCCCAAAATCTCTCGATAGAGTGGGAGGGATACGTGTCCCTCTTCCTGGATCAACCACTGTACATATATATTTCGTCTGTATATTATATTATAGTTCATTCAATGGTTACACATATAATTATATTATATTATTGAATAATTTACGGGAAATGTCTATAGTATATTTACTTATACGATATTATAATATTTTTTTTCTAATTAATTCGTTACTGACCACGTGGAGATAGTTACGATTTAGATATATATATAATATAGCCTTTATGTGATGTCGCCGCTTCCACTCGCATATACGTGATGAAGTCACTGACCTACGCCTACGCTTTATTATAATAAACTAATAGATATTCGCGGAGCTAAGGGATAAAATGAGCAAATTTACAATAAGTTTACGCGATTTTTCTTCTTTCTCCCGTGACAAGGTCGATGACCCTTCCGGTGTATTTTTTTTTTCTAAGACGATTCTGCGAGCGCCCTGGAATGTGTCTTCTATTTAGGTCAAGGCTGTCACCCGCGGTGATTTCAATTGAAAAAAATAAATAAACAGGGGACCCAGCATTGTACAATATTGCCGTGCAAATATCGCTGACTTATTCCAATATATATATTTACAAAAAGTTACGCGTGATATAATAAAATAAAATTATATATTATGTACATAGTGATGTGATTGACAATATAATAATATTATGTACGTGACGGTGACGTGTAAAAAATATTCATATTATTATATAACACGTATATCTAGTTGCCGCGGCGGTTGTAAATTTCAAAGTGTTCTGATTTCAATATATTGTGTATCATGATATAATATCTATATGCTTCTGAGTATTCAAGGTTTTCATTTGGCAGGCAAACCCCTCGATGGAGCAAAACAAAAAAAAAAAACAAAAAAAATTGTAAAATCGTATTCTATTGTACCGCGTGAAGATAATCGAAGTATACATACTACATATCATATAGCAATTTCGGGTATCAAAATAAGACGTTGTTCTGATACCCGAAATTATTATATAATAAATAGTTGATTTGATATTTTATCCTGTGCGTTTCTGTCGTTTTTACGTGTCTCGATCGCGTTTTTAGATGAAATACTTTAAATATTATATTGTACTACACTAAAAACGACGCAATTTCCGTTGCTGCGTAACTCTCGTTGTATTCGAGGTCGACATTAGTAACGTTTTCGACTTAATCTAAAACTACATTTGTTATTGTAAATTAAAAAGAAAACGAAAAGAACCCATATGTGTATTTAAATTTTGGAACGTAAAATACGAATTTGTTCTTGGAACTGAGACAATTTTGTTTTTATGCCTTTCTTAAAATTATCCATTATTAAACACGCAATTAATTATTATCGTCTTACAAATTATTACAAAATATATGTTATAGTATATACATCATGCTATTAGTATAATTGGAAACGAACAAATGTATTTATATTGTACGAGTATATTATAATATCTAGTATTCATATTTAAAATTGGTGTAGATTTGAACTATCCTGTAATAAATTGTTAGGTATATTTCATATTGAAATTATAGTATCATACGGTATTTTTATCTAATATATTTATATATTTGTATTTAAATGAACACAATAACGTGTTGGCAGAAATATCAAATATAATAATTGCACAAATGAGGTGATATAATATATTTAAAGAAAAACAGTTACATAACTTAGAAAATAAAACGTTTGTTTATATTATTTTATTTTAAATACAAATTAGTATATTATGAACATGTACCCGTAGTTCGACTGCTTAATGCATATCAAATACAAAAATGCATTATTGTTTAAATATTTAATTATACATTTGTATACTGATATATTTGCCCTTTACAAATCAAAAGTGTTCGAATATTCAAATCATAATATTATAATAATTACATATTACCTATACCTATACGTATAGTTGTTAAATAGGTCGTAAGTTATTAGGTATAATACCAATACAAGATGGTATTTTAAATAACTAATAAGTTATTAAAAATAATCGTAATATTTAAAATAATTTATTTTTCATCTCATATGCAGTCATAGTAGATATTAAATATTGTGATTTTTACGAAAAAAATTGTTGACTAAATGCGCCAAAATGTGGGTTTGTCGGTATGACGTGTTTAGGATATGTATATTCGTGTCCCCGATAGGTTGGCACAGCTATGCGAGCGGGGGTTAGTCTGTTAGGTATATACATAAAAAGAAATGATCTGATATTTTCGCAGAATTGGTTGAGAATACTCAGGCGTGTAATATTTTTCAACTTGACAGCTTATATTAACATTAGGTATATATATATATAATATATAATATATATATATATATATATGCGCATAATATTCGTCTACCCACAACAGCGAAGAAAAATCGTATTTATTTTCAAAGAACATTTTTTTTACCGGACCTTTATTGATAGCAAAAAATTGATTTGTTAAAAAAAATGACCGTATTATAATCACCTGTCCGACCGGAAGAGAACAATTGAACAATAATCTCTGATATATATAACTGTATATAGATAGTCCCGTATAAGAAAATAAATATTTGTGTTATTCTATTTTAAATTCATAAGCACAAGTCAACATTTTGGGAGGGCTTAGCCCATTCAGTCCCCCACCAATTGTGCCAATGTTTAAATACTACATTGATCTAAAGTAAATTTTTAAAAATATGTTTTGGTATGTATACGAAATTATTAACGAGCAAATTGCAAATGTCATGCGATACATAATATATATTATAAAATATACTGTGAAATGACGCGAACAGCATAGACAAATTACATTTTATACATATGGCTCTGTACAACAATAAAATGTTCAATTTCTCTCGGTTTTACTATACTTATAATATGACTTATGAAAATGAAAGATTACATTGTTAATAAAGTAAATTTATCCGAATAATTATTAAGAAACGCGCAAGCAGCAAGTTTTTATGATAAATTCGTTCGATAAATATATTACATCGTATATACCTCGCCAAAAATCACGTCTAGGTACTTATAAGTCCACTATATCACCGCAGTATCTATATTAATCTCAGACAGATTAAATATATTTACTTAATTGACTATTCTTGACAGATTCTTGCAGGTCGCGTGAAAAAAAAAACCAGTGCAAATTATTTTGTATATACCTATATCTAAAAATAATAATAATTTTCGCTCTAGTCCATCGTCGCAAACTCGCAAGTGCATTAAACACTTTCTTGTTTTATACCTATATACAATATATACGTAGACTCGGTGGGTGTCTTTGTCGCGTAAATATTTATAATGCGATGTTCCGTCATTGAGAAAATAGTTTACGAAAAATTGCGCAACGAAAAAAAATTTGTTTTGGCAACCGTCGCGAACTGTGGTATATCTATATACTTAACGAATAACGATGATAATATTACGTATATTCATAGAAATTTCGTTTCGGTGTAAATAGTTTTTAACTAAAACACCCTTGATATAACACATTGTGTCTATAATATTTTTTATAATATAATATACTCTGTTGGTTGTTGATGATGCAAAGTTTTATGTTACAGAAATTCAATTTTTTATATATTCAAATGTTAAAAAACGTCATAAATGTCAATATTAATAATTCCTATATATATATATATAGATCAATAATATAATATATTGTGATTTTTGTTTTGTTTTCTGTTGCAGATGTCGAAACACACTGGAATGGGCTTCGAGCCTGCACTAGTGCTGATGGCTACCCTACTGGCCATAATGATTGTGTCTGTGGCCGCAGTGCCGGCTGCGCATCACCTGCATCACCACTCGAGCGGCCACCATCGGATGTCGGGCGGCGGCGGTGCCGCCGGATCGTCGTCGCCGTCGTTGTCGGGCATCGAGCACCCGCTCAGCAAACGGTCGTTCTTTGACATCCAGTGCAAAGGTGTGTACGACAAAACGATATTCGCCAGATTGGACAGGGTGTGCGAGGACTGTTACAACTTGTTCAGAGAACCGCAACTCCATTCCTTATGCAGGTTCGTCATTTTACTGTACACTCACCTCTCCCACCCATCGAAGACAATTTCCAACATTTTTTTTTTTATAACATAATAATATTGTTACTGTAGATTAATTACTAATTATAATTTAATATAAAACACCTCTAATATACACGGTTTTTTTTTTTTTTATTCATTCGCTTCTTGTTATGTTAAACAATTTTAATTTTACATAATATTTTGTGTTATTAAATTACAGATAATATATTTCCTGTTTTTAATTTTATATCCCTACTGTTGTAAAATTATTTTCATATAAATTGGTAATCAATAAAGTTCATTATTCAATTATCATTTAAATTAAATAGGAATTTAAACTATGGAGAAAAACAAATTTCAAAACAAAAAAAAATAAAATCATAAAGTAAGACATTGTTTAGTTTGTTTGCCGATATGATTTTTTTTTCGTATAAGTAAATGCATATTTGCGAAACGTATCGTTGTTATTCATATTTAATGATGATAAGAAAATTAAAAATTAAATGTAAAATTGTCGGTATTTTCATGTTTATAATAATTAAATAATTAAAATCAATTAACGATCCTATATATATATATACAAAAAAGAATCATCACGCTTTTACTCGAATGTATGTTTTATTCATATATACAGAATCCGCAGAACGCATATTTTATTAACAATATAATATTAGCCATATTTCTGAAATCTCGAGGGGAAAATTAATTAATTATTGTATGGTTTTGAACTTACGACAAGTTTTCCCTATCCGTTGCATCGCTGTTACATACAATACATAATAATATAGTTTTGTGTCCAAGATAACAAAATTCGCGCAACGTTCGTTATAGTTACATATTTATTGCAAGTATCGAAACAGATTTATTAATATATTACAATATTACGATATATTAAAACAAACTTACAAGTCTATTATATTATTAATAATAAATAATTATCTGTTATCGTAACAGACGGACAACTGCAGCTGACGATTGAGTAAAATGACGTATTTTTATTTCCTGTGTACATTCAATATCTTTATTATAATATTTTTTGAATTCCCTTTACTCGGATAAAAAACGAGCGAAATATTAGATTTGACACACACTTTTATACCTACTCTCGAAATCGAAAAATTACTTATCGAAATTAAGGTATTCAAGTACCGAAATCACGGTTACACGACTTTTATGTAGGTTATTGTGTCACGAATTCACCATAATCGATAAATAAATCAGAGAAAACAGCGAACAACGTGTTTCGGCCAATAAAAGACCATAATGTATAAAGATCGTACCTACATAATATTATTAATTTTTATTTTAAACATATTATTCTTCCCTCGAAGTTTTATACACTAACAATCAAACGGCAACAATTACCTAACGAATATGGTTTTGCAGGAAAAATTGTTTTACGACAGATTTTTTCAAAGGATGTCTGGATGTGCTCCTGCTTGAGGACGAAGTGGAAAAGATACAGAAGTGGATTAAACAGTTGCACGGGGCTGATTCTGTCGGGTCTGGGGCTTAGGTATTATTTTATTTTTTGTTTTTTTTTTTTTTTTTTTTACAACTATTATTATTTCTATTTTATGTTACACACCTTCGTTCCTATCCTTTATCCTCAAAACAGGGTACGTAATACGTGTAGATAAAATAAATTAAAGGAGATTTTGTACCTCTTAATATTTCTTTGTTTTCATGTGAAACTAAACTTTAGAAATACAGCAACGAGTATCAATGAGACTTTTTCGATTTTAGGTAATCTTGAAACGAAAATATTATGAATTGCAAACACTCCAATGACAAAAATAACTGTGTATCGGATAATTACACAGCTAAAAATTTAATCAATATTGGTAATTTGTG
The DNA here is from genome assembly GCA_013282895.1 of Eriosoma lanigerum. Taxonomy (NCBI): domain Eukaryota; kingdom Metazoa; phylum Arthropoda; class Insecta; order Hemiptera; family Aphididae; genus Eriosoma; species Eriosoma lanigerum. Next base: position 29,347,309 of record CM023359.1, read on the forward strand.
TATCGATATAATAATATAATAATAGGCATCTAGTATTTCGCAACCTCACAGAATACAATATACGAGTACTTAATATATACCACAGGAAATAAAAGAAATGTTGAACTTTGACGTTTGAAAAGACAAAACTAATATGTATAGTTATAGGTATATTAGGTGGTACCTATTTAATCAATGTAATTTTAATGACGAAAATTAAACAATTGTATAATATTATATGTTAATTGGGGAACCTGGTTTACAATGTAGAGTATTCAAACGTTATGCTTATACACTACAACAATATTATCATTATTTATGTTTCCATCATTGAAAATATTCAGGGGCTTTAAAGTTATAACTTATTTTAGATAATTATTGTCCTTGAAATGGCCACTCATTGACATTAGGTACCTATATTATGAAAAGTGGGAAAGTGTGAACACAAGTATCAGGTGGACATAAATGAACACATTAAGAAAACATTGGTTGTGAAATACTGAAAGGTGTATTATATCTACATAATAATATAATTTATACTCAAGAAAAATAATTATTTTACTTGATATAAAATATTCACAATTTACCGTATCAATAAACATAGTCCAATTTTTTTTTTCTAATAAATATGGTATTTTATTTTATTATAATCAACAATTTTTAAATTGAAATTATTGCTCTGTTTTTACCACTTTTGTATTTTGTACCCTTAACACCATTATTGATAATCCACTAATATAATATTTTATTATTACATGTTTTTAATACACATTACGACTATCATAAGATAAATATACTATAGATAAACAGTATAAATTAAACAGTACACATTTTATATTAAACATTTAACAGAATATAAGCCGGATAGTTCTGTTAGTAGTAGTTAGAAATATAATATAATATACAATACTTTGCAAAACTAATTTTGTCAATAATTCTAAATAATGTCAATCTTATTTTATTAATTCATTTGAATATGTGAAAAATATAATATTTAAAGTATTCCAAAATTAATACTAATATTAATTTATGATTATCCTAACAGTAAATATAGGTACATTACAATATTATATTATCAATATTACAGGGTATCTATAGTATATTATTTATCCATACTACTTTGTTTATAAACATATTTTTTAAACTGTTTGTATATTGTTTATATTTATTTTTTTTTTTTTTTTTTACAGATCTACATGCTTTAACACGGTATACTTTAAGGCTTGTTTGGAGTCTCTTCAAATGTTAACGGAAGAAACTCAATACAACCAGATGGTCGAGTTTTTGGGGAAGAAATAAAATATTTAATAATAAATCTATATATGTACTCCCCTACATATATTTTATTTATTTTTGGTTATTTATTTATAAACCAGACTTTGACTATCAAAAAAACCTATTCTAGTCTATTCAGAGAAAGCAACAGCATTACATACAAAATAATATCGAAGAAATATGTTTACTTTCCCTAGATAAATTTTTCTAATTTATTAAATATATTGTAAGATTTTGTTTTTAATTTTTGTTTATAAAACTTATATAATTGTTTGTTTTTAATTTCTAAGAGTTGTATTATAAATTATATTTATTATATATAAAAGAAAACAAATTTTAATAATTTTTAATAAGGATTGTGTAATATTTTTTATTTTATATAAAAAGAAAAAAAATGTATTTTTTTTTTATTGTTGTATTTATTTAATTTAAAAATGAAATATAAGATGACAACTCTGATGACTTTATGACACAAAATTAGCCTTGTATTTCACTAACAAAATATTTTTAGCCTTATGCTTTGAGATAAATAAAACAAATATTTAGACTCTTAAGCAGTTGTTTTGGTATTTAAAAAAAAAACAAAAGAAATGTAATGTGTTTAAAGTTCCTATTCCTATAAAACTATGATATTATTAAAATCAGTCATAATTTGTATTATTTTTTATTAATAAAAAAAACATACTGATTTAAATGTATAACCGGATTATAATACAATAAAATAAAAAAGGCATTTATCTAAAAGTTTCTAATTACATTGTTGGAAATTATTGTGTTGGTAAGTTAAGAAGAATATTTTGTCCAGGTGGGAAGTATGACACTTGTCTAGATCTTGACAACTGATAGGCTATATCTTCAGCAGCTTCTATTCTTCTCAATTCAACCAGACCTTCTCCTGCATCTCCAAACGATTTTGCTAACATGGATGCAGCTTCAGAGTCACCTTGGGCTGATATAATAGAAGCCTGTTTCTGTTGTTCAGCTTTTTCTACTAAGAATCTAGCTCTTTCGGCATCTTGTTGAGCTACTTGTTTTAATTCTACAGCTTGAGTAAATTCTTTACCGAATGTTAAATGTGTAATTGAAATGTCATCCAATACAACACCAAATTGTCCAGCACGTTCAATAAGAGTTTCACTTACCTAAAATTAAAATAAACTAATATTACTACTATACACTAAATAATAATTATTATTTATATTTACTTTACGAGAAACATTTTCTCTTTGAGTAATAAGTTCACCAGCATCAAACTGTGCAACTACTGCTTTTAAAACTTCAGTAGTAATTGATGGTAAAACACGTTCATCATAATCTACACCTAAAATGGTGTATATTTTTGGCAACTGTTCAGGAACTGGTCTGAATAATATTCTGAGAGTAATATTAACATTTTGCAAGTCTTTGCTACCCGTGATAACTGGCACATTCCTGGGTCGAGAACGAACATCAAAAATAATAGGCTTTTGTACCCATGGAATTAAAAAATGTGTTCCTTCTCCAACTACAGTATTCTTTATTCCTGTAAATCTATCAAAAATTACAGCACGATGACCTCCATCAACATTAAACAATGCTGTATTAGCAACACTGCCAGCTACTGCTAAGCCAAGACCCAATTGACCAATACGATTGAACAGTTGTGCGGCCATATTCCTTAAATCTGGAAATTTATATATATAATTAAAATAATTAGAATTTATTATTATGTTACGATCGAAAAATGAATTAGTTAAAATTATAAATCGTTAATATTTGTATTATGTTATAATAAAGGAACAACCTAAATTTATTGTAAATCTTAATTGTATTAAGACCAATAATTATTTAATTTAAATTACATAATTAGTCCTTATATAGTGCATATTTGCATCTAGAATAACAATGTCTAAATAAATAAGTAATTCATATTGTTATAGCACATGGTAATATTAGTGATGTTATAAGCAATAATGATTTATGACCTAAAATATTACAATTGTTAAATTAGGAGAGAATAATTTATTAATTGCATTCTGCAAAAAACAATTGTATTTAATTTCTTAAATATTGAGTTATGTAAGAAATTGATTAGAATAATGAATATGATCATCTAATAGGTAAGATATACTATATAGACATATAGTTCACATTCATATGATAGAATAAGGATTGCAATTTCCCTGGTCTAATGCTAAAATTTGAATTAAAAACCTTATAATAAAATATATTCACCTACATTTAAATTAAACTAAATTAAAAAAGTTGATTTTTTTAAACTGTTGTTTGTATAAATAACCAAGAGTACATAGTTTAACTTATAGAATTTAATATGTATGAAACAAATAAAAAACAATCTGAAGTAAGTAATGTGTAAATATAAATTTGATATTAATCTACACACTAATGCTGATTAGCTACTGTTGAATGTGAATATCATTACAAGAACTTAACAACATAAATGGACACATATAAATATAATTTGTAATTGCAAGTAATTAAACAAAGATAAAGGTGTGCACAATGTGAATGGATCAGCTTAAAAATCACAAAATAATAAATAATGTATAGAATTTATGAATATAAAGAACTGTACATATAAATACCATAAAAATATATAATACAAGTAATTCTAATATTTTTAATTATTTAATCTAAGATGTAAATAATTTATTAAGTATATTCAATTTTTAAGGAAACATTTTAAACTGTTTGTGGAATTAAAATGATATATTATGTACTTGAAGATGTAATATAACATTATGAACCTAAATTATTTCACTTAAACTAGGAATTTGTGTGTGTACTCGTATGCTAACATTATTATATTAATTATAAAGAAGTAAAAGTCCTGTTAAATAATAGAAATGTATACATTTTATAAATTCCAACTAAAACCATAGAGCCTAAATAATATAAACAATTCAAATGTAATCTTACCAAATTTAGGATAGTTATCAATTTATAATGAAAGCTTTAATAAATTTGTATATAAAAATATGTCTATAAAATACTAAACTACATAGATATAATCTATATTTTATATAAATACAACTTAAAGAAATATCGTAAAAATGAGAAGAAATTAAATACAGTTAAATTTTTACGATTAATAATTGTAATATAATTAATATACTTACGGATTTTCGCCAATTAAATGATAAATACGAAAGCTAATAATTAATTGTGGAATAATATATGTATATATATATATATATATATATACGTTTTACCTATTGAATAACAGTGTAAATTGTAATTCCTAATAATACATTTAACTTTCTGACTTAATTTTTTTTAGTTAATTATTAAGGACTCAAAAAAAAAAAATGAGAAATGAGAATTGAAGATTTCGAGTCGAGAAATCAGTAATCGCCAATCGGCACTAATTTTGTCTGACACAAGAAAATTTTTAGGTTAGGTTTCATTAAACGTGACTAACATCAATTCATCATGCTTACAATATGATTATTAAGAATGAAGAATAATGAATGCATTTTATTTATAATTATTACAATTCTATATTTCTAAATATATTAGCATAGAATAAAATAATATTATTTATTGAGTAATAATATTGTAGAAACATTTCTTTTTAAATTAAAAATTATACCTATTATTTTGTCTTTAATTTAAAATTCAAATTTTACATTAATAAAACCATATTGTGATAATAGCACAGATGAGATAATTTGAGATAATTTGTAATTGATAATGATAAAAACTCCAAATATGAAAATGAAATTGTGTAAACACTAAAGTGTAAACAATATTGTAATTTGTATTAAAATTTTGAAAACTATAGTTATAATATTTTTAAATATTTAAATACAAAATATTTTTAACATTGCTAGTATTAGTAAGTATTTATTTGAATCGTATTAATTTATTAATTGTTTATCTTTTAGTCATATAAACAGTTTTGTTTATTACTTAATAGTTTTAGTCTTAATTTTTCATTTAGTTTGATTTTAATGTAATAAATGGTTATAACAATTATAATTTTCAATTGCCATCTCTAGTATACATTTTTAAACATAATTTGTGAACTAACAGTCTAAATGTTTAATTAACATAAATTAATTTCAAATTAATAATATAAAACTATCAATATTAATAGTATAAATTATTATTTAAATATATAATTTAGACTTGTACTCATAAAATAGGAATAGATAAATAATTATATGTTGATGGTTAAATCATTATCAGTCATTATCTGTGAATACTCTAACTGTTGCTAACAGTAGAGGACAACTATAGAACACCGTAGTACAGTATTGAGCAAAACTGGTGTAATCTAAGTCTGAATAAAGGAATATAATATATTCCTAGTATTAATATTTTATAAGAAGTAACATATTTTGTAATAATGCTTAATTAGCAAATTATAATGTATGAGTTTTCTTAAGTATATTATTTTATACATTGCATATCAATCATAATATACCTAATAAATGTTAATAATAGAAAATTATTAATATAATTTTAGGTTTTGTTTAAAATGTCACATGAATCTAGTATTGGTGAAATTCAAACAGACCTGAAAAAAAATTGTATAAATGATGAAAAAGATGAAGACAATTATAGTGAGCCACATATACCCTGTGAATTAAACCAAATAATACCAGTTACAGATAAAAACACTCATAATGCTCCAAAGAATAAACGTAATGAAAATAATTTAAAAGATGAGGAAAATGAAGACGATTATATTGGGCCACCTATACCTAAAGAATTTAATACAACAGTTTTATTAACTGATAAAATTAATGTAAAAAAAACAGAATTGGAAATGTTAACTAATACAAAAAATGATAGTAATGAAAATGAAGAAAGTGATGATGATGATGAAGACGATGATGATTCAAACCAGATTAAAATTCCTATTGAAAGTCAAGTGTCGTTAAATCATGGAATCAAAGCAGTAACAGCACTTTGTATTGATCCTCCTGGAGTTAGACTAGCTAGTGGATCTGTTGATTATGAAGTTAGACTGTGGGACTTTGCTGGAATGGACCAAACCTTACAGAGTTTCCGTACATTAACTCCTTGTGGTAATCATCCAATAAAATTTTTAAAATATTCACCAACTGGAGATCGTCTTCTGGTAATTTCTGGTATGTCTCAAGCTAAAGTATTAGATAGAGATGGGCATGAATTATGGGAGTGCGTTAAAGGTGATCAGTACATATCAGACATGGTAATTAATTTTTAACATAAATAAGAATTATTGTTAAGTAAGTTAATTATTGTGTTATTGGTTTTATTAGGTACGTACCAAAGGACATACATCTCCATTGACTTGTGGCTCATGGCATCCAAGAAATAAAGAAGAATTTTTAACTAGTTCAGAAGATGGGTCTTGTCGTATTTGGGATATGACCAAAAAAGATAAACACAAAAGTATTATTAAATGTAGAGCTAAAAATGGTTTAAGGACAATACCAACTACATGCAATTATAGTAACGATGGAAAACTAGTTGCTTGTGTATGTAGAGATGGATCAATTCTTGTCTGGGATACTAGAAAACCAAGTTTTGTTAACGCAACATTTACAATACGAGATGGCCATTTAAATAATTCTGACACTTCTTCTATTGTATTTTCTTATAGAGATACATTAATATGTACACGTGGTGAAGGGATTGATGAAACATTAAAACTTTGGGATATAAGAGCTTTCAAAAAACCTATGCATGTTGTTGATGGACTCTATTCTAGGTAAATTAGAATTGTTTTAATACTTAATATTATTTTAATAAAATACTATAAATTTTTTATAATAGGTATTCGACAACAGACTGTTGTTTTAGCCCAGATGATTCAATAGTAGTAACTGGTCACTCAGTACGTCCAAAAGAATCTGGAGGACATTTAATGTTTTATGATACAAATACATTTGGGCTTCTTGAAAAAGTTAAAGTTTCTGAAACACATTCCATTAAAGTATATTGGCATCCAAAACTTAAACAGTTATTCACAGGTTGTGGTGATGGAACTGTTAAGGTGTTCTATGACAAAATCAACAGTCAAAGAGGTGCAACTTTATGTGCTTCTAAAGTTCATACCAAAACCAAACAAATGGAAATGGTACCAACACAACAAATTATAACGCCACATGCTTTACCAATGTTTAGACAAGACAGAAATAAATCATTGAAAAAACGAATTGAAAAAGATAGATTGGATCCAGTTAAATCAAAAAGACCAGATTTGCCTATCAAGTCTGGTCAGGGTGGCCGTGTTGCTGCATCGGGTAGCACTCTTAGTTCATATGTTATTAGAAATTTAGGATTAAGTAAGAGAGTAGAAGATGATCAGGATCCACGAGAAGCAATTTTGAAATATGCTAAAGATGCAGCAGATAATCCATATTGGATTACCCCCGCTTATGCTAAGACACAACCAAAAAATGTTCTTGAAAAATCTGAAGATGAACCACAAGAAAAGAAAATTAAATTTGCTATTGGACAATCAAAACAGTAGTATACATTTTTACGCTAATGCTAAGAAAAGTAATTATTATTGTAAACAAAATTTGTATTATTTTTAAAATTACAACCCAATTGTAAGTATTGCTTTTATGTGAAATTAATATTCAGTCTAAAAATAATAACAGTACATTAAAATAATGTTTGTAGTATATTGAATCTTAAATTCTTAAGATGAATATAAAATTTGTATGTATATAAAAATGTGTAATTGTGTATTATAATTTTTATTCTAGTTAATAACTAAATAATTCTCTACTTATATAAAATAGTAATTAATATAATAATAATAATTTGTTATATATATAAATCTTAAATTCTTCTTGATTGTCGTCTAAATGAGCAATGTTGATGTCCTTTGGTTGCATAATGAGATGTTCTACTAGAAACTGAGTCTCCTGTAACTACTAATTGAACTGATTCAGTAACATCTCTATTTTGTATTCTTGAATCCCATTCCTGACTTAATCGTCTGTTTCAAATAAAATAATAATTACTATTAAATACATTTTATTATGTAAGCGAAAAATATTGATACCTTCGAGCTTTATGAATTAATAGTTGTGTGTCAATTGTTTCAATGTATTTGCTTTCGGCTGACAATGCAGATTCGGTTCGAGAAACATCAGCAGAAAACATGTCCCTTGGCTAAACAATAATTTTTATTAATACAAATTTAAAAGTAAGCAAAATTATTTACTGTTGATTGTGTTCTTTTAATATTCCTGTGGCTGTAGGGTTTACGTATACAATTATTCTTCCTTTGTAAAGCTAATCTTTTGGCTTCTAATTTATTTTCTTCTGAAAATTTGTTTATACTCAACAAAATGTTTATAATACTCATTAACAATTTCAATTACCGTTTAGATCAAAATTGTCAACTGTTTTATTGTCTGATTTATCTGGTATTAATGAAACCTTCATGTGCATATTGTTTGGACCATCCACACTTACACACCAACCATTTGCTGTAGCTGTATGAATTAACATTTAATTAATTTGTACAGTCGTACAAAATAAAAATATTTTATTATATACATGTATGACATTCCTTCCAAAATTTGTTTTTCTTTAAATTGGTTAATAGTTGCTATAAGTTCAACTTAGACATCACAATTTAAGTTCTGTTTTGAATTGATTTATCTATATTCGTTAGATGAACAGAAACAGAACATGTGGGCATGATATTATGGTGTTCTTAACTCATATAATTGGTAATAAACTGATAAATAAGATAAAGTAAATTATTAATTATATTGATATTTTCATAATATTAAATATGTGTGTAATCATGGACGTAATTTAAAATAATTATAAGGGGCTATAATAAAAAATATTGTAATGGGGATATAAAACCTAGGTTAATAGCAATTAACAAGTTCAATTTTAAGGGGGGCTGTAGCCCACCATGCTCCTAGCAAACAATGCCTATGTGTAGAATTATAATGCTGTAATTTAAAATATTAATTTAATTTTTAAGCTTACTAGTAGTGCTCGAATTAGGGGCACGGGAAGACTGAGTACCTCAACTAATTTTTCAGAAATTTTAAAGCACTTCTATTATATGAATGGTGAAAAGGGATTAAAGACCCTTCCATCATGAGACAATTCTGGCTACGCACCTTAATTGGCATATCGATACTTGTATTATTATTTGTACTATTATAATATATTTTGTGGACTTGTGGTACCTAATAATAGTAATATAGCTTACCAATAATAATTAGTGGTTAGTAGTTACCTAAATGTGATGGACAATGATGATTATTGTTTTCTGTATGCAAAAGTTTAGGCAGATGTTTAGCTGCAGTAGAGCACGTCATCTTTGGTAATTGCAATGTTGTTCGATTTGGAACATGAACCACAGGCAATGTCACTGGTTCGGGAATGGCTTGTACATGTACAGTATATTGTTGAGTGTCATCTTCAGTTTTAACTCCATCATCGTTATCATGCAATTCTATTTCATTACCTACAAAACTTATCTAGTGTATAAGTGATGACTATATATTTTTATTAATATTATTTCAACTTATATTACTTGATTCTTTATATTTTTTGTTTTAAATAATATTGTACACAATAATTTTAATAAGTCATCAGTGGTTAAATTGAGAAAAATATTATAAATAGTTGAAGTAGAAGACGTCTATTCTCGTGCAGTTATACCACTACACTATCATTAAAATTCAATTAAAAAATTTCATCTTTAAAATAGGTAATAAATAAGTCAACTATATGCGTAGCAAAGGGGAGCTTTATGGACTATAGTTCTCCACAAAATTCTTATATCTCCCCATTATTTACTTATATTTATTAAAAAATATCCAAATTAATATGTATACGAAGAATAAATGAGACTTAAGTTTCCTTAATTATTTAGGCCGTGCTACGCTTATGGTTATAACTTATAAAGGACAATGGTACGTTTTTTTTGGCGCAGCATTCGGAGTTCCGGTCACTGCATCTGACCTTTGACGCGAAGTACTATAGTTATAGTTAAATGGTTAATATGATTTACCTGAATTTGTTTTCCACAATGTGTGAAAAAAATAAAACTGTTTAAAAATATGAAAATTTAACACAAAGTCCCGCATTTTGACCGCTCTGGAAGCATCATGCGTTATTAATTGGTTAAAATATTATTCTCGACATTTCAAATTTATATAATTTATCTCATAGATATGTTCAGACCTCATTTGAATGTTATGCACAAGCTAAATATACATATGTGAAACTTAATGAAAAAATATTATAAAAAAATTATAATTTAAGTTTAGTCGCATTTAACAAGTTATGTCTGTGCATGAGAGACACGTCCGTAGGTATGCTTAATATACGCTATTGATTTATCTATTAGATATCTTTGTTTTGTATTTAAATTTCTACCTCCTCACCTTCTTTTAATAATTATTCTAATAACCAATTATTGTTTAAAATTATTTTATTTTTAATATTATTCTTAATGAATATATAAACCCACAGATAATATGTTATAAATATTATGCAATTTAAATTAATTAATGTCAGTATTTCATCACTACCATAACGAATACGGAATTATATTAAGTATATAATTTACAGTCTCACACTTTAATGAACAAAATCATTATGATCATTTTCACCAATTGTCGGTTTTACATTCTATAAAATCCAAAAATAATAACACTTGAGACAACTAAATCATTTTGGTTTTTCTCGAATGCGGTTGATGTATGTAAGAAAACTGTCTAGACTGGCGTCCTGAACTCTAGACGCGCCTAAAAAAACGTACCTATCTTAAATGTTGTAATTCAAAAAAATCAATAATTATTTCAATACTATGACGCTATGTCAATTATTATAATTTAATTTTTCCTAGAAAATGGTTGGTTGAAGTCTTGTAGGTAAGTACTAAAGTATTATATACCATAATATAGTATTGGAACTTGGGGAAAGACGGGTGTCTTGAACTCTTAACTAAATACTTAACTCGATATAAAACATTCATTTATTGGTCAACTTTTTTAAAATTGTATACCATTTGAAATATGAAATTATCATGTTTATAATTTTAAAAAAATGTACCCATATAGGGGGGTGAAATGAGACCAAAATAAAATAAGTAAAAGACATATCTATATATTCTAATTTGAAACCATTTTTAACAATTAATTTATCTATAAAGTACGATTGAATCAAATAATTAATAACATTTGTAAATATGAATTAATATGGAGTATCATGGATAACACATGCCATCTTATTCCATAATATGATTTGTCCTATTATGTCCCACCACACACATGATACTTTTTTTTATTTGATTCTATACGATTAAATATTTAATTAGCTTTAAAAATCTACGTTATGAAAATATATAAAGTATTAGAAAAGTATTTGTTTAAAAAAAAGTGTACAGTTGAAATATTCACAAATTATTTCGCTACCACGACAAAATGTTTCAAACACGTTTATTTATTAATATTTTACTAGGTATTAACAATCATTAATATACCACTATTTAATTTCAAAGACATTTAATATGTGTTCAAGTTCATATCACTGATTATGAAGGAAATTGAGTGTCCCATCTTACCTCGTTTTGACCCGAGTTCCCCAACTAACTACCAATTTGGTACATATTTGTATTTGTATTTCTTTTTGTTATTTAATTATGTTTATTATAAGTTAATTTATATTTAATACGATTATTAATAGAATATCATAAAATATTACCTTGTGCATCCGTGTCTGCACTATCGTCCCTGAGCGTATAAAAATTGATCCAACCCTTAGACAAAGTTAGGAGTTGATCATTTTTAGCGCCGTCCAGCGATTCCTTACCCTTGTACTTGTTTTGCCTCACTACTCCAACCATTAGGGCATTGTCAGTTGACATTTTTTTAACTGCCTGTGGTAGCTGAAGTGGTTTATGCCTTCCCCCAGCGGCGTTCCTTACGTTTTTTTCAGGTGTTTCCGGTCCCGCAGCCACGTCCTTGGTCTTTTGAGTTTGAGTCTGTCGATCGGTGAGTAGTTCGGGCGGCCATTCCGTTTGGTTACCTTCGGATACCATCTTTAGGCCGCCAACGACACGAATTTGATTTTCAGACACGCGGTTCCGATTCAAACCAGTCAACAGTGTTTCCAGTACTCTATGATCATCGACAGCTGACCGTGTAGCGTTGGCTGTGGATCCCCTTTGAACTTGCACGCCTTTTTCGACGGTCCACAACGTTTGGCAGCCCTTGTGACGGGTGCGTATACGTGTCGACGTCTTCTTCGCCGTCGTCGAGACGTGCAGGTGCTTTTTGAGCAGACTCTGACGTCGGTTCAGACGGCTCTGTAACGTGTTCGGCATTTTCAACGTGAACGTGACAGCCGACTGTTGGCCGTTCAACGCCAAGAAATACGATACGGCCCCTCCACCCTCGTACTTGCAACATTCTTCCAAACTGTCGGTCAAACTTTCGTCGCTGTCCGTGTTCTTGTGGTCGTCGTTGTACGACTTTTTGTCATTTAGCTGTGAGTAGTACAATGTCTGTGTCTCCGCACCAGCCATGCACGAGTATGGGCTGGGCTGATTGCGATCTTTGATGTCGGCGTTCCGCGACTGCACGTTTGCGAACACCGTACAATCTTCGTCTCTTATAGTATGGCTGTGTCTAGTTTTTGGCACATAGTCTTTATAATACAGGCAATGATCGTTTCCGTTGGATTTAGAAGAGAAAATCATTTTATTTGCATCGTCGTAATATTCGTAACCAGAACACTGTCCTTTATTACGGTCATTATTGACTTCTTGTTTTTGTGGCATCTTTTTGTAAAACGAATCACTGAATAGGAACCCGCCAATATAGTTATTATTGCAGCCGGATTCTTTCGACTCGACTGCTTCGTCCACTGACTCTAATGGACGTTTCAACATCGGATATTGATTTTTCATATTATTATTGTCATACGTTTTTTTATAATCATGATCGTCAATGTCATCTGTTATTTTCGCATTAGAATTTCGACTTGCGCTATTTTTAAACTCGTCGTTTTTGTGCGACAGACTATTTATACATCTATGGCATACTTTTGTATCGTTTTCTTTTTTTACTCGGGCGTGCGAATTAAGATGTTGACGTGAAGCTATTGTTCTGTACCGTTCGGTATCACTTTCGGCTATATTTAGCTGATCGATATTGTTGCAACCCATTTCATTTACTAAACGTTTTTCAAACGGTCCATAATATTGATTGCTTGTTGAATCTAGAGGCGTTGTTTTATTTATCGTAATGTTAATTGTGCGCGGTGTGTTTGAATCTTGTACTGTGTGTTTGATATCATGATCATTATTTTTAACTCGTCTGCCTTTATTGCCATCGATCGTAGTCGCATTTCGCACATCATTATGATTGGGATTTCCTTTTTTGTCTTTGACGTTGTCCCGTTTTCGGCTCATGTCATCATAAAGTCGATTCGGGTAAACTCGATTGTGTTGCTTATTACCGTGTTCGTATTGCCGTTTTTCCATTGATCCTGTACAATATTGACCATGTACTTGCGTACTTTCTAACGGTGGATCAATTATAAGGTGTCGATTTTCTATTTGTTTTTGCGAAGGCTCGTCGTGCAGTCGATCAGCTTCGATGATGTTCGTGGATGTTTTTGTAGGCTCGCGATTAATTGACTTCTCTGTTAACTTAACAGTATTCGTACACGTCAAATCTGATTCATTTGTGTATGAATAGCTGTTTTCTTCTAATTTCAAATCATTTCGATATTTAGCCGCATTTAATTGTGTTGTCGTGTGATGGTCGTGATTGTCGTGTTCATCGGATTTTGGCGACTGAGTCAAAACGGTACGGTCTGGGTGCAATACTTGATGGTCTTGTATCAAACGCTCATAATAATTGCGTTCGTTAAACTGTAATGTCATGGTATCTTCCGTGTGTGCGTGCGATTTGAACACAGTGCTATCTTCCCCGTCTCCACCAAAAGTATCAATAATTTTGTTGACTGCCGGCATTGGCGACGGTAGAGTTTTTTTAAACTCGTTTATATGCCTATTTATGACATCCCCTTTCCCCAACACATGTAAACCATATTTTGCTGTTTGTACGATCATATTATCGTTTTTAATAGTTTTATCACTATTGATCGTTGTTTTTTCGTGGCCTCGGTTTTCGTTGACAGTCAAGCAGCAATCTAACGACGACGGTTCTCCAACGATTGGGTGATAATTGGCGATTATTGCATTGTTTTGTGGATCATCGTTACCATCACACGCCACGTTTTCGAACCGCACATTGGCGTTTGAATGTTCGGCAATCAGACGCTGTTCGCTGATAGCTTCCGACATAGACGTGGATGGTGTAGTATGCTGCGCCACCGTTGAATCTTCCGGTTTGCTGCACATTGTGAAAGATATTGAATCACCCGTCAGGCACCGTTCATTTTGGCACCCACCGGCCGATGTAAACGTTAACGAAGATTTGGTTCCGTCTTCAGTGTCCGTGGTGGGAGCTGCTGTAGTTGTCGTTGACATGGTGTCTTCGACTGGTACATAGTGTACGCTGAACCGATGGCTCTCGGTGTGTGACACGTAACCCCCTTCTAACGGATGCCGAAGCACGCTCTCGCAACTGAATACTATGGGGAACACTACAGGCTCAACGAAATTGGTTGACGTTGAGACAGTTCTTGTGGTAGTGGTGGTGGTGGTGGTGGTGGTGGTGGATGCGGTCGTTGTGCAACTGTTATATGGCTGTCGTTGTAAACCGAACGACACGTCCAACGCAGTATCGGCCGTGTCGCTGGAGCCCTGCGTGGTCGTTGACTGTACTCGTTCTGGTACTTGTTGCGGCGTTGATACTGTCGTGTAGTACCTCGAGTCGATTTTTGGAGCCGAACTGACTCGAAAATATGCCAACTTTCTGTCACTTCCGCCGCTACCCGTCGACTGTGGCCGAGTTTGCAGTTTAACTAGCCTTATTCCACTGCCGCCGCTGCATTCTCCAGTCCGATCAGGTTCCGCATCCTTTGTCGTTAGTATTCTGGGCAGTTTCAATATTTGACCAGTTTTGCAGGCGGCTGGCCTCTCCGTTTCTGCCTTGTCCGGCTGCTGCAGCTTCGGCAAAACGTTTCGGTCTCGTCGGCTATCATCGGGTGGTGTGCTTGTAGTTGATGATGGTTGTGGCAACGAGATTTTACGTTTATACACGTGCTTAAACTTCTGAGAGCCTTTGAACGCCGAAAACGACAGTCGTCGTCGTTCGCAGTGTACTGCCACAGACCGGACTTTCGGTTTTTTTGACAGTTTTTTGTGAGCCTTCATCGCTACCGTTGCTGAATCACTAGTCGTCGTATTCAGGCTTACGTTTTCAGGCGGTGACCTTTGCAAATACTTGTCAAGTCCTAAAATATCAGTTTGACACGACTTGTTGGATATCGGTTGTTCGTTGTCGTCACGTAAATATTTAAGCGCGTGTTTTCTCATCACCAGTTCCGGCGTTGAATACCGTCGTGGAAAAAATCTCGGCATATCCAATGGTGTTTTTGGATAGGACTTTTTGGTCAAAGTTTGGCCGCTGAAAACAAACAAGAAGAAAACAATATTAACGAATATTTTATGATTAGTAATGCATAATTTGTTATTAATGGTAAAAATCACCTTTCTAGTGATACACATCGATGATGTTTTTTCGGTAATGGACTACTAATGGTCTTTGAAAACATGTCCATTTTCCTCCTATAATAATAAAATAAAATAAGTATGCATCTATATACTTTAAGAGTATAAATTAATAAATATAAGTGAAAATTGAGCGTTGTGATGCATTGCTCACTAGAGCTAAACAATAATCAAGTTTTTATATAAATACGTTATATGATCGGTCATTGTAATTTAATGCCCAGTTAATGTACACAATGTTTTGGTTTGGTAAGGCAATGTGCTAGGTAATGTAAATCTTTTACTGTAGCCCTTGACCAGAGTTTAAAATTTTTGATACGTGTAAATGTGTAAATGTAAGCAAATCTTCAGTTGTAACTTGTAAGGAAATTGCGTGTAATATCATATCTGTATGGTATATCAATATA
The DNA here is from genome assembly GCA_013282895.1 of Eriosoma lanigerum. Classification (NCBI taxonomy): domain Eukaryota; kingdom Metazoa; phylum Arthropoda; class Insecta; order Hemiptera; family Aphididae; genus Eriosoma; species Eriosoma lanigerum. Next base: position 29,363,605 of record CM023359.1, read on the forward strand.
TCATATGCCACTGTAGTGGAAATTGCACAATTTAAGTAGGTAAGTACCTATTATATTTATTTAATTAAATAAATGCGTTTAATTTTATTCAAATATAATTATAATTATAATTTTTTTTTTTCATAAAAACGTATTAATTTATTTATCTACTATTAATTTACTATTATACTAATATGCACTATAAACATAATAATAATATAATATTCAGTGTCAAATAAACGTGATTATGTAATAAACATAATTTATTATTTGTACATCATATATATATATATATATATATATACCTACATATTATGTCGTAGCTCGTAGCTACTTTGTGAAATCGGCTATTTCATGGTAGACCACTTCATGAAATGAAAACCTATTTTTGTCATTTCGTGAAATAATAAAATAATTCATTAAGTGGTCACCTGTTCATGAAATGGACAGTACATTTTCATATTGTGTAATTTATTTCACTTATAATTGACCAATTAGTGGTAATTAGATAATATATTAAATAATTAATAACGAGGCAAAGAAGAATAAGATATATTATTAGTAGAAATTATATTAGTAGAAATATATTATTATATATTATAAGTAACTAATATTTTTTCCTTCACAAATTGATCAACCATATTATTATATTATAGTGAAATAAACAACACAATATGAAATTGTAAGTATTGCCCATTTCATAAAAAAAGAGACTATTTAATGAATTATTTTATAATTTCACTAAATGCCAAAAATTAGTTTACATTTCATGAAGGTGCTTTACATTTTAAATGTGACATTTATATATAAATATATGTAGCTATTCCCAAGATCAAGCTCATATAGGATGTTGTAACTTCCAAAATGTCATTTCTCATTTGATTAACCTCAAGTAAACAAATTCAAACGAAATAATGTAAAAATATTAGTACTTTTCTATTTTCTTCTAAATAATATTTTTTTAATGTTAGTTATGTCTTATGTCATACACATACTGTAATACATGTATGTTTTTTTAAAGTAGTGTTTATAAATATGGTATATTTATATAAATCTATAAGACTAAAACTTAAAAATATTTATTTTTGTTTTAAATGTTATTTCACAGGCGTTATTGTTTGTGTTACGAGACTAAAACGAGCAGCCCAGATGTGCGTAAAACAACAAAATGTATTTATAAAGCGCTGGAAGCCTGGAAAAAGTTGTACCATCAATCGTCATGATATAGATATTGGACGGAAATGAAGTACCTAATATAATATAATATTCATACAAAACTCAATTTATATTACAGCTAAATTATAAAATATAGTCTATTAGTTCACGTGTCGTGTGTATTAGTTGAAATTCAACTTGCGCGTGTAATAATTTAGTAAGACTTAAGGGAAACTTCATTGATTGACCTATTGACCCTCTATGTATAGTAATTTTCAACCGCAGCTAATCGTGTGGATATTTTATGTATTGGTAGGTAGGTATATAATATATATATATATACCCTGCACGAGGTCATCGAGCGGTATCCTTCCTTATCTTTAGAAATATACACTTTTAACGTAGGTATTACATTATTTTATGCGGACAAAATGCGGTTCCTATAATATTATGCACACGGTTATTTTATGTCTTACCTAAAGATTAAAATAAATTCCAAATATCACCATGTTTCGTTACTTACTCGCGACCCAAATAATATAAAAATCAAATAACAACTTTAATTTTACACTGTAACCCGTTACCAAGTGCACGGCGAGGTTAATGTACTCACGTCACGATATCAAAAGTATATTCGGTTCATCCATCAATCTTTTTTGCTTTTATTATTAATATTTATATATCTTTTTTCGGAGAACATTTTCTTATTTTTTAAATATATTATAGGTTTATGTTGCATGCATTTTTACAAAGCTCTATTTAATTTTATATTAATAATGTGTTATCAGTTAGAAAGAAAATTAAATACAAAAATCTCGTTCGTATTTCTTAAAATGTTAATCAGAAATTCAATTACGTTTCCTAAAATATATAAATGAGTAATACGAAAAGTTAGTTCCATAATGTTTAACATAAATTTGTTTTTGGATACGTACCTATACCTATACCTTATATCAATTTGAAAAGGTTTACGTGTCCTTTGACAGTAATAATAGTCTCACGTTATAACCTACGCAGTACCTACCTATATTTGTACGTTTTAACAACATATTATATATATTTAAGTAATAATATGCACAACGTTAAAAATGCAAAAATCATCATGTGCACCTTTTTCGACTCGCGCTCACGCACAAACGGTTTAATAACAATAAATAACAATATGACGTTAACAATTTTTATGTGCCAAATTACAAATAAAAAATATAAATAATAAAACTCGCATATATTTACACGGTGATGAGAAATTAATTGTATAAAAATAAAACGGTGTAGACAACATATGATTATTACACAATATCAATAAATCATTTTTGTAACATGGTTTTCTGATCGCCCTGTATATTGTACATTATAATATATTAAAATTACGTTGTAAGTGCATTATTAAATCTACTCATAGTTTGTACTTACCGAGCTACAGTGTTTGCTGTCTAGGAAGTTCAACCAGAGTCTAAAATTCCTATTGTAATGTGAGTGTAGTACTAGTGTTCGGCCCTCACGTGCTTGCGCGAACACGTCTGTCTATACGGATTGTTAAGATATTGGCGGTTCTCGCGAATCGATATATAAATTAATAGATCTCTTTGAGAAACACAAGCTCGAATCTAATTTTAAATTTTCCATTTTTCTCTTATGAGGAATATTTTCGTATTTACGTTTTCATAGTGTCGCCATGCCGGTTATAGTCGTGAAAGCACCCCGCACACGACGCGCCGCCGTCGACCACCAAGACGTATTGTGTAGCATGCGCGTCGCCGTAGTGCACGAGATTTTTTTTCGTACGGCCCTGCGTCGTCCGGTCGACGTCGCCGCCGTCGTCGAAGTGAAACGCCTCATGATAGTATACGCGTATATGTATATATTATATACAGGGTGATCAGAGTTTTATATTACAGCTATTCAATATTTAATTTTTAAAAATACAAAAGTTACCATCATAAGCGCAATTTAAGTAAACATTTCGGGAGTGCTAGATTATTTCTGTTAAATTATAGGATAATTAGAAAAATATGAATATAATAAAATAATTTTGGGGACGCTATCGTTACGCACCCTCAAGCAGCTAAGCATCTATTAAAATTGCGCCTTTTCAAATTTCCGTTTGATTTTCTAATGTTAACTTCCGTACCTAATACCACATAAAATATGTTTATTTTATAGTTATATGATTGTTATGAAAACTATGAACAACATAATTTTTTCATATTACGCATTTTTTCTATTTCGAATTTTGAAACAAAAAAACCGCTGTATGTCCGTAACATAAAATGGTAATCACCCTATATAATATATGTATTATATTTGTTTGTATATTCATATATAGGCATTATTCGTATAACATGCACGCATAAACACAAGACAACAACGCTTCTATAAATAGGAATGAAATGGATAGGTGGCCGGCAAAGGGTGGCAGAGGAATGAGGATAATATTATTTGTATAACACTATCGAAACGCGCATAAGATCATCAATTTATCACACCGCGCACCTTTTATGACACACGATACACTCAGCTACTATTTAGCTGTTATAGGTATTATAACAATAATGGTATTAGGTACTTTCAATTTTGAATGTTCACACACACGCGCGTATTATCACTACTCCCTAATATAAATTATAATAAACTTTTGAATTATTTGAAATAATTTCTTTTATATTATGGTCGTTCAAACTTTTCGTTGACTCGATTATTAGGTATTACTGTTTTAACAAATGTTAATCATTCTATAATATATTTTAGTTATATATATATACTAGATCAGTGGTGTATTTACGGGAGCGATAAATCTCCTCCCTTGACCTATTTTTTCTGGTGATATTTTTTGAAAATTGATATAAAATAAATTATTTTGTATAACTACCTATAAGAATAAGAAATTAAAGAAAATAAGAATATCGAAATTGCTAACCAACACACATAATTGTTTACGAAGGTGGGAGAATAGGGGTGCTTCATCTTGGTCAATAAAATCCCATATCCCCCCCTTGACAAAATCCTAAATACACTACTGTACTAAATAGATATACTTGTATTTTCATTGCGTTTAAGTTAATCGGATACAATTATTATAATTTCATAGAAGATACTATGATAGCCGCGGTGTGCCGTTTACAGTATTACTTTCCATTTCTGTAATATTAAAAATAAAAACTTAGAAGTTGTGGTAAAAATAACAATAATCATAATTATAATTTTTAAATTATACGCGTATGTGCGTTTTAACGTTATACATTATCCCAGAGCACAGACTATAAATATATACTATACGGTTGAATTGCTACGCGACATTTTAAAATATCGTATCCACAGAACTATGAAAGTCTATTATTTCAACACTATACATAATTTTACTTGGCGTTTGTAACCTCAGTATAGCGCCAGCTATAACTATTTGTCTGTACTTAATCTAATATAATTGAAAATATTATTATATGTGCACTCTGTAGGTTTATATTATAAACTTAAATAGTTACATTTAATGTTCTTTTTACCTATATTTTATTTATAATATTTTCAGATTCGACAAAACCTTCAATTTCCCCAGTAATAAGTGTCTACATAGAAAAATGATAAAATTTACATTTCATGACAATATGCAATTACCTAAATAGGTACTTGTGATTGAGTGGTCTAAAAGACTGGAAATAAGTGCTGTACAGCTACGCTGTCGAATCAAGTACACTTATATATTAATGAAATCAATATGATAGCACCTAACTATGTTTATCATTTAATCGACCGCATGCCATGATATTATGTTCAATGGTAAATAAAAAGTTATGTAATCTAGTTACGACTACTTAAGTGTATTCTGCATTGTAATTAGTAGTGAGTAATCGATGATCTAATGAGAAATTATGTTGATTACTACAAATTATGTTGATACTACAATTTGTATTCTGATAATTATAGCATAATATTTTTCTAGGTGTAGCTATTCTACTTGAATAATACCTCCAGGTTTCGATTAGTTTACATTAGAATATAAATTTTTTTATTTTCCATGCATACATATACAATATGCGTTGTACATAAATTATCATTAATGTTTTGAAAAAAATAGACGAAACAAATTTGAAGACAAATAATTAAATTTATTATTAAATGTATATAGTAAACTTGTATATTATGATGGACAACTTAAAGTTACTTAGTTACTATAGATCAGTACTGTATATGGGATAGGGGGTTCATAATTACATTAAGAAAATCAAAAAAGTGTTAATACAAATAAAGTATATTTTTTGTATAATGATAATATTATAACAGACAGCTTATTATAACAGTATATCTATTTATACTCTTTCTTTTTTTTTTTGGCCCTGATAATAATAAATTTAAAAATAATTACTTTAAACTATAGTAGAAATGTGTATATTCTCTATATAGTTAAAAGTGTAAGGGGGGTTTGAACCACTAATCCCACCATCGTAATTATGACCCATAGGCATATATAATAATCATCAACCTGAAATATTCAAAAAGTAAACTATATTATTTAATTGTAGAACCTACAGTTCTCCAACTCCCCGTAGTCCATAGTTAATCATTGAGAGAGGGATTCTTGGAGTATTTAGCCTTATACAGATTAAATGTAAAACATGAAAAAAACAATAGATCAATGATAATTATTATTATTAATATATTAAAATTATGTCACTATTAAATGTGGCATATTATGAAATAATCTAATTTTGTCAATCTAATTAGATATTGGTTGAAACTTCAATATATTAATATATATATAGTTCATAGTTTATTGTTACTATTTAGCTAATTGAACTAAATGAGTTATGACTATACCTAATATTATGGCATGTGAAAAATTACATAGGACGAAAAACGAAACGCCCAAACTATGGATACCGCCGATAGAATGGGTTATTAGGTCGATAATACTGATTTCCCAGCAATAAAATAAAATATACACATACCTACTGAAATACTGCAGTTTTACTACTAAAAGTATAGGCGCAAAACGTAGGGATTTGAGAAGTTCATAAGAGTCCTCAAGTCCCCAGAAATATATGAAAAATAAATTTTAAAATTTAAACTTATTAAAATACTGTTTTATGTTCCACTATATTATAATTATATAGTTATAACTTAAAAATTACCTATGTTAATACTCAAAAAAATTTTTAAGTCCCTACGATCAAAACTCAATTAGTTATAACGAAATTAAAAAATTTAAAATAACAGAAACCGTAATTTTGCCGATTTTCCACCATTTTTTGGTAGTTTTTCCCTTCCCAAGGAAAAACTTTTGAGAAATTCGAAAAATGAGCTAAATAAAGTACCAACTAGATGCGATTTGCTACCGAAAGCATACCCTACTTGTGGTAATAAGACCATTATTTCTATCCTGAAAAGTGTCTTCATACATAAAAAAAAACATTCGCCTCGCTCAGAATCTAATATGGACAAAATCAGGATCATAATATTATTATTATTGTAAATATATCTCTATATAATAAATTAAAAAGAACGTATATTATTTAATATTGAAGTGTATATTATAACAAAAAGATGTCATCAAAAATTTGATTAAAAAGTATGAAACACTTTAATCACCCAAACGATAACGTTAAAGCTAATAGTATAGATTATATATTATATATATTAACATTTTAAGTACGCTACAATAGGACTCGTTTACGATGAATAAATGCATAATATTATACGTATATGGATTTAATAAAATCCTGAATAGGCTGTTCAGTAGTTGGTATTCGTTGCGTTGTGTAAAATATGTATAAAATGCGAATCATCATAGCAGATTGCAGGTAGATTTCGTGCACATAACAATAATTATAACGTAAAATATTAAATTTTTTAACATATATTATGTGTATAATAATTATGATGTAAAAGTATAAACAACATCGCGACAATGTATAATGTGTTACAGCTTACAGCAGTGTCTATTGAGTCTAGACATTACATCACCTAGTAGATATATACGTAGTAATATATGTAATGTAGATAGCTACATTGTACATCATATTGTGTGTGTGTGTGTGTGTTTTGGCTAGCGTCCATCGTGTACATGAGTTGCGAGGTGATATGTTGACGATTGTAACAAATGTGCTACGTTTGTCATTAATTCGATGGTGATGCGGAAAATAAGTAAAAAAGATTAATAAACTAGTGTCCGGAAACGATCCGGGAATTTGAATTTGGATTAAGAAACCGTGGTATCGTTTAAAGTTTGATACTTGTGTTAGTATTTATATTATAGATATATATTTTATATTCATATAGTCTTACATTCAAACTTATAACATTACGAATTTAAGACACAAGTTCATGGAGAAATGGAGGGAAAAGTTACATTTTCTTATTTTGGATTAATAAATTGAATGAAGGGTCTATATTCCATTTTTTATCGATCATCAATTTACGTCTATGATGATATATAACATATCATAATATGTAATTCATAATATTAGTACGGATCCATAGTATTACTACGGATAAAAAATTTGACGATCGATTTTATTTCAAAGCAAATAAACAGTAATATATAGTAATAGGCGTTACACTTTACAAATTGCAGATCCCCGTAAAAAATAGTTTTACAGGGCCCTTGTTATAACTTATATTTCCTTTTCTTAACTTTTCTGGAACTAGAACACTGGAAATAGTTATAATACTAATATACGCAGTGATGTATTTAGGGGGGTGTCCTAGGAGTTAAAACACCCTCAATTTTTCTTCAAAAAAAAAATAATAATAATATAAATGCGAAGGGGAGGACTTAAAAAACGGTTCTATGATCAAACTATAATATTATATTTTCAGAGGAAAGAATATTGTCTGGACACCCTCCCCCCCAAAAAAAAAAAATTCCTAAATTCACCATTGATTATTCGTATAATTAGTAGAAACAATATTGTTTCAGCATTTTTTGAGAATTTTTGTTGAATTATTTACGTCTTCGTGGTTGAACGTAAGTACTTTTTTTGTAATTGATTTGACTTAAATCGATGTGATTGAATCACAATTTAAATTCATTAAGTCAGAGGTCTTATGGGGAAATTAGTATTAACGTTTTGAAAAATAGAGTGATTAGCATAATTTTTAATACCATCAATCCATGGTGGTATTATTATTATGGAATCGATCAAAACCTCTACAATAAAATATCGTTTGGTTGATTTCGTTTATATTAGGCCAATGTATCACTGCGGGATTTCTGAATTTTATTTATATCTATTTTGTGTACTATTTCACCATTCAAGGGTGTCGTTAAATAGATTATAATAATTAAAATAAGAACAACATAGTGCAGGTAAGTATTACCATTGATTATAGATAGTATCTATATATATATATATATATATATATATATCTATTACAAAGTAATGAGATTTATTATAATGGATTTTTTCTATACGATTTTTCCCACAACAAATCCGTAGTTTCGATTTATCGTGCGTTCACCACGTGTCACCGATACAATTTCGTTTGACCCAAAGACCAACGAGTCACGCGATTTTCTACCCCTGTCTCATTTGACGGTCGATGAGACAATGACAACAGTACTAAGGAGGCTATGACACAATAATATCATAAATTTGAGCTCGTCGTAAACAGTCGCACCTCGCACAGGTTTCATTTCGCTTGCAGTTTCCGTTTCCGTTTATTATCACAATATAAAATATGCAAATAATACAATAACATAAGGTATAATAATAATACATATGTATTATAAGTCTCGTGTTTATTGCTTATAACGTCGTCACTAGATTTACTCTTTTAAAATATAATTTAGGTTTTAGACAAACGACTTATTAGTATTAAATTTATAACATAATTGTATACTCGTATTGTGTGTGCACATGTGTTTTTATTAAATACGCGTATAGTATACGTAAACACGACCCCGTTCCCGTGTCATTGACGAGTCCAACAACGGTGTTGTGTCATTGCGAATTTGCGATATATAGTAATATAATATTATTACTTATTTATAAGCCGCGTTCGTAGCCTTGCCGCCGTCATTTGTCGGCAACCACCGGGCGCGACGAGCAACGCAAAGACGTCCTATTATGGCATGAGAAAGGTAAAATCGTCATAATATTATAATAATTATTATGCTACTATAGTCACTAGCACGACGGAAAAATCAAAATATTATAATAGTTCACGTCCGTTTTCTGATATCTTTATCTTACACGATCGCCATCGACGATCGGACGCTTATGATTTATGAACTAAAATACCCAATATCCTAAATAATATGAAGCAATGCGATTAAATTCCAAAAGTCCAAATATAATCGAATTTACCAACCACTCGAATCTCGATAACGTATGTCACAATAGAAATCCACTTGCATTCTCAATACTCTCATATTGCACTCTTCCCCCAGAAAAAAAAAAATCGATATTATTGATACGGATTTTTTTTTCTTCTTTCTATTAATAATTTCCTGCCAGAGTTTGTTATTGAAATAATTTTCACCGATTTTCACTCGAAAAGTCTGAATACAATAATATACAACCGTCAACGTGCGTAACTATCGTATATTCCGATATTCAGACATTCAATGTGCGCGAGTGTTTATAATACTCGGTCGCGGTCGCGCACACGCGTCGTCATTATACCTTATCGCCGTGGGAGACTTTTCGCAGCATCAAAATAATACCCGCGTGTTGGTGTGCTACTCACTAACTCAATAGTCGCTACGCGGAACACACGAGAGTGCCGGCAATAGCTAATCGCGTTTCGTGGATGACGGACCGTCGTCGTGTTTTAGTTAAGTAAACGTGCGCGTGGTCGTAAGTGTTGCACACGCCGCCGCGGTGTGTTATAACGTAAAACTCACGAGCGGTTGTCCGCCGAACCGGTTCCACCCAAGTGCGGTTTCAGTTTTTTTACATTTCGAATTAGCCTACTCCCGGGAGTGTCACTCCTACGTCGCCGTCAATTCATAAAATCGTCCAATATATTATATATTATAGCTCCACCGGCAGGTAATTTTTGTTTGATCAACAAAAAACATTTAAACATCAAACGATATTTCCAAGCGGCACCCATTATTCGACAACTATTATATTATAGAATCGGGCGGGTGAAAATGTTGTTGTATAGTTTTACAATATATAATATAATCAAACAAATCATTAAAAATGTGCATAGGTAATACAGACGAGGTTTTCGGGACAGAATCGCGAAGGCGTTAAATAAGGTGCGATGTATTATATAGCAAGCCCAGTATTAAATATTCCGAAACGACAAAATACCATTATAACGCATATTTTGAAGTGTTTCGTGTTTCCATTTATTTTTATTTTTATCATAGATACCTTTATACTCATTCCCGAAAACTCCTAGTGTAATGCAGTCTAATGAATGTATAAATTTAGTCTAATAATTGTAATATAAATTTAATAATAATAATATATCGGGTATTTTAAATTTTAAAGTGACACTACATGTGTCTAAAGTGAAACATTTAACACAATATAAAAAATAATTTGTAACTGTCGGTGGTTAAAAACAAATCATATTTGACATGATGGTATCTATATTAATGACGACACCGTCCAAGTCTCTTTCCTATGTATTTGCATATTTGTTGATTGTTCGAAAAACGGATATTTAATTACCTATCTATGCATTTATAATAGCTCTATACACACTTATTACGTTATACTCGTAAATTGAGAATTATGTATATTCCATATATTTATTTTTTTTAAATTTTAATTAATAATATATATACATATTATATATAAATTAAATTATTTGTAATATTGTCTCAATATATTACTTCTTACCTACTCACCACGGTCACGTGATAAACTAAAAGTGTAGAACACTGATATTATTTTAAATTTTTTATCGTTATGGGCTGACTGTGATAATTTTTGGATAGCATAAACATTTCGACAGCAGTGGTATTTATTTTAACTCTTTCCGGCGCGGTGGGATACCGTATGTCCCACCTTAAAACTAGCATTTCCGTCACGGTGGTTCGAAATATAACCCACCTTTTAAATTTTATTTTTCTAAGTTACATTAATTATTTGATTGAAATTAGTAACACAAATAGTTTTATTACTCTATTTTAATGACAATTATACAATAATATTGTCATAAACGCTCAAATTAAATTATTAATATATATTTCATTTGAATTGTCCTTTATGTTTTTCCTGTTGACGGTGGATGTTCTTTGTTTAGTTTATATTTTTAAATAAAATTTATAAATTTAGGCAATATTTTGGTATATTATAGGAAATAATGTATAGTTTAGTTTGCTGTAATAATATTAATTAAAATAATTTTATCTACAACGGTTAAAGAGTAATGACGAAAAACGTAACCGGCCAATAAATAACTCACCGTGTAGAAAGTAGTAAGCATTTTATGTATTTATATTATAAATTATAATTTGAATTAATTTTTAAGTTTCTTTGAGTTTTTTCAATTTTTTTTGAAGTTGAGTTTAAAAAATATATTTCTATTAAGTATTTTTATTATATTATAACATTTTTATTTTTAAAATGAGTTTGAAAATTAAAGAAAGTAATATTTGTTATATTTTATTTGACGATATTCCATCGGACGACGATATTATAATGTCTTGTGACGATTCTGATAAAGACAATGATTATGTTCCTACTTCTATGCAAACTTTATTTTTTGAATCATCTTCGGATTCCGATTCTGAAGAATGAAGATTGTGAAATATTAAATTTAGACGATAATAAAATATACTTACTACCCTCACCACTAAAATAAACAAGAAATTCAACAAATAATAGAAAAAAAAAATTTAAATAATAATGAATTACAAACCAAAATAATTAATAGTCGTCGTAAATTATTTTCTGCCTCAAATTCAAATTCCAATGGAAATGACAATTTGTCAAGTATTGATCCACTTCCATGTAACTCACCAAGTAAATGCAATAATGAAATTAATTTAATTTGTCAACTTATCAGTAGCGTATCCAGGGCCCGTGTTCACCCACATATTTGTGTATAGTTCCTAGACATATTATATCAGGTTTAAGAAATAGGTAGGAGATGGTCAGAAGGAATAAAATCATTCTAAACTTAGCTTTAGCGGCCCATCCAAAAAAATAGTTCCGGACACGCCACTGCAATCTATAATAAATGATGAGGAAATTCCAAAAGAAATCGATATCCCATTTATATAGAGTAATACAAATATTATAAAGTATCATATTATGATTTTTTTTTTTATATATTTCAATAATAAGGATAATAATATTCATATAATATGGTAATTTCATAAAATCTAGCACTTGTTGCACGGTGAATGTCTCACCGTGCAACAAGTGCTAGATTTATGTAATCCCTCCTAACTTATCTTGTGAATTTTTTTTTTTTAATTGCCAAATCGTGTATTTAATAAAAACAATATTTCATTTCAATCATAAAATTAAAAATTTTCTGAAAAAAATGGTGTCTTTGCAACGAGGGTATAATAATTTCTTTGGGGGCCGTGCCGGAAAGAGTTAATATGGTTAATTTTAAATTTTAAATAAAAAATGTATTTAGAGGCAAAGTAAAAAAAAAACAATATGATACGAACTTTAGTATATTGTGAATATAGAGTATACAATATTAAGTACAAATGAACTATACCAAATTCCCAAATAGCAAAAATTTTCAAATATTAGTATTTTTCATGAGTCAAAATTATAGTCTTACACTTCACTCTAAACTTCTTAAGTCTTAGCAATAGCAAAACTTCAATTTATATTCCTCGGTGACATTAACGTTTAAATACCACTGATCGCTGTACATGTATACCTGCCTATTCTTCATACTTTCTACATTCTGAAATTCTGAATAGTTAGAAGTTAGTTGGTCAAAACACTCAAAATTAAACCGCAAATCATCAAATTACGCAATTAACCTGCCTTACTGGGAAAAACAATAAATTTATAGCGTTTTATTAATTTATTTTTTCATGGAGTTATATTATAATATAGATATTTATTAAATATTAAACTAACATTTTCAAACAATAATTGGATACCTTTCTTTTCAAATGACATACTGACATAATTATAAGATTTTTTTAAATTGTAAATTGGAATTGTTTACACGTTAAGAATGTAATATTGTGCTGTAAAAAATACAATTTATTAGAAGTAGACAATAATTTTAGTTCTATGTTACAACATGGAATTGCCTCCAACTCTCAAGTGTGTTGTGGTATCGATAATATAATATTACCTATTTACCTATAATAAATACATAGAAGATGTAATTATAAAATATGTTCAATTGAATGAAAATATTATAATTGCCTATTTGCTTGATAACAATATACGTAGGTATTTAAACTAATCCAATATGTTTTTTTTTATACAAAATCGGTTCAGTATATAATATAATAATGCAGATACATTCATTTTGTAAAATAATATAATTATGTAATAAATCTATATTTCAGATAATACCTAAATAGTAAATAATAATAGTAATAGACTAAAAGTATTGATGGACGAACATAATGCATTAGTTAACATTTAATAAATCAAAAATCATAATAATAATAATTTAAAATTTAAATTGTTTGGTTTGAATTCCATCAATAATATCAATTTAATAAAAAATATAACATACATTAGGTTTAAGATATTATGTATAGCTTCACATATTAATATGTCTTTAATTACTAAAATACAAATATATTTAAAAACAACTGTACTAAAGAGTAAATAATTAAGAACACTAAGGCAAACATAATTTTAACTATCAATTATCTTTACACTGAATAATTGTGTTTAATTGTTTTTCCTTTATTATATTAGGTACACCTATTCATTTATTTGATCATTATAACATATCAACGTAATAATGACTGTTGTTTTGTGATTTGCAGTTTCTAAACTATATGTTTAAAATATAAACTTTGAACTAACTATTAATTACTGTGAGTTGATTGTAAGCAAACTTAAAATATATGTAATGAAATATAAATTATGTTAATGTTTTCCTTTTTTACATTATTAGTATTACATACAACTGCAATACTAGGCGTTTTATTGTAAATAATCTTGCAATTTATATTTATGGAAAACAACAGTTATATTTTATACTCATTAATCATTATTATTTTTTCATAAGGATTACAGTATTGTCATTTACGAGATAAACAAACAATAAACAATAATCTTTTCTATTATCAACTTTGTTATATGTTAATGGTTATCTAAGCAGATCCATTTTTATAATTAAATGACATTATTATATTTATTTTTATTATTATCATAGTAAACGCAACTTAAAATTATATTGTATTCGTTTTATGTATGTTACATAAAATATGATATATCATCAGTATATTTTGTTTTATATTATCTCAATTTTAATAACTTAATATTTTTGTTTAATATTTCCATTTGTTTTAAAAAAATATATATCATTGTTTTATACAATATAATGACTAAAAACAATAATAGGATATACATTTTAATTGTATTAATCTGAATAGTGAGTTTAAATTTATTATAATTTATGTATGTTCAATGTTATGAACTATAACTAATCTAATTCGTATTCGTTAATTGGTTATAAAACAATAGGTTTTATTGATATTGGACATTCGATGCGTGTTTAAATATCTTTAATTTTTAGACAATATCAAACATGTCTTATTAAAATTAAAATATTTTTTTAATTTGTTAATCCATACGATATATAGTTACTTTTTTCAGAAAAGTAAGTATAAGTATATATTAAAATTATAAATATAGTAGTTAGGTATATGGTATAAGAAATAGCAAACTAAATATTGTTTTTTATATTTTTTTTTGGCACGTGATTTAACTACCTACGTGATATCACTGACATCTCGCCCATATTCTATTAACTAAACACTTGTTATGAAACGTTCTAGCAATAGAAAAAACAAATAATAGGATAGGTCACAATCTCATTAAATGCCACTGAAAAACGATTACCTATTGTTTAGCTTTTACCTACCCAAAATGTCAATCTGAAAACTCATTTTTTTATGTTTTTTTTTTTTATTTCTACACTTTGATATTTTATAGATTATATTGAAGGATATACTATCCTTTCTTTGATAAAAATCCTTCCTTTAATTATATTTCACATTTTGTTTTGCATATTGTTTTAGCATTTTTATTTTTTTGTGCGGTGTAAAATATATTCGTAAATAGTATTTTGGCGTACTTTGGCATAGCCGTATAATTCTCAGGAGAAAAATTATTCAAGGTTACTAATATTTATTATCGTTTACAAAAGTTATCTAAAATATATGGATACATATTATAGATATACTCATAATAAATTTAATTAAAAAATAATTAAAATATCGTTTAATCCAGTGGCGCATTTAGGCGTACTGAGGGGGCATAGCCCCCCAAATTCAAACAATGCCTCGTCCAAAAAAAAAAAAAAAAACAAAAAAAAATTAAGAGTTTGTGTTTCAATTTATAAAACTGAAAAATTAATCTATAATAATACATTACATGTAATACAATTGTTTTATGATGTTTATTATTATTTCATTCCAAAATATTCTTTACTTCTATATATAACCTATACATGTAATATGATTGTGTGATGTATGAAAGATCATTTTCCGCTATGCATGGTATCAAAAATTGGTTACGCACGTCTATGTCACAATCAAGATTTTCGAGTCTGGCTATTTTAAATATTGAAAATTATATAACTAATACAATTGGCATTCATAAAATTATTGATAAATTTGCATTGATTAATAGAAAAATATTATTGCATGTAATATATGAAAATAATTAAATCAAAAGTGGCATTTATAATAAATTAATAACTATTAGTTGTATTTATTTAATTTATGATAATTTAGACAATAACAATTTTATCCATGCAAGTAAAATCATATCAAGTTTAAATAGTTTTTTAAAGAAGATTCTTATTAAAAAAAAAAATAACTGGGAGATAGGTACAACTATAACTATAGTACACTCTTTGACACACATGTTGAGGTATTGTACTTTATATTTAATATTAGATCATACCTATTAAACATGTATAATATCATAAGTTTCAGCCCCCTACAGTTTAAACTACAACTGCTTCACTAATTTAACCTGAAATAAATATCTACATTGCAGAAAGTGGATGTAAACTATATTTTAGACCTTACGTAAGTATAGCTTTAGTACGTTGTACATATTACTGTTTACTAAATATGATACGTGTAGTACATTAGTGATTAGGATATTATACTCCGTTAAGGTCACTTTTTGTGCTTTAGAATGTAAATAATTTTCAATTTGCATGTCAATTTGCACACAGAATTACGTCTATAATGTAACAATTCCAATCAAGATTCTTCACTGAAGGTGTATTTTATTCATACATTTATATTAATAATAATTGTCTATGTTCATTTATGGTAACTTGTTATTACTTATTAGTATATTGTTTATATACCCAGTGTATACATAAAACATCCTCCTAAAGTTCTGACGGAATATTTTGTTATTCACTGTCAAAACAATAAAAACGTAGGATCTACACGAGGTTAGGTCAAAAATATTGTTATATTTAATAAAAATATTATACTAAATTATGATCCGATGATCATATTATATTGTATTTCAAATTTTAAGCTTTAATTTATTCAATTATAATTAAAAATTATAATAAACAGTAATATTAATTTTTATATTATATATATATATATATATATATATATATATATCTAGTATATAAATAATCGTCTAGTCTATTTACTGTTTTTGATTACCTTTGATTTACTATATTTAATAATAATAATATAGGTAGTCATTTTATTATTGGTGTAATTATTAATTTTCAATCTAATTGAAATTTTTAATTATGTTAAATAGTAGATATTATATAATAGATAATTTATTAGGTGTTATTTATAAATTATTAACTATTTGACAAATTATATACATTATAATAACTACATTATAATTTATAATATACTTAGGTAATTAACAGTTAGAGAGCCTTTTGTATGTATTTATGATTTTAATTAATAGATATACTTATTACATATTTCGATAATTCTATTATATAGGAAATTTGCAGTTTGTATAGTAAACTAACTTGCTGTCTTGTACTTTTAATGTATTTATTTTAGTAATATCATTGATTATGGAATAGTCTATTCTATAATCAATGGTAATATATAATATACATTAAAATAATTATTAATTCCAATCATAAATTAGTAATTTCTATTATATTGTAGAATAATAGAAAGTCGTATATAATATATAATAATGTAGTAGGTATGTCCATTGCCCATAATCGGACTGAACCAGTTTGTATGAGTTGCAAAGTTTTTTTAAAGTGAAAAATATAAGAAAACAATATGCGACGGGAATGTAGTCTTGCTTTTTTATTATCCGCAACTTTCTAATGATTAATATAATACTTATATATATTATGTTGATAATCAATAATCAAAATATTACCATTTTAATAAGTCCAATAAGTTTCGAAAGTATAAAACATAATGTTACTTTGTAGGTATCTACAAAGTAAAACAGATAGGTATCTAGCACCTAGGTATATTATGTATTTATCATTATTCATTATCCCATATTAGTTATAGATTTAGTACGTTACACTTACACTGGCACCCCAAAATTTGAATTTTACAGTTTTTTTACATTGTAAATACCAATTTGTACCGTGCATTAGAGAACTCGTACCTAAATATTTCCTGGTGAAAAATTGATTTCTCCAATACCACCAGTCTAATCAAATGAAAGTTTGAAAATTTTTTACCATTAATTGTAGCTTACTCAAGAGTAAGTATAATCATCAACTGTACTGAATTTGTACTAATTTCAACATCAATTAACCTACTATCCACAATTGGAATTTGTTCACGTTTTGAAGATATTACTGCAACACGAAAATCAATAACAAAATGAATTAATAAACATATTATAACAAGTCATTTTATGTCAACAAATAACGTTTTCTAATGTAAATATTATACTATATTCTCACGAACTTGCTTCGTGACGAAGCAAGGCGCTTACCATAACCATCTATAGTTCTACACTCTCGTTTCGTTCAGTACTGGCTTGTATTTTGTGTCCTTTGACTCGCGAAAAACAACTTATACAAAGTGGATCATTGGAGAGGTGAGTTGAGAAGAGGCGAGACGACACAAGAGTCCTCATTATACTCTTGTGCTCGCGTCGCCTAACCTAACTTAGCCTAATACACGGTACAAATTGGTACAATCAAGGGCGCCCGCAGGAATTTCAATCGACAGGAGGGTCAAAATAGTTAAATAAAATGTTAAATACTTTAAAAATATTTATTAAAATACACCCTATACAAACACATTAACTGCCAAATTGCGGTGGTGCTGTGGAGGGGGCATGGCACTGTCAGCCCCCCTCCCTGTGGGTGCATATGAGTACAAAGAAAAAATTGTAAATTTCAAACATTGGAATGCCAGGGTAACGCACCTCTACACAATGGTGTATTTATGGGTGAGGAGGGGTCGACTAAGTTTAAACCTTCCATGACTAAATAAAAATAAATATTTTGTGATTAATTTTTTTATATTATAAAAACAGGTGCGAGAATCTTCATGAAGTCTTCCTAAGTACGTCTTTGCCTCCATATTATGTGTATGCCTGTATATGACTGTATAGGTACATTGAATCAATGATCAATAATTGTTATAATTTAATAGCCTAAATACTAATGCCATTAACAATACTATTTTTAGTAAAAATTGATAGATGATAACTATAATATATATCTATTTAAAGAGAAATATATATAATACAAGGGTAAGCATTATTATATTATACCTTATGTTCAGTACTTTTTCTACATAATATTTTATAAACTAAATTATAAACGTTTTTCATATTTGTACATACGTCTTAGGTACTTAACCTAGGTACACGCTCAATCATAAAAATACCACTATTAAAATGTAAAAATATAAATAAATACATAATAAGTATATTTTATATATTATTATACTTGTATTTTTATATTCCTATACGCATATTATAATTTATTCATGACTATATTGTTTATTAAAATGTCCTATAATATTTAAGCGTTATAACTTATAATGTTTTGATGAATTATACCCGAGCCATGCTCATGCATAAATTTGCAATGATATAGATGGTAGTAGTTATAACTATTACACAATTTATATAGTACCTATGTAAAGTATTTGAAAATAAATATAGTATACATTAATTGAAGACTATTCATTTCACGAACCTTGGATCATTTTAAATTTTTTAAAGTTCCATCGAAACTTTTCTGTTAACTTATCTCTATTCTTAATATGGGAGATATATTAAGTACCATGTACCTACATTATAGTGTGTAAATTACTAAATTGTTACATCCTACATGAACTAAGATACGTATTTTATAGATTTTGTGTAACATATAAGTTAATATTATACTATTTTTTTTGTTATTTATAATCTAAATATTTGAATTTAACCTTTAATTGACAATTAAAGCCAGTCTAAAAACAAATATACATATATACATACATATATACCATATTCAGACTTATTATCAGTTCTATTCGATTCTTAACATGTGTTAATTGTTAAATTATATTTTACAACTATAATTTTGACATATTGCTTGTTAATATTTTATTATCTTGCATACGTTATTATATTATGTTAATATGTTAATTCAATAACAAATGTCAGATACCAATGTATATTTGGTATATTAGCAAACTCATAAATTTAGTAAATGTACCTATGCATATAAATTATAAACAATAATAATATTAAATTGATATCAATTATAATTTATACGTAATTACTAATTAAATACATAATAAGGTTTAAATGTAATTAGGTACATAAAATGTTTGTAACATACTAATATTATAAAGGTAAAACACAGGGCGCCGAAATACTTTTAAAATACTAGGGCAAAATAATAATAATTTAAATAACCACCCACCCACCCAAAATATTTTAATTATTATTTTAGTGAATACTGAATAGGTACAGTGTACAACTTGTTTCCTATTATCTGTTTAAAGTATACTCGTATACAATTATACCAATACTATTATTATTAATAATTATATTAATTAATTATCATATTATTATAGTTTGATCTTTATAATTAATGCATTATATTTTTAGTAGTATACCACCACCACCTAAAAATTTGGTGGGGCATTCGCTCGACTTACACATGGCTTTCGGCGCCACTGGTATAACAGATAAAATATAGTATATATACAATATACACACATATTATAATCTGTGTAGGTATGTTTACATGTAGAATTACTTTACTTTGATACATAATAAAATTAGCTACCAATAAACAATTATAGATTATAGTATTTACTGATTATTAATTAATTAAATAACTACAAATTTTACAATTTTGCCATTATAACTTCTATTGAATTGATTATCATTATAAATAATATTCATAAATCTTACATAAATCGGTAGTATGGTACACAATACACATATCTATTTACAATTTTAGATTCTGAGCGAAGCGAAGAATGTATTGGTTTTACAAAGATGTTTTTTTTTTCTTGATGTATAAAAACATTTTTTCGTGTAGACATAATGGTTACCGATTACCACAAGTAGGGTATGCTTTCGGTAGAAAATTGCGTCTAGTTGGTACTTTATTTAGCTCATTCTTTGAATTTCTCAAAAGTTTCTCCTTGGGAGCAGTGACGGATTTAGGGGGGGGGGGGTCCAGGAGGTCTGGACCCCCCCAGACATTGATATAATATGACGTACTAATACGGAAATAATATGTTAAAACACAATGTTTAATCATATCCTATCTATTCTTGTGTACACAAGTGGAAAAGTACCTATCTAATTATTAGTATGTGCTTTTATATAAAAACCCTATTATAAACCCATATGCGTGTGTAACATTAAATTAATATTAAATTACTGATAATAATAATATGATTATATTTGAATTTTGTCAATTATTATAGATATACAATTGTATATTATTTTTGATTCTGAGTGAAACAAGGAATGCATTGGTTTTGCAATATGATGACTTTTTTTTTTGTCTCTGAAAACATTTTTTTGGGTAGAAATAATGGTCCAATTATCATGAGTAAATTATATTTTCAATAGCAAATTGTATCTAGTTGGTACTTTTTAAGTTCATTTTTCTCAAAAGTTTTTTCCTAGGAAAAGAAAAACTAAAAACAAAATTGCTGTTTCTATTATTTCAAATTTTTTTCTGGTGATAATTAGTTAGGTTTTTGTTAATTAGGATCGTAGGAATTTGAAATATTTCGAGTATTCACATAGGTGTTACACAAAAGAGAAAAAATTTTGGAAACGATTGGTTAATTTTCTGACGAATTATAGATTAATTATTGAATTATAATTACAAGCTTTAAATTTTTTCCATAAATGTTTAATATTACATGCATTTTTGGTTTTAACGGTTTGAAAATTTTATAGATACTATACACTACATAATCTATTTACAAAATATTTTGAAAATCTCAATTCACAATTTTTTTTTTATGAGCTTCTAAAATTTGAATATTTAGTAAAATAGATAATTATGCTATTTTTTAGAAATAATTTTTCATTTACCATAACTGGGGTATGCTTTCTGTAGAAAATTGCATTTAGTTAGTACTTTATTTAGCTCATATTTTAAATTTCTCAAAAATGTAAAATGTCAAATTTCACGGAAATCGTAATTTTGATGAAATTGATTTGAGATTTTTGATGATAACTAATGCAATTTTGAATTTAAGTACTTGAATTTTTATTAGTATCCTCATTGTTTACACACGTGAACTTTTGGAACGGCTTATCAGTATAATATATTTTATAATTATATTGAGTTTCGCTCAGAATCGTATTTTTTAATGCAATAACAAAATTGCATTCAAATCTTTATTATATTAAACCATTAATTTCTTCGAGAACCGAAGGAACGAAAAAGAAACGTTTAAAGTCTTTTAGCTTTTTTTACATATTATTTTCGCTTTTTAACATATGATTTTTTAGAACACCCCAAGAAAATATTGAAAATCCGACACTGCTTTGGAAGATAACTTTTTTATAATTAACATAGGTAATATAGAAGTGTGGTACAATTTTAGAATGAATTGGTTGATAATTTGGCCAAGTATAGAAATTTTTTCGAAAAATGTTTAATATTTTCGGCAATTTTTACTTTTTCCATTTAAAAATTTTATCAGAGTCTAATCATATACATCTTTTTAAAAAATATTTTCAAAATCGTGACTGACAATTTTATTTTATAAGTTTATAAAGCTAAACAACCGAAAATCGGCAAAATTACGGTTTCTGTTATTTAAATTTTTTTTTTTTTTTCGTGATAATAAATTAGGTTTTGATTGTAGGAACTTGAATTTTTTTTCGAGTATTCACATACGTGTTCTTCATTGGAAAAAAAATTCCGAAACGATTGATTGATTTTTTGACTAAGTATAGAGATTTGAAATTTTTTCCAAAAATGTTTAATTTTAATTTTCGGTTTATCAGTTTGAAAATTTTATTGTCGCTCAATCATATATAACTTAATATTTTTATCAAATATTTTGAAAATCGCAATTCACAATTTTTTTTTATAAGCTTCTAAAATTTGAATATTTTTAGTATAATTGAATATTATATGTTATATCGTTTTTTTTATGTATGAAAATATTTTTTCAGGTAGAAATAATGGTCCGAATACCATAAATTGGCTATGTTTTCAGTAGCAAATTGCGTCTAGTTAGTAATTTATTTAGTTCATTTCTCAAATTACTAAAAAGTTGTTCCTTGGGAGATGAAAAACAACCAAAAAATAGCGGAAAATCGGCAAAATTACGGTTTCTGTTACTTAAAATTTTTTAATTTCGTGATAACTAATTGAGTTTTGATCGTAGGTTCTTGAAAATGTTTTTGAGTATTAATTTCGGTAGTATATAAGTGAGGTAAAATTTTGGAATTAATTATTAGTGTAGTATATTGTAATATATTGAGTTTCGCTCAGAATCGTATTTCTAATGCAATATCATTGCATTCAAATATTAAGTATAATCAACCATTAATTTCTCCGAGGACCGAAGGGACGAAGGAGGAACGTTCAAAATCAGCTTTCCCACTTTTTTTATTATTTGTAATCCATAGAGTTCTTAAATTATAACTTACCTATTAGATAATAATAGAAGATGGTATTGTGTAATGTTTTATTAACTAATTACTTTATTAATTATTTTCATTGTGAAATATAGATACCTATTATTTTATATTTATTTAATTTATATTTGTGTTTAATATCCTAATTTAATATTTATACTGTTCTTACCACTATAATTTAAATCAGCGTAGTTGCCTGTTAAATATTAAATAAATATGGTTAAATGATTCTCTAATAAAAAAGTAATAGTTAATATTTTATTTGAATGATTTTGTTTTGCCGCTTTTTTATTAGGTTTCTCCATATCAAGGACTCTTTTAAATAAAGATATATTCTGATAAAGATAATATTTTATAATGTCATTGGAAATTCAACAATTAAGTGTACCTCAAAATGGGATTATAATATAATTTGATAATATTTTCCCTTCAAAAATTAAAACAAAATTTTTCACAAGTCATAAAATACGTTTAAATTGTTATTTTTTCATTGTCTGATTGTTTATTGCTTGCTTTTTGATTTGATTGCTCAATCGTTGTTATACTGTGATTTATAAATCGCATATATAAATAATTAGTAGATAAATTTACAATATATAAACGTTGACATATTGGCAGATTACTTTTATTGGTAAATTTGTTTAAAAAAATATAACAATTTTATTTTGTTTACATATTTTTAATTTTATATTTTTGAATTTCAGTATCATGTTTCAATTTTATATTTGGTTCCTAGCTGCTAACAAAGGGTGACTTTGAAATGCCTTTGAAGTGGAATAGTAATAATATTGTTAAGCCACTTGTCTTTGGGCTTAAATTTATATAATTAAGGGTAAGTTATAACTTATAAGTTATCATGACCATTTAGATGTTTAATGCTTTAACTCATTGATTACCTGTAATATAAATTATGATACCTATATTTTACATTCAGCTGTGATGACCGTAATGGCAGTACCGATTGATGAAATACGTGAAAGTATTAACATGGCTCGTGAGATGGCACTGACAGGAAATTATGATTCCTCATTAGTGTATTATGAAGGAGTTAAATTACAATTGGGACGTTTTTTGTCTACAGTTGACAATCAAAAACGACGAGAATCTTGGCGAACTGTAAGTAATATCTGTTAATACTTATTTTAATTTGTTATTAAATGTTTAAAATATATTTATATATTACCTACATTAGATTCAGCAACAAATTGTAAGTGAATGTGATCAATTAAAATTGTATATAAACACATTAAACAAATTAAAAAATACTAGAACTAGTGATTTTGAAAGAAATGAAAGGCCATTGAGTGCATCTAGTCCAGCATGTAAGTATTTAAATTAGTTAAAAGCATATTTTTTTTTGAAAATTATAATTAACTATAGTACAAATAAATTATTAAAGGTATAATTTATATGTAGTTTTTCATTTTTACAGCAACTTGTTTATGTACATTTATTACAAGGGTAAAAATAATAATAATTATTTTAACATTATAATAGTAATAATAATTTTCATTTCTTAAAACACCTTTTTTTTATACAGTTTAATTGTATTATAGTATTAAAAATATTTATTCTTACTTAGTCTTTAAATAATTTATTTTTCAGTGAATAGAAATAATAGGAATGAAGATTCATCCCCTGTTGATGGAGTTTCATGGTTTGGAACAACCCGCCAACAAGTGAATGGTAGTGGTTCCCTAGAGTGGCCTTCAGCAAATAGTAATGATCCAGATGTTTGGCCTCCTCCATCACCAGTTGAACATAAACCTGGACCACAGGTTAAGCCACAAAAAACTTCCAGACGTAATGAAACATCACGCATGGTTAATAAAAACCAAAAAGTTGGATTAAACAATACACGTATCAATGCTTCTAGATCTCAGTCAGCAAAGAAAAATGACGATGTCAAAAAAGGTCCTAGAAAAGATATAAATGGTTATAATACAAATGGGACAGTAAGTTACTTATAAGTTAAACCATTTTAATTTATCTAACTTAATAATTATATATTTATAATAGAGTGATAAAAATGAAAAAGATAAAGATGAAAAAGACATTTTAAAACCAGATGAAAAACGATTTGATTGTTCCTCTTATGACCAAGATCTTGTTGACATGTTAGGTAATGATGAATGTAATATTTTAATAATTCTTATATTAACAACTGTAATTTACAGAAAGAGATATTGTACAGAAAAATCCTAATATACGATGGAGTGATATAGCTGAATTAGATGAAGCTAAAAGACTCTTAGAAGAAGCGGTAGTACTTCCTATGTGGATGCCTGATTTTTTTAAGGTTATTATTTTATACCTAAATTAAAATGTTAAAAATTAAAATAAATATATTTTTTTTTTTTTCAAAGGGGATTCGTCGACCTTGGAAAGGAGTATTAATGGTTGGTCCTCCTGGAACAGGAAAAACTATGCTTGCTAAAGCTGTAGCAACCGAATGCAAAACTACTTTCTTTAATGTTTCTTCATCAACACTTACTTCAAAGTATAGAGGAGAATCTGAAAAACTTGTGAGACTCCTATTTGAAATGGTAATTTTTATACTAAGTGTACAACTAATAAACTTAAATTAATATATTTAATATTGAAGTAATACATACTATAATATTATAATATAAGGTCAAGAGATATTAAACTTATATACTATTAATATAAACAAATTACTAAATATTATTTATAGCATAAAGTAACATTGAAATATTTATTAATAATATCCATAAGAAAAAATAAACCAAAGCGTTGGTAACAATCTAATAATTGCTTTATTTTCTTAAACAAGCTCTTTAATAAAATCCACTGTATTTTTAGGCTAGGTTTCATGCACCATCAACAATATTTATTGACGAAATAGATTCACTTTGTTCTCGAAGAGGTTCAGAGTCTGAACATGAAGCATCCAGAAGAGTAAAATCTGAACTCCTAGTTCAAATGGATGGTTTAAGTGATACAAGTACTGAAGAAGAATCTGGTGCTAGCCGTATTGTGATGGTTTTGGCTGCTACCAATTTTCCATGGGATATAGATGAAGCTCTCAGACGTAGATTGGAGAAACGTATTTATATACCTCTACCTAACAGTTAGTATTACTTTATATTAAGTTAAAATTTTTAAATAACTAGAATAATATAAAGTTGAATTATAATTCCAAATAGTATAAAATAATTAAATAAGTAATAAAAAGAAAGGAATTCTATAAAAATTTAATTAAATATTATAATCAGGACTCAAAATTTGTGGAATTTGTATATTACTTTTGGACAATCTTCAAATATTAAAATAAAAACTTGTTTCAAACTTTTGTGATAACATTTTTGTTAGTCTTGTTATGAATTACTGTAGTTTTGTTAATTTAAATTTTCTCATTCTATATTAAATATGAATAAACTTTCTCTTTATTTAATTACCTTTTTCCTTAAAACAAATTATTAATCCTGGAAAAATATGCTGTTCGTGTCACTGTTGTATCTAATTTCTATTGTGCATATTTAAAATATAAATATTTTATATAATTGTTTAAACTAGTGCAATTTAATTAAATAATGTTGCAATCATTTTCAAATTAATTAATATATTTATTAATTCATGAGCAATTTTCAATTCATTTTATTTATAATATATTAGTTAATAAGTATAATTATTTTAGGTGCTGGTCGAGAAGCACTGTTAAGAATAAATCTTAGAGATGTTAAAATTGAACCTGATGTTAACCTAACAGAGATAGCTACTAAACTAAAAGGTTACTCTGGTGCTGATATCACCAATGTTTGCAGGTAAATATAATATTAACCATATTTATTTTATAAACTAATATGTTTGAATTATTTAGAGATGCATCTATGATGTCTATGCGACGTAAAATAGCTGGACTAAAACCAGATCAGATTCGACTATTGGCAAAAGAAGAAGTTGATTTGCCTGTATCTTTTCAAGATTTTAATGAAGCAATAGCAAAATGCAACAAAAGTGTTTCATCAGATGATTTGACTAAATATGAAAAGTGGATGAGTGAATTTGGATCATCTTAATTATTATTATTGAATATTATGAACTGTATTATTTTTGTTTGCAGTTCATTTATATATATATATTTTTTTTATCATTAATAATTGTATTTCAATAGAAATAGGACAAATAGAAACTGTTTACTTTTATGTTTATGGCTGTGCTAGCTTTTGAACTTTATATGCTCACAACGAAACATACTTAAAATAATGAGAAAAAACTAATATTATATAAGTTTTTTTATGTGTCCATAATACAGATATTAATTTTAAACTTATTTTACTAAAAACTAAAAATAAATAACTATAATCTTGCCATTTCTATAGAATCAAAATATTGAAAATAGTTATACTTTGGTTTAATGTTTTTCTTTTTATGTTACACGATACATAAATATTTAAAAAAAATACTTTAAATATACTTTACACTTTTATAATTTTATTGCTAACTTTCCAGATTCCAATCTTTGATCAGGAATTATTAAGTCCTAATGTATTTTGAATAATTAATTATAATATAATTTAATGTATTCAACAATCTAACATTTTGTATTATAATAAGAAAAAGTCACTTGTAATTTATTTGAGTAAAACAAATTTTCCTTTGTTATGTATATTTAATTTAAAAATTGTTTATTATTTTTTTTTAGTCTTATATATATAAACATAAGAACATTTGTATTTATAAAACAAATTAGACTTGTTGCAATAAAAGAGTAAAACAAAATTTGTAGTTCAAAATGGTTAAATGTATGATCAACCTTATTTTCAAATTAAAATAAGCCAGAGGCAGATTCCAGTGGTGCCATGGGAGCAATGACTCCCAAATCCTAAAAAATTATAATTTATTTTTACATAATATTATTTTTCTTTGAGTATTATTTAGGTACCTGTGGTAAGTATTTTAGTATATTTTGTATTTAGTATATTTAATTTATTTATAATTCATTTATAATTAACTTCCATTAATACTAATAACCAAAGCACAGATTTAAGTGGTCTAAAAACAAAAAAAATTCCTCAAAAATACAATTTATTGGTCTTCTGGGCTTCAGGGCTTGTAAACATTATTATAACATTATAAATATAATGTTTAAAAGGATTGAAGTGTATAAATGTAACTAAAATGAAAAAACAGAAAATTAATAATATTAAATAAAATATTTTTAAATTACTAAATAACAAAACATAACATAATGTAAACATATCAAAATGTTTTTGCTTTATTAGAACCATTATTTATTATGTTTTCTTCCATTAGTAAATTTTTATAAGACACAAGATACCATAATAAAACAAAGAGTTTTTTTTTTTTTAATTTTAGGTAGATAAATAGTCACAAATACCTATATTAGTTTATTGATTTTAATAATATATTAATAAATTGTGTTTGTTATATTGTTTACAATAAGTATGCATTATATATTTATATAAACTATAAAGAGATAATTATATATATTTATATTTATAGATATGTCACAGATTATATATAAATATGGTTATATTACTAAACATGTTTTGCCAGGCTGAAAAATACTAAATTAAATAATTATTTGTTATAGATGTTGGGCAATGTTTTTTGGGGTAATACAATGGTTATGAATAAGGTATCCCGTTGTGGTTTTCAGTGTTAATTTGGATATGTAATTTTATTTATAAATTCTTATATTAGACATCTAATAACATATTATTTGTTGTAATTAAACTAAAATTTCTACCTCCTGCCTTATATACCAGAATTAGTTTATTACTTATATTTATTTTATAATGTTACAAGTTGTTAATAAACAATGTTTAAACATAATATTTAGTAAGTAGTATTTACGTCTATGTTATGTTTGATGAAGAGTTGAAGTGTAAAATAATAAAAACAAATATGGTTATTTGAAATATGGATAGTTGTAAAATTTGACTAGGTAATTTAACAAACTTTTAAAACAATATACACTATACGCCAGTGGCGTGCCGTACTTCAAAATTATATGAATCTAAATAATAATCAGTATATCTAGCGTCCACATCCCATACGAGGGGACTAATGAATATGTAAATGAGTTATGAAATTTTTATTATTATATTTCAAACAATTTACGAATTAAATTATTTCAACAATTTTTTCATTCACAATTCAAAAGCTATTTTCTTACATAACTTATTAAATAATTACTTATTTTAAAAATGTATTACGTTACGTTGTAGATACTGCCATCTCTTGGCGCGTGGACTATATTGCTATAACATTACTGTAGTATACTATTTATCATATATTATTTTATTTTCAGACGATAAATATTATTAAAATTGTATATTTGACCACCAACGTGCAGACCCACCCATTATAAACTTGTTGCCTAGGCATCATTCAAAGCTATCTTCAGCACGCCACTGATATACGTATTATAATATTTTACATTGTACCACTCTTCAGTATGAACTAAAATATATTTAATACCTACCAAGAATTCCAATTTTCAAATAAAATAAGATATTGACATTTTATAAATTTGTTCTGGTTTTTATTGTGTTAGTTTTTTTGGGAGCATTAAAAGCAGATAGGTACTTATTTAAATGTTCAATGCTGGATAAATCTGTGGTGTTTGTCAATTTTTCATAACAAAAGAGCTTCAATACAATATCTGATATCTTTCGTCTATACATAAACCATAATTATTTTTGCTTCAGTGTCCTAGATAATCAAGTAAATATATAATATATATACATGTAACCTTAGATTTATTTGTTATGATTTAACAATTATGATAAAAATATTACAATCACTGGTATCAGGTATGTATAAACATTTGACTTTAATGTGTTCAATTAATAATATTACTTATTAGGTTATCGTTTATATATTTATTTGTTATATGATAAAGTCTTATGTTTATTGATTGTAAATCATATCGATTAATAAAATAATGATTCCATAAATATTGTTAACTAGGTCACCGTGTTGTGTCATTGTCTTTTCTTGGTGTGACGTTGGTCGACGAGTATTAATAATTTACAGATATACGGTATACCCACTCGTCTCATTCCCTTCCATTTCACATATTCTGCCGCCGAGTTCAATGTACTTGCGAACATCGAAGCTAGCTTTTTTTCTTTCAGTCATCGTATCATTTTCTGTGCGAAACCGCTGGGGGTTTTGTTTTATCATTGACATGGTGACTTGCAACGAGCAGAACGCTGACCAAAGACGCAAAGTGTTTACTGTCAAAAATCATCCTCATTCGATAACGATCGACGGACCTACCCAATTAATCCTTCCATCTATCGAAAGATACAGGTAGGAAATATAGAGTACAGTGTCTTTAGGCTTAAAAAATTCCTAGGAGAGATTGCTTTCAAAAATACTATTAAATAATGTTTGAAAATTAATAAAATTATATTATTTATTTGCTACAATAGGTAAATTTAAATGTAGGAAACACTTAATTTAGTTAAATAATAACAATATATTATCAAGACACCTATATTTAATGTTCAATGAGGAAATATATATTATATAGTTTACATTTATCTTATGATTTATACAGTGTAATGAGTAGATACGTAATAACATTATTTATGAGTAAATTTAATCAATATCTGTCTTAAATTGTAATAGTATAATAAATATTTAGTATTTACTAAAATAGTAGTAGTTACTAAATAGACCCAAGTGAAATAATTTAGTTTTAAGAACTAATATAGTTACTTAAAAAATTCTCAACATTTCTGTTATTTGTTATAAAATTACTTGAAAAAAACCTTTAAAAAAATATAAAATATTTTATGACAAGTATTAATATTATAAATAATGTATAAAAATTAAAAACTTAAGAACAAATTAAAAATTAGTATTTATTAATTATGTTAAATATATATATAAGAATTAGAGTTTTATATAAGTACCTACTTACATTATTTAATTATACTTGCTTGTTTTTATAATAGTATTTGAATGAAATTATTACATTAAAAATATATGATACATGTTAATAGTAAATAATAAGTAGAAAAAGACCAATTATGGACGTTCCTCCTTTATCCCTTCGGTTCTCGGAGAAATTAGTGGTTTATTATAATTAAGATTTGAATGCAATGATATTGCATTAGAAAATACTATTCTGAGCTAATCTCAATATATTGCAATATATTATACTGATAATCCATTCCAAAATTTACCACGAATGTAAATTACATATGTAAATATACAAAATAAATTTCAAATCCCTAGGAACAATATTCAAGGAGTTATCATTTCATGATAAAAATTGTCAGTCACGTTTTTCAAATATTTTGTAAATAGATTAAATAGTATATGAATAGGCTTCTATAAAAATGTCATACCTTTAAACCAAAAACTGCAAGTAATATTAAACATTTTTGGAAAAAATTCAAAGCTCTATATTTAGCCAAAAAAAAAAAAAAACCAATCCGTTTCAAAATTTTACTTAACGTAAATATTATTACCTATATTAGTACTCAAAAAAATTTCAAGTTCCTACGATAAAAACTCAATTAATAATCAAAAAATTAAAAAAATTAAAATAATGGAAACCGTAATTTTACCAATTTTCCGTTTCTCAGGGAAAAATTTTTGGGAAATTCAAAAAATGAGCTAAATAAAGTACCAATAAGATGAAATTCGGTATAGAAAGCATACCCCACTTGTGATAATCGGACAATTATTTCTATCCGAAAAAGTGTTTTCATACATAAAAAAAAAATCTTTATAAATAAATCTTTATAGAAACAATACATTCCTCGCTCCACTCAGAATCTAATAAACAATCGAGTTATTTTAAAACTTTAGATTTGTCAAATAATATTATATTAGGTATACCTACTTTATTATAAGGAATATAAATTGAGCACAAAAGGTATTGTGGTTTTATATTTATTTTTTATTTTTAGTAAATTATTTTCTTATATATTCTTAAGCTAATATATTATGATCTTACATTTTGACCGGAACAGTTTAGCACGGGTTTGGACAAAATAAAAACAATGTTTGCAGTGACCTTCGTCGCTCATTGAACATTTACGTGCGTTCTTGGTATTACTACTTTTGAATTACTATTAGTCATTACCATACCATTGACCTATGTGCGCAGGTAATAACTAATGTGTATAAAGTATAACTGTATAAATTATATGGTAAATATATTATAGTATAACCTACCTTATACAACCTACTTGAGATTTTAACAAGCGATAAATGTCAACAAAAATATAATAATTTCGTGCATTTTTATGTATTTTTCATTACGACTAATTTAGTTTTATATATTTCAGACTACTGTGATAGGTATACTTTATAGGTTAATATATACTTCATATAAACATATTTAGAAAAGTTATAAACGAAACTAATACTTTCAACGTTAGATACCAATTATTTTATTTTTTTGCATACCTAGGTATGCGTATTACGTTTCGATTTTATCGAGTGTTTAAATTTACGCATAGTAAAGTAATATGTTAAATAAAAAGTTTATTTAATTTTTATGTATTTCTTTAAAAAATTTTAAATTAAGTTAAATATTTGATATATTGCTTTATATATACCTTATATGGCGAACAAAATATTCGATTATCCTATAAAATGATTATGATAGGCATTATTGCATGTGCTAGATAATAAAAAAATATTATTAAAATAATTTTCACCTTAGTAAAAATGTGTTCAGGGGCAACGTCCCTGTCACTATGGTAGGTAACCCTACCGACCCGACGGTGGTCATTACCCGGCCAATGGTATATAGATATTATATTATGGTCTACCTCTGGGCGGCAAGAGGTAACCGCGTGCGATCCAAACTATAGTCAACAATGACCGACGTTCGCAAATCGCCGCACGCACCACAGGATTGTGAATGTATTTAATATTATTATTTTATGTGGTTTTTGTGCTCACTATGTTGTGCGTGTCCGTTTAGTTTAGTTATAGTCGCCACAACAACGTCATGTCCGAAAGTAACCGTAACGTTGAGTTCGAGATACAAATGACCGTGCCGGTCACAACAAGACACTTGTACAAACTTCCTCCTGGGTAGTATTTTTTTGTTATATAGTTTTTAGTTTTACTTTAAAAAATTGGCATATTATAAACAAGAATTGCATTATGTTATTATTTTGTATACGTTTCAGTATAAATTTAAATGAATGCCGCGACGGACTTTGGCATCGTCAAGTAGAATATAATTAATTTCTCTGAACAAAATAATTGTTTGAAAAATAATTACTAAGTTCTATTATAGCTTATAGTTGTATAATAGCTAGTAGATTTTATGATTACTCGTTTAACCATTAATTATTAGATATTACCATATTATTTTAATTGTTTCCAATACTACATAATATAATACCTATTACCTACCCTAAATATTGTTTAAACTTTAAAACAACATTAATACGCATGACGCACGTGTAGCTAAATTGCATATACAATACGCCGGTACTCGTAGTGTTTTACTTATAATTTTTCAATTATTCACGTAAAACATTTTAATCAATATACACAAGTAGTTTAGTAGTTATATAGTATTGACTATTTAGTATGGTGTGATATTTAATATTTATTTTATTTTATTTATTCTTTATAACTCTTTATAGTTTTATACACTACTATAATATTACTAACCACGAAGTATGAAGAATAAAATATTTAAAATTAAAAAACTCGATTTGACCAATATTATATAAAGAAATTACTTACATAGAAATAGTTATAATTTATAATAATAATACAAATTTTTATATTTTGTACATTATATTTTAAACAAACCATAGTTGCAAAGGTTGCAAATAGGGTGGTTCTAATGGGGGTTTAGTATCTTCTGGTTGAAAATTAGACTTCTCTAATATTGTTTGTTATTTATATTGCAAATAATAAATAATCTATTTTAAATATGTTTTAAAAATTAGACTAAATGATTCTCCCATTTATAGCCTTATTGACTCTTTGGCCCTATTTTCCTCTATAAATCTAATTAAACAATAACTAAATAATTAGGTATATTTTATATAATTATTTAACCAATTATTATTACTATTATTATTATATACGTATATAAAACTATATGAATAAACATAAAAAAGTTAGGTAATCGATTTATTGCAATATTAAGTAAGCCTATACATTTTAAAAATCTAAGTAGACTATGTTATTTTTCTTTAAATACAAATAAGCAATAGTTCAAGATATTTTTTATTTTAGAACAAATAAATTATTCAGAATATTAAATATCCATAATATAAAATATATAATACATTTGGCTATATAACAATATATTAACCCAAAAAGTTATGGTTTTACATAAAAAAACCTTAAATCAACAATAGGATTATCTAACACTATGTCGCTAACCATCAAACAACCGATAATGGTGAAGATATTGTTAATTTATTTAGTAGTTATTTTCCTTAAGTTTATAAGGAAAAAAATTATTCCAATAGTATCTTCCCATCTTATGATATAATTAAATTTTCTTGTGTATTAAATGAATTTCATCTTGATCTTCTCGATGTTTTCTATGAATTAGATAACCTAAATTATAAATAATATAAAATAGCTATCGAACCAGAAGGCCTTTCTTCTACATTTCTATTTAATTGCAGATTCATTATCGCTCCTCCCATAACATATATCTTCAATATCTCTTTAAAAAAAGTATCCTTACCTACACTGTGGAAATCTACTTATGTATATCCCATCTTCAATAAAGGCAATAGATCCATAATCTCAAATTATCACCCAATCTCAATAATTTCTATTCTCCCAAAAATATTCTCAAAAATTATAACCTTTAAAATTACCCCCATCTTCAGTCACATCCTATAGTAGTCCCAATAACATAGTTTTAGATTTCATAAATCATCTGTTACTAACCTTATAATGTTTAAACATCATTTTTTAGACTCTTTTAAAAGTCATCATCAGATGCCATCTATATCGACTTCGAGAAAGCCTTTGATGGAATTAATCATATTTACTTATCCATAAACTTACCAAGATTAATCTCTCTCACCCCTTTTTATCCCGGATTGATTCTTTTATATCTCAAAGAACCCAATATGCTAAATTTAAAAACTTCTCTTATAGGAAATAGGATCCTATATAGGATCTTCTCCTACCTGTTACTTCTGAAGTACCCCAAGGTGATCATCTCTCTTTACTTTTAAGTTTTATTTAACTTATTCATTAATGATACCGTTTCTGTTGTCACTCATTTTAGTATTATTTTATTCGCTGATGGCGCGAAAATTTTTAAATTATGTTATGAAAACATCCTAGGAATCTTAAATAAGTATTCTCTACAAATACGTAGAATTTCCGCATATAATTATTTTTTCTTTAAATTACTAAATAATGAATTGATGACTCTTTTCTGTCCAGTCTAATAAATTTTAAGGTTTTTAACCATATCACTCGTAATAAAAATGTATTTAATATTCATCAGTTTTCCCAAAATTATATGTTAAATCACCAAATAAATATTTTAATATTCCATGATAATAATCGTATTGATCATAATCGATTCAAGTAAGTAATTTCACCTTTATTTATATTTAATTAAGTATTTCATTCTAGTCCCTTAGTTTATAATGTATATATTATCTATTTTAAGTTATCTATTGTTATCTATATTAATTATATATATTTGTAAATGGATACTTGTCCGTAAAAAAATTGAAATAAATAATAAATAAATATGCTCTATTGAAATATGTATAACGCTACCGCAAACTTGCAAAATAAAAAGTGGTTTTCATCAAAAAATCTATTGATTTATTAATAAAATTAGTTTATTTATTTATTACTTATAATCTACATTATACAGGATAGTATTAAATTATAATTTCATATTTTAACAATAAGTATATACCTAATAAAAAATATACAAATTATCATTTTTAAATTTTTTTAAACAATAAAAATATAATTAATTATAATAAACAAATTTATAGTAAAAAAAAAGAGAATAATAAAATAAAGACCGGATCATTGAAATGAATTAAAATAAGTTATGCTATAATTATTATTACCTATTCAAGTGTTATAATAATTATTAAGTTCGATTATATTTGATTAAATTCAATAATTAATAAAATAAAATTTTTGAAACTTGTATTTATTTGAGATAATGATTAACTTTAAATACCTATTAATGGCTATTAAATGGTAACGTTTGTACTAAGTAAATTATATGAAATTATAAAATACCATAATATACTCGTACAAGTTTTTTTTTAATTTTGATATTTTAGTAATTAAACATTTAAATTTTATTTATTTATTAAAAATATTATATAAATACAAATAAACAACAATAATAATTATAAAGTAAAGTGTCTTATACATGTTATATAAAATTATAAATATAATTTTAGTTTGTTTTCTTGTAGAATGTAGATATAAAAAGATACCAAACATAATATTAGAGTAATATAAAAGTAATTAGACTATAGGTATATAAGTAGATTTCTATTGAAAAAACGACTTTCTTTATGTCAAATAAAGTGTCGGCTAAGTTTGTCTATAAAAGTAAAATATATAAAGTTTATCGATCGAAGTTGGACCAGAGGTCAATGAAATTAGAGACACGCATATGGTAAAATTTGGCATTTCCTTTTATTGTTTAATACTAAACTAAAAATGTTTTTTTAAAAAAAATTATTGCGTGACGGGTGTTTTTGTTTTAAATATTTACCTAATTTATATATATTCTTATTACCTATGTTAGAAATGAAGGAATATTTTGTTAGATAATAATTATAAAGTAGGTTAGATTTTTTTGAAATAAAATATGGGTCATGCCAACCACTATCATAAGTATATATTATATACTACCTAACAATATAGTACGTATATTATATTAATATATTATATGTATTAGGTATCTATTATTTTATAACTTACATTTTTATACAATGAGTATTACAATTTAATTATTATAATTGTTATTATTATTTAATTGCACAACTTAATACTTTGTATATACTGAATATGTGTAATTATTGATTTTATATACTATAATATTATTATTTTAATACAAGTATATATTATATGATATTATAATTCAAATTCAGAATATCTCATAAAGATTCAAAGTGATTTCACCCCGAATTTAAATTACAACTCATAACTTTACGATCTGTAGTAACTATAGGTAGGTACTATAGGCACTATTTTAGTATTATATTACCATGGTTACAAAAGTTTGTTTTTTTTTTTAGTCGTAGTATACAGAGTAATCAAAAATATGTATTATAAAAATGGTGGGGATGATAATATACGGTTATAATATAGTACCTACCAACTACATTTGTAACATGAATTTTTGATCCCCTGTATATAGTATATACTATAGGTACATACCATTGATTATAAAAATATAGGATGTTTATTTTTACATAGATACCTATATTACATTTTAGCCTATAGGTACAGTAAAGTGTTCATATAACATATTTATATTTATTCAAATAACGCAAATAACCTATTCATAATTCATAGTTCACTTTGAAATATTAATATTATTTTTATATAAAATATTTATACAATTACTTTTTAATTATTACTAAATTTGTATAATAATTATCAATTGTATTACCTATATTGTGATTAATATAATAATATGTCATGGTTTAATATGACGAATAGTCTAATTTTTAATGATCCATTATTTCAGTAAGTTCCATTAATCATCTAAAGTTAATATTGCCTTATTTATGAATTTATTATTATTGTTTACTAATACATTTATAATTAAGTCAAATAATTGTATGACTGTATGTTATGATATGTAAATATAATACTTGTATGTATACAAATATAATTAATTAATAATGATTATAACTTATAAGTATATGCTATAACAAATAACATTATAACAATTTAATCTATTTATGTCATAATCACATTTAAAAAATTAAAAATATAAAATTTAACTATTACACCTATATCATTATCTTATATTTACCAAACGTTGTTTAATAGTAATATATTATATAGTTCTTGTAATGTGCAATGGTTTATATCTTTTATTAATTTGATTAATATATTTTTCTAAATAGACTGTCTAGTAATAGACCGCCTCCAGGATGGATAGTTCAACAAGAAGTTGCACGTATGATGGATTCATTGTTAGATCCATTTTCAACATTTGCATCATTTTCCAAACCTGTTCGTCGAATGAATCAGTCTTCAAAACGATCATATCTTTACAGATCATCATCACAACAAACGCAGACACCAAATGTAGCGTCTAACTCTAGTCGAAAAAATAATGGTAGATAATTTCGTATTGGTTAATTTATAAAATATGTTTTAATAACTTAAAATAAATGAAAACGTCAATAATATTGTTATTTTATATTATTTTCAGATGATCGATCTGATAATAATCAGCAACAACATAGACCAAAAAACGGTCCAACAGAGAAATGGGCTGCTTCTTTAAGGAAAAGAGATCCAGAGTTGTTACCCGCTATACATACTAAAAGAGATAGGTTAGCTTTTTTTTATTGTAATATTAATATATTTTTATTAATAAAATTTAAAAGTATGTTATAATAAAATTTGATTGAATATTTTTAAACAACTAGTGTGTAATATTGTAAGGTATTACTATTATAGGTGTTGTTCACATCCTGGCGGATATAGAACAAAACATATTATACCACCTCTAATACACCAAACACCGTCGACAGCTCGACCCGCAGATCAAAATAAGAAACAATTATCTAAAAATAAAATGGTTGTTGGTTATGAATCTCATTTAGTGGACATTATTGAAAAAGACATTTTACAAAGGAATCCTAATGTTCAGTGGGATCGAATAGCGGGATTGAAGCATGCGAAAACTTTATTGCAAGAAGCTATGGTATTACCAATGTTAATGCCAGACTTTTTTAAAGTAATTATAACATATATTATTATTATTATTTAATTTGTTATTAGGGAAAATTGTCTTTGATCAGTATGATAATATTTATTTATGTATGTAAACGTTGAAGATATTGTACATTTAAATATATACCTATATAAATAGTTTAAATTAAGTAATAGATATTATTTTTAATATTTTCATGAATACACATAACTACCATATTAAGAAATTTATAAATTGTATTTACTATGCCTAATTAAAATACAAAGATCTAAATTTATATGTTTATATACTATATAGATATTAGATTATATATATATATAGATTATAGAAGTACTTTAGTTTATATATATATATATATTTATTATTGGAATTTGGATTTTAACTGTATAAATACTTAGTTTTAATTTGTTTCTAATTGTATATTGAAAATCATGATTAATATATTTACTTTTATAGATGTACAATTTTTTCTCTTACGTACGTTAATTATTTTATTTTAAGGTAGTGTTGTAAATTAAAATGTTTAATAGAAATAACTTTAAATTTGTACTTCTATATTACTACATAATTACTATTTTGTAGGGTATACGAAGACCTTGGAAGGGTGTCTTAATGGTTGGTCCTCCAGGTACTGGAAAGACAATGTTGGCCAAGGCTGTAGCTACTGAGTGCGGTACGACGTTTTTCAACGTTTCGTCATCAACAATGACATCTAAATATCGAGGAGAATCAGAGAAATTGGTTAGACTTTTGTTTGAAATGGCAAAAATTTATTCTCCGTCAACAATATTCATAGATGAAGTAGATTCATTATGCTCATTACGAGGTTCCGAAGGTGAACATGAAGCATCTAGAAGGTTCAAGGCGGAACTTTTAATTCACATGGATGGCTTAAACTCTGCTAAGTAAATATAACTGAACACTAACTACAAATACTTAACATTTCATTATTTATTAAATGAATACAATTTAAATACCTAGTAATGAAGAAAATAATCAATCTATTATGGTATTGGCAGCTACTAACCACCCGTGGGATATCGATGATGCATTTAGAAGACGTTTTGAAAAGAGAATATATTTACCATTACCAAACGGTTAGTAGAATATTAACTTTATTTATATAATTGTGGAGCATTATTATTCTTAAACACAATTCAACTAATTTTTAATGAATTTATAATATTTTATTTTATATAAAACCACAACAACTTATTATTTCTAGACGAGTCGCGAATAACGTTATTGAAATTATATCTGGAAGGTGTAAATCTTGACGATTCGTTCGATTATCGATATGTAGCTAATAAACTGAGAGGTTATACAGGATCAGATATAGCTAACGTTTGTAGGGATGCAGCTATGATGGGAATGAGACGTAAAATCGTAGGTCAAACTCCAGATCAAATCAAGAATATAAAACGTGCTGATATTGATTTACCAGTAACTGTACAAGATTTTAATGAAGCTATAGAAAGATGCAGAAAAACAGTTACTGGCCAAGATATTGAAAAATATCAATCTTGGATAGATGAGTTTGGTTCATTTTAGTTATTTATTTTATTCTTCAGTGAATAATAATTATAAATATATATAATATAATATAATAGGTATAATTGATTGCTTATAAATATATAATTATTTTAATTTTAACTATTAATTAATAAGTATTAAACTGTATGTATATATATATATATATATATATTTTAAAAAAATATTAATTTATATGTTTATACTTATGTTATATCGATCTATACCTAAATAAATAATGATAGTTATGTTTAGGTAATAAATATGTAGTAATCAAATTTATCTTCAATATCGTGGTAATACTTTATGAGGAGAAACCTACTTTTAATTAATTTTACAAATTATCTAATGTACATGTGTTTAGTAGTAATATCACTAATATCACATGCTCTTGTCTCAGAAAAGTTTTATTTACAATGGAAATCTGGAATTTGGATATACAATGTAAAATAAATAATTGATTGTATAAATTGTTCAGTTAACATTTTTGTATATTAAATTTGTATACCAACACATAATATATTTTTAAATAAATATATTCGTTAAATGTATTTTACATTAAAAAAATTATGTATGTTGTAACAATAAGGATAACTTATAATATTTATCAGTTATAAAATTATTTTATTAATGAAAAATTGGAAACATTAAATTATTATTATACAATTATATACGCATATAGAATTATATTTTGACATTATAATTATAATTTATAATATTCTATATTTTAAAAATAGAATAATGAAAATTTTAATATTATTCAATGGGATATCTAAATAGACATTTTAACTTTCAAGAAATATAAGTAGATATATTCCATTACTCCCAAACAGATCAAAAATAACTTAAACATAATAAGGTAGGTTAGTATTACTATTACTTACTATTACATACATTGTTAAAATAATCATTGAAAACCAAAACTCTTTAAACATCAAATTCACTATAGTGATTTTCACACTATCGATAAATTCTTTATCGTTGTCCATGGCATTATCAAAAATCTGAACTCTGATTTAATATTTAGCATATTTTAATTATAATACTTTATTATTAGACTATGGCAGGAACAAAATATTGGAATAATTTAATCGAAATATTTAGGAACAAAAGGGCTCCGCGAACAAAAAAGTTTGAGAACCGCTAAACTACGTTATAGGTATAGTTTTTCATTACAAATTTAGTAAATCGGTTCAGTTAAACGAGAGGTGAATAGCATTTTTGAAATTAAAATTACTAATTAACTTTAGTTATTACTTTATTAATGTTGGTCTCAACCTATCAATTTATTTGTGTAATTTACTACTTTCTATATGTTTAAATTTTGAACACTTTTTGTCTCAAATAAACACGATACACCTTTAAGTAAATTTTTGTATTAAATATTATATAAGTATGAGGGAGACAAGTATTATTTTACTACAATATAATATATTGATTACAATTTAATGTTTATTATAAATATTATAATATTAGTAACATGATAGACACACCACAGCGTAGGATCAAAAAAGGATCGTTAAAATAGCCTCTAGAACAAACGGGAGTCCTAAAGACGTCCAAACGTTCTCCATGTGGGAGGCCTGGCCATGATTTTAAAATATTGTCTTTTTAAAATTTAAATTTAAAAATATAATATTATAAATTTTGATTGTATAAAAGTAACAATTATTATTATTGTTATCGATTGATATAATAAAAGAAAATCAATAGTTGACTCTACCAGTGGCGTATTTAGGGGGGTGTTCTAGGAATTAAAACACTCCTCAATTTTTTTTTTTTAAGAAATATGTAAATTGTAAAAGTGTAAAACGTGATATATTACTGACAATAATAATAATAATAGAAAAATAATTATAATAATATTCATGTGAAAAGGAAGACTTAAAAAACGGTTCTATGATCAAATTATAATTATATTTTCAGAGGAAAGAATACTGTCTGGACACCCCCCCAAAAAAATCCCTAAATACGCCACTGGACTCTATATATATATATATCTATAGTGATGGTACGCAATGGTAATGGTACTAACCTACCCACCTATATAGGGCCGGATTGGGTAAATTTAGCCCACCAAGATATCAATATTTTACCAGCCTATATTTTATAATTTTAACTTTTAAACATAAACATACCTTAATGTTTATATTTTTCTATCAAATTTTATATTTAAATACAATACAATTAGAATTAACATTAATATCTTACTTTTCAATTATTCTGAAAACTTTTCCAATGTAATTTACTACCGGCCCATCGAGATTTTCTCGATAACTCGCTAGGCCAATTGGAGTCTGTACCTACATCATTTTATAATTTTGAAAACTAATTTGTTTAGTTTATACCTATAAGAGTTTAATGATTTAAGATTTTATTGTTTTGGGATATTCGTATTTAAATGTTTATTAATTGATTTCGATAATAAACAATCGGAGATTAAACAAAATAGACTATAGTTTATTTTTTTTTTTTTAATAAATTATACAGCATATTTTTTATTTTTTATGAACAAAGAAAAAACATCAAATCGATGTAATATATTCTTATGAGTAAAACGGACAGACAGAGTACCCAAGTACAATATTGTGAATAACGATATAATATAGGTATAAATAAGTTAAATTATATTAATATTAGTTAAATAGTAAATAATTATCTTAAGTTACACTTTTAATATTATAATATATAAATATATTAATATAATATACTTACCTAATACCTACACATCGTACCTAATTAGTAAATAAAATAAGTACCTAAAATTTTAGTGGTAAGTGCATGTACATATTACCTATACATATATACCTACCTATTATTCTGAACAATAAATATTTTATAGTTTACAATAATATCTTGTTAATGGTTAGATAATAATAATATATGAAATTAAATTTTGTATACTATAATTTATATTTTAGTACTTATATATACAATTAATTGACCATTATCACATTGTTTTACTAATACAAATACAATGTGTAAAATGTATTTATTTTATTCCTTATTTTATCACTTCATTAACTGTTAAATAGTTCACATAGT
Organism: Eriosoma lanigerum; assembly: GCA_013282895.1. Lineage (NCBI taxonomy): Eukaryota > Metazoa > Arthropoda > Insecta > Hemiptera > Aphididae > Eriosoma > Eriosoma lanigerum. The sequence continues at coordinate 29,407,399 of CM023359.1, forward strand.
TATCTGATTACTTGATGGTAGTTTTTATTTTAGATTCTGAGCAAAGCGAGAAATTTATTGGTTTTACAAAGATTTTTTTTTTTGTGTATGAAAACACTTCTTCGGGTAGAAACAATGATCCGATTACTACGAATAAGGTATACTTTCGGTAGCAAATTATATCTATTTGATACTTTATTTAACTAATTTTTCGATTTTCTCAAAAATTTTTCCTTGGGAGAAGAAAAACTACCGAAAAATGGCGGGAAATCGGTAAAATTACGGTTTCTGTTATTTTAAATTTTTATATTTAGTGATAACTAATTGAGTTTTAATTGTAGGACTTGAAATTTTTTTGAGTATTAACGTAGGTAATATACAAGTGTGGTAAAATTTTTAACCATTGATTGATTTTCTAACTAAGTATTAAGCTTTGAACTTTTTTCCAAAAATGTTAAATATGTCTTGTAATTTATGAGTTTATCGGTTTGAAATTTGTATTCGCTTATACATCATTGCATTCAAATCTTAATTATAATAAACCACTAATTTCTCCGAGTACCGAAGGGATAAAGGAGGAACATGCAAAATCGACCATCCCACTTTTTTTTACTATTATTTTTTTTTTAAAATTATTCATTCAATTTGATTAATCTTTTATAATCAATTTTATTTCATAAATTTTAACAAATTTTCACAATTTAGGTAAAAATGTTGGTATTAATTAATAGATTAATTAATCAATTGATTATTTTTGTTAAATATTGGATGATGAACAATATAATAATATAATTACCTATTAATTATAATTTATATTTTAATAATTAAATAAATATGAATATAATGAAAGAATTTTAATAGTGAAAATATAAAATTAGAGGTGCTATGCACTCAAAGACAAGGGCATATTTTAAGGGGAAAACGAGGCGTTCGTTCTCTCTGGATTTTTAAAATGTTTTTAATATAATCAATACCTTATGTATACAATTTTTACTGTGCAATTGCAACACTTAATATTAAGCGGGTATGGATATCGGTCAATAAAAATTATAAATTATAAATTATATTTTCATATATTTATATGCTATATTTATAGTATTTACTTTATTGAAATATACCTAAATAGTAATAGTCTGGATAATTTGGTGATTTTTGTAGTCTTTTAGAAATTAAGGTGGTAGGTGGTTGTGGGGTTGTGCTTATAATAATTTCCTAAAAAGGGGAATTTCGTAGAATATGCAGTAATATGGTAAAAAGTTTAATAGTATATATTTGAACACTGTAAATTTTACACCACTGCGGGCTTCGTTGCGTGAACATACACTGGATTTTGAATCAATATTGAACGAAGGAAAACATTTCGGGAGGGTTGTAAACCCTTAAACCCTCTTCTGTGTGCGCCACTGGGTGTAGATATTGTAGAATTGCATCACCTATTTTGACAAAACTCGCGGGCGCCACTGCATAATGTATATATAGGTGTATAGTTTTCTTATATTAAAACATAAAATATTGATATGACCAAGTATAAGTATGTTTTTTTACATTTAACTTTTATGCATAAAAAACTAAAAACTAAATTAAAATTTTTTACATAAGAACTTTGAAGCATCACTGCCAGATTTCCTCGCCGGTGTATTATGTAAAATATAAATTGTAAATTTGTAAAAGGTATTGTGTTCGCGCGCTGTGCACTAGCAAAATAATATCATTTACTTACCTATTCTGTGATAATATCAAAACGCGTTTTAGTAGTGTGTAAAATATCCACTAGATAACGTTGGATGTACATAAAATTGATAAAAAAAAATTAAAAAAAGTTAAAACATTAAACAAACGTTGAATAGAAACAATAATATTCTCAGTTCTATCTACTTCTAAGCAATTTTGTTAATTTTGTTTTTGTTATATAGTAGCAAATATAACACTATTACAATATGTACCTAACAGTCGACTCATTGTCGTTATCTTAGTGTCTCGCGTAAAAAACGTAAAGGCGAAATATTGTCGGCACATCAACGCGAATGAACCGTTCTGGCGACCAATAGGAATTCTGTAGTTGATAATAATAATCCATTTAATATGGAAATCGGAGATTTGACGCCGGAACAAGAAAAGGTGAGTATAGAGTTTAGAACACAGAAAGTTGAACAGTTATTTTTGGGATTTAAGTAACAACTAACAAGTACACTACTAGTTAACCAATCTACCGAGATTTGCTATATAGTTACCGACGTCATTGATTGTATTGTTAGGTACATGTACCTATGCCTGTTGCTTCACATCTGATGTGATATTGTATATTAATCTTGTTTATTTATTTTACAGATTGTAAACGAATTTCTTGATGTGATCAATCGCATGCGCATAGCACAAAGAAAACCAATCGTATGCCGGTCTTCTGCTGTCAAGTTTCTGTGCGCAAGAAAATTTGATGTCACTAGAGCTGTAGTTTTACACGAGCAACATGAATTAACCAGACAACGTGAAGGCCTTTTTGCATTCAATTGTGCCATTGAACCATTAAAAAGTGAAATACAAACTCAGAAATTTACAATATTGGTAAAAATTAATCATTATATAGGATTTTAAATATTCATATTTATATTTTATTGTTTATTTTAAATTGTATACACTTAATGTAAATATTTTTTATAGCCAACAAGAGATTCAACAGGTGCTGCTATAGCTGTTTTTACGGCACGTTATCATATGCCACAACTTTCTTCTCACCAAACAACATTACAGGTACTCTTATATACTATTACTAAATAAACAATACTTATAATAAAATGACAAATTAATAGGGAAAAGCTTTTATAAATAATATTACTATGTGGGTATTTGGATATCTTGTTTTTGTCTTTAGTTGTATACTGTCATTTTAGACTGTTTGTTCCATCATCACATTTTGTCAAGTTTCTGTTTGTAATGTTAAAGACTCATAGCTAAAGAAATTGATTTGAAAAAGTTTATAGTAAATAGTAAAATTATATTAATTAATTGTTGTAATTAGGGAATCGTTTTTCAATTGGATATAGCTCTTGAGGACGTTAATACTCAAAAATGTGGTTTGGTATTTATTTATGACATGTCAGATTCCAAATACTCAAATTTTGATTATGAATTGAGTCAGAAAATTCTAACGTTACTTAAAGTAAGTTAATTGAATATTTTATTTTAAAAATTATCAATCATAATGAATAATGTTTATAATATTATTTTATATATTCTCTAATAATATTGTATAAATATAGTATTTTGGATTCCATAATATGTTAAGTTTTATTTAAGTACTTGTTGCTTCATAATTTATATATAGTACTAATATAAAATATTTACCTTCTAGATGATGACTACTAATTGAACAGCAATTTTAAAATATAATAAAATAAGTTAAATAAAATAAACAATTACTATTTAGTTGTTTATTTTAATAAATATTGGCTTATTTTGTAATTAACTCTGTAACGAAGCTAGTTACAACTAACCTAACCTAAAAATTGCATGTTGTTATTTGTTATAAATGTTAAAACATTTGTAATTTTCTTAATAAAAATAAGCATATTGTATTTGTATTTATATTGATACAATTTTATTATTAGATACTAAAAAAATAAAATAGTAAATAATATTATATTCTGTTAATAATATAGGTAAGCGGTCAGTAATAAGTAGTAACATTTATCATGTTATTTTAACTAAAAAATAATTGTAAACATCCTTAATATTCATAAAAATAGCGATTGTATCCGTACTATAAAAATATAAGTACCTATCAAATTTAATAGAATTTAATTAGAAATAATAATTTAACAAATCATTTGTTTATTATAAAAATTATATTTTTTGTCAAGTAAGGTCAAAGATTGTTGACTATTTTAATCAAGACATTTTTTTTTAGAAGGATGTTTTTAATTATTTTCATATTAGGTATATAAATTATTATTACGACTTCATAACGCAAGATAAAACATAATAATTGTTTAGGGTTCTTGGTAGTGGCAGATCTAGGATTTTCTCGTGGGGGGATATGAAATATATGTGTACATATATATATATATATATAGATATATATATAGATATACTTTAATAATACAACCATAAAATAATAAATTTATATTACAAAAAAGCTTTATTTTACCTACTAGGGGAGATATGGGGACTGTATCCGGTCTGACGTAGATCCGCCATTGGTTCTTGGTAATATTTAAAAATGTTAAAGGTGTTTTTTTAAGACCTAGACAAGTATAATAGTTTTCCATTTTAATTTTTTGGAAACAATTGAAAATTTAAAGAGCAACTTACCTTCAAAATACTTATCTTATTATAATGTTTATACATATTAAAGAATGTTTATTTACCTTTTTTTATTATATTTTTATTTATATATATGAAAATAAATCAAAATACTATCTACTTTTATATCAAAAAATTAATTTGAAAATAATTGAAAATCAAGACAATGGTTCTGTTTAAAAATGTTATAAATTTAAATAAAAAATATAAAACTACATAAATATAAGAAACAATTTATGATACAGGTAAATTAAACACTTCTTTTTTTATTTGAAATAATTGTTATTGAATTAATTTAGGGCTTATGACAAAATCAAATCTATTTTTAAATATCGGTAAATCCATATCTTGTGCTAAAAATAGGTATTGCTGTTTAAATTAACACAAGTCCTATTGCATTTTAAATAATATAAATTAAATACCATTTCTTATTTTGTATAACTGTAATGGAAAAATATGTTAACAATTATTTTATTTTATTTTTTAGTACCTAGGTATTATTAGTACTACAATAAATATAGCCCATTATGTAGTGGATTGAGGAAATCTAAATATTTTGTTTTTTTTCAATATGTAAAAAGTATTATTTATTTGTCAATTGCAGTAAAAATATATTAGAACATAATATTTTCGAAGTATAGATGTTATAAAATTTATTTACCTAAAAAATTTAAAACTCGATAATTTCTATTTTTGGAATATTTTGTCATTAAAAAAAAAAAAAATCTTGATTAAATTGTGTTTTACTAATAATATTATAGGTTAGGTTGACATTTAACATTTTGATATTTTGTTGCATACATCTATATATACTCGGCGCAAAATAAGAATATACCTCTTTGCGCAGGTAGCGGACCGGTTCTACACCACAGCCTTGTCATAGTTGGGTATCGCCCACATTACATGCACATTGCAATATCATTTTATTAAACCAATCAGCACACTCCTGCGCGTGACAAACTTGTTTTGGTCCGCCGCCCGGGTACAATCTTATTTGCGCAGAGTATAGGTACCTATTATTCTATTTTATTATAATAAATATAACCATTTATACGTTTTAAGTACAAAGAACAATCAATAGATTTTGGAACTATTTATAAATATATATATTGTTATTTAAATAATTAGCATATAAGTATATTATAAATAAATACACATTTTGAAGAATATAAAATATTTTCAAATTAAAGCATTTATTAAACATATTTACACAATTTTTAATGTAACATTTTAAGGGTTTATCAGTTATATTCATATTTTAAACTTTTAAAACCCTATTAATCCATTTTTTATTTACAATATATTTTTAATATGAATTATTAGAAAAAGTAATTAATCAAAAAGCACATTTTAGTGAGCATAAATTATTATTATAAAAATACTATAGTTGTACACAATATTTGGTTTAATTAAATCTTATTTTTAATAAAAAATAATTTAATGAAATTTACATAAACAGTAATTATTAAATATAATATAATAGATACCATAAACATATATTAATGTAGGTTGTATATTTTTGTAAATATATTTCTTACTTTGTTTATTGTTGTAGCATTTTTAATGTGAAAACAAATTACCTTGTTAAATATAATTTAAGTGCTATTTTTAATTTATTAAAATTATTTTTTGAGTAAAATTAAAATTACCTATATCATATTGATGAAAAATTAACTAACAATAATTATATGCACATTTAATTTACAATAAAAAATAACTGCCTAATTAAGAAATGAGATAGGTATTGCCATTAAATAACTTTAGTCATGATATATAATTAGTTCTTTTTTTTTGTTATTATAAATTATGCTATTTTATTATCATAATATTTTATATAGATTTTATTAGGAAAGTTAATAATAAAATAGCTGAAATGAGAATTTACTTATGCTTTATAGTTAATGAATAATAATATACAATATACATATAGTAATTCAGCATATTAGTATGTAGGTATAAGCACAGGTAAACAATTAACTACTAATTGACAAGCTATAATAATTATTAATACTGTATAAAATAGTCTAAACTTATAAATGTAGACACATTTTAAATATTTATACATGCCATATGTATGATAGGTTATAAATTATAAGTATTTTTTTTAAGGATAAATAGGCAATAAATGTATAAATTATTTAAAAGTAAGTGCTTACTAGTTGTTATAATTATTTAATGATTGAATATGTATGGAACTATTAATAAATACATAAAAAAGGCAAGATAGTAGATAATATAGATACCTATATTGATTTCTAATAAGAATAACTTATAGCGTAATGTATACTTTATATTATTGAAACCTTTTGTATGCAGTATTATGTTAAGTATATACTCAAGTTTAAAATTATTCATTTCTATCATGGTTAGGTAAGTTTAGTAACAATATAAATATATTATAAAAATATGTAGCATTGATAAATCCTTTTTTGAAATATTATAATATTTTATGCTTTTGATGTTAAAGAAACTTGGTTAATCTATTCTAAATTCCAAGCTCTTTAAATATTTTCAATTTTTATTAATATTAACATATTTTAGTTTATTATCTATTTGTTAATTATATACTTTTTGAAAGGGGTTTTTAACAACTCTGGCCTCTTGGTAGATAATTAAATATTATTTTAATATTTATTTAATAAAGATTATGCATAGATTATTAAAACTATTTAAATACAATTAATTTATTTAGAATCTATATGATAAAACTGTAAAATAATCTAAACATAGATGAATGAAAGAAACCAAATTTAGTAGTTGTACGATCGATAATGCTAGGAGTACAAAGTGCGTGTGACAACACATGCGCGTATTTCAATATAGCAGGGGAAAGCCCCCTTTGTTTCCTTCAGTTAGGGCGATGAATGTAGGGTCCCGTACAGCTGTATTTAGCTACAACCCCACTAAACGTTAAAAATCCTTTCCATTGCTCTTATATATTATCATTCTAAGATTTATTTTTATTTTACAAAAAATTAACATGCAATTAAATTTAACATTTATTTTCTTTTTTTTTACTGGAATTATTTGGACGTATATTTTATACTATAAATCTTATTGTTGTAATATAAAAATATAAACATAATATTATTTTATAGAAATAATCGTTTTATTTAAACAAATTATTAAATTTAGTATGATATTAAAATAAAATACTAACGATCTAATTTAGTTTACTACAACTAGAGCAACTACAATAATATTAACCTTACTGTATAAGCTGTATTATGTATTCTAACCTAACCTTACTGTATTATGCATGATTAATGAAAATTAAGAAAATTGTTAGAATTTAATGCACTGTTGAGTTTTGACATGTATTATTGTTATATTGCATTTTTGTGTTGAATAGCTTCTAAGTATAGAATATTCGATATTTTTTTTCTAACTTAGAATTTAGGAACTAATGTTAATATATGTAATACGATAGTTCTATTAGAAATTTTGTAACCTGGCATTCCATACGCACCGTGTAATGGTATTTAGGGTGGAGATAAAGTCGGCATAAAAGAGAGGAAGTACTTCCTGACACGTGATATAATTTCTTCACGAGACTATTGGCCAACTGCACAATAGTTAGGAAACGTATAATAAACATGTACGTGCACAAAATAGACAATTACTAATATTAGCCCGTTTTGCCTGGAACTGTAGTCTTTCAAAGTCCCATTATTAGAGCGTAGTGAACGTATATTTTACGCAATCAATAGTTACAAAATTATTATCTTATTGACTTATTTTCTAACTATTATAACTTGGAAATTTTTATTTCTATTGAATTGTATCATACCTATAAATATATAAAAAATATAGATTATATTTAATACGTATTTTTTTAAACTACTGATTAATTATCTTAAAAATATGACGATTCTATATATAGAAGATCACTAAATAGTAAATGAAACGAATTATAACAGACATAAACAATTATCCTGATATCATGTTTCCAATAGGCCAGTCCATTTGACTGGTCCGCTCCAAACAAAAAAAAATCTTACCGAAATCAGAAATATGTCAAAATACTAAATGTCTGTGCTATATTTAAATTCAAATTATTTTATTGATGTTCAAAACATACATTAAATTAAACTGTTTATATTTTATCTTGATTTATATTTGTTATTAAAATCAGACATATTCAAAAATTATTTAACTAAAATTGTAAAGTAAATAAAATATTAATGTAATAACTAATAATAGTAATAATAATGTTTGGTAAGTGAACAACAACTGTTAGAAAAAGTTACTAAAATTCATTAAGTAAATATAATTTTGTTTTATATTGGTACTTATTTAAAATTGATTCTACATTAAATATTTAAATTTTTCTTTGAGTTTTTCTTATTTATACTAACTGAATTACTTTGTAAATTATAAATTGATAAATCATATTTTGATAGAAAATAGTTTTCATAGTATTTATTTTTATTAATAGTTCGTATTTACTACATCTAAAGTACTAACCTATCCAAATCAGTTTCTACATTTAGGTATACTATAATTTAAATTTGTTATAATTTATAAATAATATAAGTACCACTATTAGATAGATATATGATATTATAATAAAATTTATTTTACACAGATAGTATAACTATGTTAATTCATATTTCGAACTAATCATAAACAATTATTTTTTAAATTAGTATTATTACATAAATCGAATAACCTCTAACTACTAAAATGAAACATGTAACCATTTATTTGTACATAATATTATACAGAATTATATACCTACTACTATAATAAACTTTATTCAAAATTTAAATATCTAACTTAATAATATATTATTATGCCAATGTTTTCATTATTTACCGTGGATTTATAATTATGAAACATAATATTGCCTTTTGGTTTAGGTTTAGAACGAAGCTTAGCCAATACGACGTACACATATGTGCAAATTAGTTACCACTAATTAGTGATTAAATATATGAGTATACTGACAGTTGTTTACCTCATTTGGCGACTGGCAGCATCATTATGTACATGTATTGATATTTAGTCGATGATGTATGATGAATTTGTTGTTTTTTTACTGATGAATTTTTTTCAATTTATTTGCATTTTAGTAGTTTTTGTTTATGATATCGTTACCGGTGTCTAGGTATGAGGAATAAAGAGTGTGTGTAGTGACAGACGAAAATCCATAATAATTTTTAATTAATAAATAATGTATGTGCACGTGTAGCTTACATTGCATATAATGAAATAATATACTATCTGTACTATATTATAGAAGTAAATTAAGCTTGTACATATAAAACGCGCGTATTCTAGAGTACAACATTGCCATGCGATTCGGCAGTATGGCAAGGGGGTGTTATATTCATTGGGGAGTAGGCCGAGGGGTGGTTTGAATCGCCGTGAACGGTGGTGTCGTCAATGGGAAAATGTTTCCATTCAAAGAGAAGGCGTCCCGGCGGCGGCGGCATAGCGTACGGGCCCGCGGCGGCTGCGTCGATGCAGCAGGCGGTTGGCGGTGATGGTGACGCTAGCTGCAGGCCGTGTCGCTGACGGCGGCGCAATCATAGCCGTTAGCCGTGTGACCGTTGCAGTGGCGGGGTAACGATGATCTGGTAGGCGGAGGCGAGGGGCTCGCGTTTTCATCAGCGCGCGTATTGACGACTACTCGTGCGGTTTACGTAGAACAGGGGACTCGGTAGTCAGTATTCACTACTCAGTCTGTTTTCCGCAGCGTTCCGACGGGTGCGTGTTCGCCGGTGTCGCCGTTTCCCGTATGAAAATATTGTGTGCCGAACGTCATTCTCCGTTTCGGTCGAGTCCCGTCCGTTTGCTGTCAAGCGTGACGGCGGCGGCGGCAGCGGCAGCGGCTGTGTCCGAAAAAAATATAATAAATTATATTTATATTAAAAAAATTTAAAAAACCGTACGGCTGTACTGATATTCGTTTACCGTGTCCGAACAAAAGAAACAACGCGATAAACTCAACTATTATCATTTTATACCCAAGTGTATTAATGTCGTGTTTGTCTGCATAACATTATTCCGTTCCGAACGGTGTCTGAAATCGATCCGGTATGAGTTTCAACATGTTTTATTTTATTTTTATTTGCTGCATATATTAGGCAGAAATTATTATTGTTGGGATTATGATTGGTGTTTGTTTTCCGTCTTGTCGTGTTCTTCTTGTTGTTGTATTTTCTTTGCTGAATTTTTACATCTAGCCTAAAATTATTGCTAACCATATAATGTAATTGTAGTTGTATATTATATTATATATATATATATATATATAACGTTTATAATAGTGGTTCCTTTAAAAATAATATTACGTTCTCTCCTCTTTAACCGAAACGGCAATGATATATACATAGCATACGAGACTGATAAAACCTTGATTTTTGGATAACGATAAAAGTATGTTCTATTGGTGTATTGAATAATTGAATATTATATTACAATTTACAATACTAATAATATGACTATATTTTTATTACAGATGAATAAATATTATATTTGTGTAGATTTATTTGAATTTATGTGTTATACTGTTAAGTAAAAGTTGTCCAAATAAAGTAATAGTTTACGATGTTTGTGTTTTGATAATTTATATATTTATAATGTAGCATTTGATTAATTATTCATCATCATTATTACTACCATCAAATTATTTTAATAAATCGTTGACACATTTTTTGTTTTAAAACAAATTTTCGAATCTATTTGTTTAAGATTATTTTACGTCATCGGGAGTGTTTTTATTTCCTCCAGATTAGATTTAGCCATCTAGGTTTCGTATATATATATATATATTATAAAACATATAGGATCCAAAAATAACTCTTTACATAATATATTACTTTGCTATTTTTGCTATCTAGACTGATTGGATCCATATGTTTTTATAACTAAAAAAGTTAATACATCCTATAGAATACCAAAATATATATACTTCTCATATATTTTATTTTATTTATTCACCTATTCATTATTTTGGAAACATTCGATTATTTATTCATTTTGGATAACATTTCCTTTTACCACGTGTTCTATTCTTCTTTGATAAATAAATCTGTAAAATATTTGGTAAGACAGTAATATCTATAGAATGAATTTTTATGTTTTAAAAAATCAAAATATGATGCTATTACGCATTAAAAATATAACAAAATCTTAAAATTCCATTAAAAATTGAGAAAATATACTCAAAAATTTCTTAAATTGAAAATATTTTCTAATCTTCAATATTTGCTCTAATATATACCTGCAATATAAATTTGAATTTAAATAATAAATAAAAAATTTAAATTATGAATTTTTATCATTTATCCTTGCAGAAGTATATAATGCCAAAAAATATTTACCTACCTACTGTATTTTTCATACAAACTTTATACACACTTTACATACTTTATAAACTGGCCCGTTATATACTTTTGATCAAATATTATTATTTATAAATAATTAATTACAAATATTTCTATATTTATAATTATTTTATGAAAATGTGTAATCATGTATGTGTGTAAAATGATATACCTGTTGGCTGTTAGTCATTAGTGCAATTAAGGGGAGGATGGAGGGCCTTAGCCCCCCTAAAAATTACTCAGATAAAATATTAAAATAACAATACAATCCTCAATTTTTTTTAAAGATATTTTAATTGGGGGCTATAGCCGCCCCTAAAATTTAGCGCTAGTTGCACCACTGCTGTTTCTTTTAATAACTATAATTATAATGTTAATATTGTTAATATTTTATTAAAACATATTTTAAAACAGTTTTTGAACGTTGCAAATGATTTTTATATTGTTGTACCGGATTCATTTTTAATTTATAATATATATTAAATATTTATATTACCACACACGTTTGATTTTACATTCATAATACGTTTATTATATATCGAGTATAGTAATATGACACTACAATAATAATATATGATAATATTAATAATTGTTTGACAATTATTATTAACATTAAAAAATAATAAAGATATATTTACTCATGATAAATTATTTAATTAGTTTTTTTTCGTAAATTATATGCTGGGATAAGATTAGTTATATAATTTAACATTTTATATGAAATATAATTGTTTTAATTTTGACTGATTATGGTCGTTCTCTGTATATATATTATGAATTAATGATTATGAAAATTCTAATGTTTACAATTTTATACAATAGTAGGTATACAATGAAATATTTATATTTTGATCGTAATTAATATTTTACGTTGCATGTTCAAAATATAATATTGAAATACAATACGAATATTTATGACGTGGATACTTTATTAATTTACTAATTATTATTTTATACTAATTTAGTGATTTTCATTAAAATATATTTAAATTGTAATATTTATATGATATTTTCAGTATTTATATCCGTAAAATGTGCTTTTATAAATATGCAAAATGGTTGGAGTTTCATGTTGAGAATTATATGTTTTCGGTGTCATTATAATTATTAACGTCATGTATATTGATTAATATATTAATGTCAATAATATTGTATGTATTAACAAATAACAATTTTTATTTCTCTAAAAATAATCAATTGGCAACTAAATACTCAACAATTTATTTGTATTCTGTTAGCACCGTGTCCTTGAACTATAATATGTATGTGTTATATAGCCAACTAGGACGGTCCACTTATGTGTGGGAAGTAGGTTTGTTATTTTCAAATTTTCTTTTTCCTCTAACTTGATCGTCTGCGTGTTTACTTAAATGACAAACAACAGATCCTCTTAGAAACCTTATAAAATCGAGTAGTTTATAATATTTTGTAATTTGTTGTTATAAAGATCGAAACCACTTTACACAAGTTCTTCTTATCGCATTTTATATGTATATAATTGTTAGTTGACACTCTTGTTTATTGGTATACCTTATTATAATATTTTGATCTATGAGTATATATTAACATTGGCTACATTGATTACGATGTCTCATCACAGTCGATTGTTTATTATTGATATTTATAATATTATCGTCAAACAATGTTTGAAACACTCGTGTCTGAAGATATCAAAAATTATCAAATTTAGAATTCGCATTAACAGTTTACAAATATCCTAATTTAACTAGAACGTAATTATTGGCATATGCTGTTAAAGCGTGATAGTAATCCGTTAGTTAAGTACACTCTATTATTATACCGTTGTTTAAATTTAGAGCCCGACTTTTTTATTTTTATTTAGGTACCGACCTAGAGCCACGATATCTAGCATACGTTTAGTTTCTCATATGCGTTTGATTCGAGTACGAAGATGAAACGATGTTATCAATTCAAATATTAATCTAAAAGTCCTCTTTTTCCTTCTTTTTTAAAAATATTTTAATTACGTACATTTTTCTTGGTGTTGTGTAGCTCATCTGACCTATTTATAATGATATATCATTAAATTTACATTCTAGTACGAGACAAGGAGTGAAACATATCTATATATATATAAAATGTTTAAGTTATTCAAAATTAAATTATAAGCTTTTATTTTAATATGGGTATACTGGTATGCAGACATTTAATATAATCATTATTAATTTGTAAACGACGAAGTAATAATTAAGTAGTGTGATTCTGATAGACTAATGATTAAATAAATAAGCAATTAGTAAATGAGTTAATGATATTTATAAAGCAAAAATAAAAATTATTGTTTTACTGTGTGCTGATATGGGAGTATAGTAGTTTAGAACTAGTTACTAGAACTATAGTTGATAAGTCTGGAATGATAATGAGTTGAATTTGTATTAGACTCATATTACTGAACTGTTGTTGAGTTAGTTCAATGTATTTGTTTTAAATGACAAAGCTACAGTATGTACTTGTAAGTATATTAATTTAAATTTATGCAAAGAAAAATAAATATACAAGCAATAAATTATATTTAATTAATTAAACCTAACCTAACCCCATATAGTTGAGAAGTAAGAAGAAGAAAAGGAAAAATTAATTAAATACAACTTTATAAATTAAATGTATATGTTTCACTGCATACTATGACTTATTTTAGCCATTTACTGTAATTATTTTAATGGTATAAATATATCGGTTAGCTTATATTTGTATAGTTTAAGATTAGATTTTTAATATTTATATATTTGAATTACTTTATAGGGTGGTTATCCGGCCAAATTAAAGAAAGTTTTAATTGTAACAGCACCATTATGGTTCAAAGCACCATTTAAAATTCTTAGGTTGTTTGTACGAGAAAAATTAAGGGATAGAGTGTACACAATAAGCTTACCTCAGGTATGTATATTCTTCTAAACCAACTATAATAGGATGTATTATAATAAACATATATTTTTTAGTTGATTCAACATATTCCTAGAGAATCTCTGCCAAAACATTTAGGTGGTATTGTTGATGTTAATCACGATAGATGGTTAAATTTCTGCTTGAACTACATGACGAATAGTGAGAAATATGGAAGTTCGGCTATGTCCGACCATATATGTAATTCAAATAACACCAAAACAGAAGTTGGACCAGATACCAAAGTATGTTAATAAGTTTCTACAATAATAAAAGTTGTTTTCTTAATAATATATTGTGATGATTTGTAAGGTGAAAAATTTGTTAAAGGAAAATAACATTAATGGAGAAAGTGCAATAGTTCAAGACAACTTGTTGTCTGGGTGGACATGCAATACAACAAATTCAAAAGGTAACATACAGTTTATACAATTATAAACATTAATTAATTTTATTTATTCTTCTTACAGAAGAAAATTCCCCAATGCCTCCATCATCAGTTAGTAGTGGTTTTTCAGATGACGACAGTTTGCGGTGTGATTCTAGTCAAAGTTTATCTATTAGTCAATTTGTTGAATATGTATTGAAAAAGAAAAGGGCTGGTCTCATCAGGGAATATGAAGAAATAAAAACTCGTTCGCCTGATGGTACATTTAATGCTGCCAGGTATGTTTTTAGGCAGTAATCTTGTCATTGTTTATATATATTTATATTTTATATATTTACAGGATTCGATCAAATTTATTGAAAAACCGTTATACAGATGTACTTTGTTATGATCATACAAGAGTATTATTAGCACAGTCAGAAAATGATCCCATGTCTGATTACATACATGCTAATTTTGTTGATGGCTATAAGCAAAAAAATGCATTCATCTCTACTCAGGGTCCACTACCTCATACATGTGCTGATTTTTGGCGCATGATTTGGGAACAGCAAGTACTTGTTATCGTAATGACAACTAAAGTATTTGAATGTGGAAAAATAAAATGTGAACAGTATTGGCCATCTGAAGAAACATCTGAAGATCAAATTTATCGGAATTTCAAGGTATCGATAACATCTCTTAGTCAGTTTGATAATTATGCTGTTACTAGACTGGAAGTGACAAATACTGATGTAAGTTAATATTTTCATTCTAATACATTTATATTTTAATATTCATTATGTTTCATTATTATTATTTCAGACCAATGAGGTTAGGCAAGTGTCTCATTTTCGTTTTAATTCTTGGCCAGATTTTGGTGTTCCACATAGTGCTGTTGCTATGTTAGATTTCCTTGGAAAAGTTCGAAAATGTCAGTCATCTATGTTACACGATCTCGGTGATAAATGGGCTGGACATCAACGAGGGCCACCTATTGTTGTTCATTGTTCAGCAGGCATTGGACGAACAGGTATAGTTATTTGTAATTTCAATTTATTAATCTCAATATGCACAAATAATGAATATTTACCGATTTATATTTTAGGAACATTTTGTACATTAGACATATGTATTAATCGTTTGGAAGAAACTAGTACAGTTGATATTAAAGGTACAGTGGATAGAATCAGGTCACAGAGAGCTTATTCTATCCAAACACCTGAGCAGTATGTGTTCTGTCATTTAGCTTTAATAGAATATGCATTAGCCAGGGGTTTCCTCAGTTCACCACCAGATCTTAGCGACTTGAAACCACTTGAAGATTCAGATTAATGGACTGTAATATAATTATTGTTCAACGCATTTACACAAAAAATATTTATATATTTATATTATATATTAAAACTAATATATGCGTAGATAATCAGAAGATACTGTTAAGATCGGTTTGTGATCGTTTTCTGACATTACTTTTGTAATTTTTTTTTTTGTAATTATACTACTATGTTTACTTTAATCAGAAAAGATAACAGATCTAATCAACTTGTATTGATTTAAAAATTCTTATTTTTAATCAAAATATTTTTATTTTGTCCATTTTTACATGGTCGCATGGAATAGATCAGTTTTTTTATTATTATTAAAATTCCTTATACAGTGTATTACATAATATTATGTAAACATGAATGAGTATGTGTCAAGATTTTTTGCTTGTAACATATAATTCATTTCATTATCAAAGAATTTATTATAATTTATTTTTACATAAAAAATATACTTTATTGTTTGTGTAAAATCATTTATATACATTATACATATTAATGAATACATATTTTACAAAAATCTTATTACAGGAAATACATAACTTTTATACTACATTATATTATTGTGAACAAGCTATCAATTTTCTGCTGACCATTCCATGTATCTAAGTGTTTTTTTTTTTTTTTTTTATATAATGTAAACTCTAATCTGTTGTAATAATATGTGATAATTATTTTTATCCATCACTTTAAGATACACTATTATTGTATTATGTGCCACATGTATCAAAATGTGATGTATATGTTAATAATGAATTTTTGTATAATGATCTATTATTTAAACTTCTGGTTGTAATTCTTGTAACTTATTAAAACCATGCATGTGAATTAATAAAAGTACATGGAAAAATATTGATAAATTTTAATAATTAAACTGATTAAAACTATATAATTAATGCATTTTTGGTTACCATTGTTGTAATCACTAAGAGTAATATTATAATATACTTAATGTTTCTTAAAATAACTAATTGTGTTGTCTTAAAGTAGTTATGTATTTTAAAGATTTTATTTTATACTTATTAGTTGATATACATAAATGTCTTAATTTTTTCTTCAAAAACTATCATTTAATTAAGTGGTAGTCAAGGTTGGATTAAGATTTTTGCCATTCGTAGGCTATGATAATTATGCCACCTATATTATAACGCAATTTAAGTGTAGCCATTGAAATTCTTACTTCCAAGGCTCCACTATTTTAAAATAACATTAGCTACATACATTATAAATTTAAAATAATAAACATTTAATTTTTGATACATTTTTATTTATGATAACAATTCATATCTCTTATATGCATAATTGCATACGTGTCTACAATTTTAAATTCTGAACAGAATGAGGAATGTATTGTTTCTACAAAGATGTTTTTTTTTTATGTATGAAAACATTTTTCGGATAGAAATAAATATGTACCCTTTCCGTGCCAAATTTTATCTAGTTGATACTTTATTTAGCTCACTTTTTGAATTTCCTAAAAAAATTTTCCTCTAGAAGCGGAAAATTGGCAAAATTACGGGTTCCGTTATTTTAAATTTTTTTATTCCTTGATTACTAATTAAGTTTTGATTGTAGGATCTTGAACTTTTTTTGAGTATTCACATAAGTAATATTTACGTTTATTAAAATTTTGGAACGGATTAGTTGATTTTTTGGCTAAATTTAGAGCTTTGAATTTTTCTAATAATGTTTAATATTAATTGCAATTTTTGATTTAACAGTTTGAAATTTTTTGTAGAAACCTAATCATATATTATTTAATCTATTTACAAAATATTTTGAAAATCGTGACCGACATTTTTTATCATGAAATGTTAATTTCATGAATTTTAATCTTAGGAATTTGAATGTGTAATTTACACTTATGGTAAAATCTTGGAATGGATTATCAGTAATATATATATATATTAATATATTGAGATTCGCTCAAAATCGTATTTTCTAATGCAATATAATTGCATTCAAATCTTAATAATTATAATAAACTACTGATTTCTCCGAGGATCAAAGGGACCAAGGAGGAACATCCTAAGTTGATGTTCCTACTTTTTTATTCATTTCAAATGTTATAATTTTTTAGTCTCCAGAATAAAATGTTCTCAAATTTATTTTTCCATCCTTTCGAGAACAAAAATTAGGAGTTAAATAACACTGTTTTTAGTAGGAAATTTACACCTATCCTTGCCAAGTGACTAACAAAAATCACATTACTTTCATAGGAATGGGTGCTGGCAGGAAGGGGCTATGCCCCCTCCCGCAATTCGGCAGCTAATATGTTTGCATAACGTTTTAATAAATATTTTTAAAAGTATTTAACATTGCATATGTATTCCCATCACCGGTTGTATTTCTGCGAGCGCCCTTGTTCATAGGCACTTAATTTATAATAATTAATATAAGTAACTAGTAAGTATCTCAAAAATGAGTATCTATATACAATTTAAATTTTAAACTTCATCACAATCAACTAGTAGGTAACCTACCTATATCTATAATCAATAATTATTTTGATTTATAAAACGTGAAAAGGTTTTTTTAAGAATTATAAATTAAATAATATTTTTAAGGCTAGGGACTTCATACCCTTATTAACCTTAAAATACGCATGCATTTATGCCTTAAAAATATATATAATCACATAAATATAGCAATAAACTATAAAGACCCAATTTATTTAATTTAATATGTAATTTTCCTATATAGTGTCTAAGATATTATGTCTGAATCTTGATAACAATAATTTATATTCTATATTAGGTAGGTATGTATCCAAAGAGTAGCTTATTTTAAAATTGTATTTTCTATTATTACGCTTATTATGATATTATGCTTTTGTAAAAATTTTCTAAATGGCTAAATTTTATATTTTCCAATTTATATAAAGGAATATTATTAGCAAATAACATGGCATAACAAATATATTTGTTAAACTAATATGGTTTAGTCGGCATTTCAAATTCAAGAAGCTGTTAGTTTTTTTCGCCTATATCAATTCGGTTAACTGACCTAATATACTTTACCGTAAAATGTTTTAAGATTTAAGGGTGTTATAAAAGAGTATAACTATGACGACAACGAACCACGTAACCAGAGCTTATTCTAAATCGCAATTGGGCCTATTTTGCGTATTTGAAAATACAAGATACGCACTTGATAATTGATATTTGCACAATTGATTTTCTTAAAATATGTGTAATTAACATTTAATCGATATTATTATATGCTTATAGAAATAAAAATAATATGGTTATATAGTCGTCAAATTCTTAATTTAATATAATACAATTTTGTTTCATGTATAATGTAACTTCTAAGTAAAATGTATACTGAATGTCATAACATTCGATAACAGAATACTGCATAACAATAAACAGTATTTCTATTATAGTTTATATTTTTATTTAATTATGTTGTATTCCAACAAATCGTTAAAGTGTTATACGTTGCAGACTTATAATAATAGAATAAAAATTGCAGTTGTAGTGGCGTAATTATAAATTTATCTTGGAGGGAATATAGAATTTTTTTTAAAAATATACCTATCGTATATATATATATATATATATGGAAATCTGCGGAACCTATCCCCCGCAATAATTACGCCTCTGCACAATTGAGAAAAATCCTTAGAATAAGCACTGCACGCAACACAGATAATTGTTTAGGTATCAATAGACAACATATTAACACAGACTGATTAAATTTATTTAAGTATCCCGATCCCGTAAAAGTCGCGTGTAAATAAAATATTATCGGCAAACAGTATAGTTAATAATCTCAAGAATTCTAAACTATAAAAGGTCACGCAATCAGGGTAATCACAACCCAAAATGTTTTTACCAAACAATATATATATATATATATATATATATATATATATATATATCCCAATGAACAGATGTAAAAGCATACCATACCTAATACCTATGTAATTTTTAAGTCAAACTAAAGAAAAAATGAACACTACAAATACAAAATATGAAATATTTAAAAAACATTCATGTATGTACCTACTTAAAATGTGGGCATAGCAAAATATGCATTAGGTAACATGTAAAAATGAATAAAATATGCTAATTAAAAATTACCAAAAACTTATAGGATTATATCTACATTACAGAGTCATAAGAATTGAAATTATTTTTAATATTTCGGAGAAATAGTTTGAGATTTATAACAGATAATTGGATCGTGGACGTCATCAGCACGATCTTATTGTTTTCATTTTGAGAAATTAAGCCTTTAGTAACAATAAATTTAGACTCTAGAAGTCTAGACGAACAGAATTAATTTTTAAATAAGTATTTATTATTATATTATATTATTATTATTATAGTAGTTATTAATTATTAAAAAAAAAAAATTAAGATGAAAATTTTTGAAATTTTAATATTCTGAATTCGAAAAAATAAAAATGTTATTGGTTAAGAAAGTTAACAAAAATTAGGAATATTATTGTTATTTATTATGCCGTTAAATCATTTATCAAGTTCATGTAAAAGAAAAAATTTATTCCGGTTATTATATTATTAAATTTTATAGCATAAATGTTTATTAGTTATTGTTTTGTAATATATAATATATAAGAATTTGATTAAGTTGAATCAATTGTCAATTTTCATGCAATAATATTACAGAATTTGAGCCTTAATATAGTCTTCTAAGTGTTTGATTAACTTTCTACAACACGAAATAAATTATATATTAAAAAAAAATTAAAAATTAACATTATTGTTTACTAAATAATTCTATACTATATTATGACAAAATTAAGGAAGGGAACGAAATATTATTATTTTAATAATTAGGACTTTTTTATTTACAATTTAATTAAAAAAAAAAAAAATGTGTTAGGAGTAATAAGAAAAGACGTATTTATAATTTGGGAGAATACAAAAAATTTACTTGATATTTAAAATGTTCTATATTATTTTATTATTTAAGTATACTAATAATCCTTTTCAAAAGTTTACCACGTATGTAAACTACCTATGAAAATACTCAAAATTACTTACATAATACAATACTTAATATGAGAAAAATTCCCTCGTGTGTGCCGGCTGTGCTTCGATTTTTAAAATTTTAAAAAATTTACTTATAAAAAATGGAAGGAGTGTACAATTACAATTAATTGAATGTACAATTCTACATTTTTTACGCAGTAGAACGCATTTAGTGGCAATCTGTAGTGAAACCTTCTCTTCGTATATGAAGTTATCCGTGAACGGCGTTTTTGATTACATTTATAATTTCAAGTTTACGACCTATAATGTGTTGAATGACCATATTTATTCCAATGGTACCTGATAGTCTATAAATATATTGGTGGGTTATGTAATATTTGATCATAAGTCATAATAATATAATGTTGTAAAAAACTTTTAATAAGTATAATAATTTAAAATTTAATATAATTCAAAAATGTATAATTATACTTACTTAATATATTTTTATATTTTTTTCAAATTAAGCTAATTTTATCTTTTATTTAATAATATTATATATAAAATATAATAAGAAATACAAATAATTATAAAATAACATGGCATCACAAATATATTTGTTAAACTAATATGGTTTGGTCGGTATTTCAAATTCAAGAAGCTGTTGGTTTTTTTTTCGCCATCAATTCAAAAACTGACCTAATATACTTTACCGAAAAATGTTTTTAAGATTTAAGGGTGTTATAAAATAGTATAACTATAACGACAACGCAGTAACGTCATTTCAGTTTTTACTAGACTAGGGCAGACGGCAGACCCATAAATTTGCCGACTATTTTTAAGAACAGGAGTGGGAGGGGTCATTTTTTTGGTGGGTATTTTATTTTATTGTAAGCGGTAATCAATTAAGGGGTTGTTATTTTTGAAATTTGCCGACTTAGGATTTGGCTAATTATAGACTACGGCAAATGTATGAGTTGTCTCCCTCAAATGATGCCACTGTGACAACAAATCACGCAAACAGGGTTTATTCTAAAGCGCAATTGGGTCTATTTTGCGTATTTGAAAATACTAGATACACACTTGATAATAGATATTTGCGCAATTGATTTTCTTATAATATATGTGTAATTAATATTTAATCGATATTATTATATGCTTATAGAAATAAAAATAATATGGTTATATAGTCGTCAAATTTTTAATTTAATATAATACAATTTTGTTTCATGTATAAATGTATAATGTAACTTCTAAATAAAATGTATACTGAATGTCATAGTATTCGATAACAGAATACAGTATAACAATAAACACTATTTCTATTACAGTTTATATTTTTATTTTAAACCATTATGCTGTATTCAAATAAACCGTTGATAAACCTGAATAATGTTCTATACATTAAAATTTAAAAAATAAGTAGATACAAAATAATCTTCACATCTTTTATGAATATCATAATTAATTAATGAATTGATAGAATGATACGTAAATATTTCAAATTTAATTATAAACAGTAAAAATTGTCCTTATTTAATTTAATTTCGTCTAGTTTAGTTATTTATACAATACTATAAGTTTACAAAATAAGCAATAATATCTTTCATGTGAGTAAAATCATATCTGATGTTACCATACCTATATGTTTTAATGCTTATAATCAGTGATGTTTTTCCAAATTTTTTCTATGGTATACACTGCTTAAGCAACTAGTGATAAATACCTCTAAAATTATTTGGGGGGAGCAACCGGGCAACTATAATTTGTTGTGTAGAACAATCATTTTCATAGATACTGAAATATACGCGCGTATATCCGCGTATTTTTATTTGTTTTTCAAGGGTATACGCTAAATAATCAAATTGTTGAAGGGTATACGTCGTAGACCCACGTATACCATCTAAAACATCACTACTTATAATTGTTTACATGCTAACGCGTACTCTATAAATTATAATTTAGTAAATGTATGCCAAAAATAATAATATAATCCCAAAACCTAACATTTATACATTTATATTAAAAAAAACTAATTACCTGTATTAGATTATGCTTATACGTCTTATTAATTGTTAGGAAGTTATTTATTTTTTTGTTTATGCCGACATATCAAAAAAGTAAAGTGTAAAAAGTGAATACCCAATAAAAACTATAGTTCAACTAGTTATCCTTGATAATGATTCAATGATTTCAAAACTCATTACATTTGAGCGGTCGCTTGTTAGCTAATGTATAATTTCAATAGTTATACACAGTAGGTACTCATTTAAATATTTTTAATATTTAAAATTATATTATTATATCGAATTTGTAGATATAATCTATATAGGTATGTCGTATGTATAAAAAAAATTTTCGAGCAGTGGAAGGTTTAAAAATTGTTATTTTATATTTTTATAAATAACTTACAAATTTCTAATATAATCTTATTTATTCGAATTCAATGTCTAAATTTTCATATACTCTCTATCTTTTGTTAAAATAGTCTATTAGATGTTTAAATTGTACATGATTTTTTTTTAAATTTGTTGTATTAACTACCTCTAAAGAACATTAATTCTTTATTAGACAACTTGCATATTTTGTATCCATACTTTAAACTATTATTTTAAAAAAATTGATCAAACAGATGGCATACTTATAAAATACAAATTAACTACAAATAATTTCAGTCATCGACCGGGATCGTTGGAACTATTTTATGTTACTATATAATCACGGTTCTTTAAATTCAATTATTTTCATTTCTATGAACTCTCTGAAATGTTATTTTCAATTGTTAAAAACATGCTGTTAGATAAGTTAGATGCATTTGGATAAGTAATAAAGGAACTAGTTGGATAGCGTCACTTGATAACGAGAGACTCCAAGATTGACTCCATTGGTAATTTATTAAGCTTTCCCGAACGTTTTTAGTATGATTATTATTTAATTATTATTGATGAATCTATTGTTATTTTAGTATACAGTTATACATAACTAATCGATTATTTTTTTAGCTTTAATTATTAGTAATTAATAATTATAATTGAAGCTATTTATTGGCTTTTGTTACAAATAACATTATTTATTAATTTTTAAATAATATTTTAAAAATATTTCTACATAAAGTTGTTTTATGTTATTCATTGTTATTTTATCATTTAACATTGGTTTTAATAAAAATATAAAATGTATGCCTGTGGCGCATGGGTAACAACAAAGACGGATGAAAATAGACTAGCTACTTTTGAACGAAAGGACCTTAGAAGGATATTTGGACCAAAAAGAAACGCTCTAGGGGACTTTGAATTAAAATCAAACCGAGAAGTAGAAGAACTATATGGCGAAACACAAATAATTAGAGTTCTTAAGAGTAGTAGGCTGAGATGGGCAGGACATGTGTGGAAATCCGGAGGCTCTATAGGATTGGCCACAAGTTGGAAACTGGAACCAAAAAGGCCGAGAGGACGGCCCAGATAGCGGTGGAAGACAGTATTGCAAAAGATGTATCGAGGTTGGGAATAAACGATGGAGAAGAATTAACTCAAGATAGAGATGGGTGGAGGCAAGTAGTTGTTGCGGCAATGGACCTAAATGGCCCGTAAAAGCCATAAAAAGAAAGAAAGATAAAATGTACATGTAATTTTTACTTATAATATAATATTATAATATAGGTACTAAAATCAACTATACTGTCTATACTCTATACTGAATGTACTATTTACTACAAATGCTTAATACGCTTTATAGAATAATAACTAAAATATTATTATTTAGGTAGTTAAAACATTATGAATTGCCCAATATTTAAAAATTTAAAATATATTTTGGAGTTTTAAATGTGTTTATACGCAATATAATATGTTAACTAGGTATATTTAAATATTGCATAATTATTGTTTTTGTTTATTATCGACATTGACCTATACCTAGTATTCAAGTTCGTATTATATTTATATATATATATATATATTTCTTTTTCCTTGATAACTTAATGCTTCTTCAGATAAGATATTGTCATGATTTATTTTATATTGTGTATTATCGTACTAAATGTTTAGATACTTGGATAGTCAATTACAATATTGTAATCACCTGGGGTTCACAGCGATTCCACGATTATTATAAAATTAAAAGTTTATATAATCAAACATAACTATAGGTATCTAAAAATGTAACTAAACAATGTACACACAAGACACACTGGATGTCTGTATATAAAAATAACCGGAATTTAATGTTACAAAAATGGTGGGAATTATAATATAATGTGTTTTCAATGATGTCTCAAATATACTCGTATTTGTAACACATTATTCTGATTACTTGTTTATACGTACCTATAGGCTATAATGATGCTTATAGTTACATACAGGAGACATATTTCAGTACTTTTATAGGGGTATCGAAAATTGAAGCAGGCCAAATTTTACACCGATCAGGCCAATTTTGGTTGATATTAAAATTATGTTAGTAACTGACAAATTCAGTTGCGACGCATTTTTTAAGAATGTATAAAGTTTTTTTATTTATAATTTTATTAAAATTATATTATTATTCACGGCTTAATAAACCACAAGGATACAAAATACAAATGACAAAATGGATCAAATATACAAAAGTATAAGTACAATAAGTCCATGTTATTGTAGATTATGAAGGTGGTATTTGCATATTATGTATCAGCGATAAAATACGTAAAAAAAATAGGGGAGCCGTGGCCCACCCTACACCCCCAAATGGCGCTGCTGTTATAAATATATTTAAATAAAGATTTTGTAGGAATATGTATACTCATAATATTTCTCATTTTTTTATAGTAAGTATACTATATTATAATATTAAATATTATATATATATATATATAAGTAAGTATTAAGTAGTAGGTACGTAGTTGATGTATTAATAAAATAATAAATTGGTTCTAAATTTGTTTATATTTTTTTTTTTTACTTTTAAGCAATAGTTTAAACATAAATTATAGTATAGGAACAATTATATAAAAACATCTCCAAATTTTAACTGTAAATATACAGGTACTAATATAGTATAATTAACA
The DNA here is from genome assembly GCA_013282895.1 of Eriosoma lanigerum. NCBI lineage: Eukaryota > Metazoa > Arthropoda > Insecta > Hemiptera > Aphididae > Eriosoma > Eriosoma lanigerum. The sequence continues at coordinate 29,433,594 of CM023359.1, forward strand.
AATATTTTGCAAAATAATACAATTTTGTGTTTAAGGCACATTTTTGTTGTATATTTGTACAACTAAAAAATAAATGTATAATTAAAATATTATTAGGATTGTAGTATATCTAATATCAATTATATTATAAAATCATTAATTAATGTTAATACTTAAGTATAGTATAAACTATTGTACAATAAGTACAATATAACAAGTGAACATTATATATTTTATATAGGTAACATAAATATTTAACGCTTGATTTATATATTAATGGTGATCGTAATTTCATAATATCGTAATAACATGTTAGCAATAATTAACAAATATCTACATTGTCAATATTAATTTCATTATATTTGTTACATAATATGTACTTTATACTGTAAAGTGTATTAGACTATTAGGGTATACTATACACAGTCGCGCCAAAGTCCATATTTATGTATGACAGTACCATACATTTAAAATATTGTTTTAGAGGGTGGGTATCTGTAGGGAAAGTGATCTGGAGTTTGTATCTAATGTAACTAATAAAAACTTATTATAATTTGTTAAACAATAAAAGAAATTATAAAAATAGTTCAAATGTTTAGACTTCAGAGATAGCCGGTAATTTTTGTCACACATATAATTTTGCATTTCAGCGCCAGACTATACACTAAGTAACTAGTAATATTAGATCGGATATATATATAAAAAAATACATTTAAAGTTAAACCAATCTTATCAGTTATCACGTCAAACTTAATAATAAAATTATGCCTAATTTAAAATTTATCCGTATACATTTTGATATTTCGATTTATAAAAAAAGAAGTATTTATTTTTTATCATGTATTTTTTAATATTTAGAAATATCTAAATTAAATTTAAAATGTTTACAATCTTCAAACGAAAACATATTTTTGAAAAAAAAAGTCTTGTTTCTATTATATTATATTAAAACAAAAATAATTATAAATGTATTCAAAACTAATTAAACAAACCTATTTATAAAAATATAAAATAATTAAACTAAAAGTCATAAACGTGAAACGATTAAAGAATTTATTTAATTTTTTTAGTGTTTTAATACAAAAATCTTAATGGCCATTATTATAATTTGTTAACATAAAACATCATTGCCTCACAAAATACAGTATAAATATTAATATTTAATTATTGATTAATTATAGAATAATAATTAATGTATAATTTATCAATGATTTAATGCATTTTATTAGCATTGGCATTAATCAGCAAATGTTTAATGACCTTTTGATTTTCTTCTACAACAGTTCTTAAGTCTCTTACTTCTTTTAAAATTTCTTGTATTTTCAAAATGTCTTGGTCGCCACAGTTGTCTTGTTTCTTGCGTTTGATTAATATTCTAATAGCGTCTATAATATCTCTCGGTAATGTTTGATTTTGATTTAATGGTTTCACCGTCATGTGGGCGCGTGTTTTAGACGGATAAACTAAAGCCCTGCGTTTGACACTTTTTGGCCAAAAACTTCTCAACATGAATAATTCAATGTAATATATAAGTTTAATTTGGCATCTGACTTTAGATAAACCAGCAGTCTTTTTTAAGCCTTGTATGTCGTGCACGGCAATACCGACCAAAAGGTTCATTAGTATAATTGATACAAATATTAAAAGTGCTATGTACACGATGTAAGCACTGAGTTTCGACGTTATCGGTGAGTTGTTGTGTATATCCAACATAGAAATATCCAATTCTCCCGCCATCATCACGAGCACTTTAACAAAACCCGTGACGGGATTGCTGAACCACGGGGAAGAAGGGAACACTACGCACAGGCTGACTGAAAAACCAATCAATAAACATATATACGCCATGAGCAGCTTCGCGAATTCTTTTTGTACCTTGGTATACATGGCCACGTAGGTGTCAAACCATGGTAGCTGGCCTATTTTCACCATTAAATTGGTCCAAGCACAGAGTACGCAAAACGCGCCGACGTGATTCTGCCAATTGAACGTGCGCCCGCTAACGTGAAAAGATACGCACGGCACGCTTATTAAGACCAACCATTCGCTGAGATTACTAAGACTAAGAAAATACTGATGGACATACATGTAACCCGCCATTTCGGATATTTTCAAAAAGCCTTCTATGATGCTAATTAAATACAACGAACAGAGAATTACGTCCATTACTTGATAGTTTGTGATCAAAAACTTGCCGAGTGTGGAATTATTCTCCAAGCACGTAGTATTGTCCTGTGGTATGGACAATCGTGCCGCATTGTAGCAGTTGTGACTCAATACGGTCATCACGTAAAGTGTATAGAGCATAATAAAAATCCCCAGACTTACCAGCCTCATTAAATAATACTTTCGTATTTTTCTCCATTTCATAAACAAGAACGACTGGCACAACGGGTGCTGCAACAGTTCGTATTGGCATTCCTCTTGGAAACATTTTAGCAGGTCGATTTCGCCAAAAGTATTCGAATCTAATAGGTACTTGAACCGGAGCTGTATCTCCGGTCCGCGCTTAAACCCGTCTGCCCAGTTAGACGTGACAGCACCGTCCAACTGTTTGGCCACAGCCGGCACACACGAGGGAACTTTTCTCACGATCATGTTAAGTGCCGATATGCCGCCGTACGTTTGAATACCCACGTTTCCGCCCTTAGCCAACAGTGACTCTACGCATTCCGGCGCCTCGTTGAGCGCGGCCACGTGCAGGGGCGTGAAACCATAGTGATCCTGCACGTTTACTTTCGCGTGGTAACTGAGTAACGTGTCTACGGCCAGACAAACGTTCAACGTCTTGACGGAAATTGCAGTATGTAACGGCGTCCGGTCGTCCGTGTCTCTGGCGTTTACGTCCGCTCCAGCTTTTATCAATAAATCGATGCAGTCCACGCTCTGAGACTTTGCCGCCATGTGGATGGGCACTTGAAATTTCATGTTTTTAGCGTGTACGTTGGCGTTGTGCTCGATCAACAGCTTAGCGCATTCCACGTGCGCAGACTCGCACGCTAGGTGCAACGCCGTGTAATCATGATAGTCCTTAAGGTCAATCAGAGTCCTGTCGGAACTTAACAGCATGTACATACAATCCGAGAAACCCTGGTCGGCGCAAATGTGTATTGGAGCAGATCCCATCGAGTCCAGCGCGTTAACGTCCACGTTGTATTTGAACAAGAGCAGTTGAATACACCCTACAGCCCTGGACTTTACCGCGCTGTGGAGCACGGTGGGTTCGAGTCTGCATCCATATTCGACGAGGGTGCGCATTGTGTCCGTAGAATCGGTGAAGGTGGCAAAGTGTAGCGCAGTCATGTCCTCTACTCGGCAATTTGGGTCGCATCCGTTGTTCAACAACCGCCGAAGACATTTGTCGCAACCGTTCAACGCGCTTATGTGCACGGTGCCGTAGCCCTTAAACGGCAACAAGTAATTCACATTCGTGCCGGTTTCCACCAAGGATTCCACTAAATGGCATTTGTCGATGAAACACGCCCACAGCAGCAACAAGTTTTTCAACTGTTGTGGGCGCCGGGACAGCGTATCCAAATTCGCCGCGTCCGACTCGATGTCGTGAAGTAATTGAAACCCGTTGGTAAATCCTTTCGCGCAGTCTAATAGACACTGTTTTACCATCTCTTTGTAATTGTTGACGCTTAACTGGTTGGAACTTTTAGTGGTGCCGTCCACGGTGTCGGTGGTTTCCGTGGTACTAGGTTCATCGGCTTCGCATACTAAATCCATTTCCGGTAATTCGAACGATATCGGTCGGTCCCGGTTCCGGTTTAAAGCCTTTTCGTGAAAGCTAAAATAACGTTTAGGTTTGTTTGTCAAGTCCATTCCCATTTCCAAATACTCGCGCGTACATTCGTCTAAGCTCAAACGACGAGCTACACTTTTTAAACTCATATTTGCCGAATTATTATTGTTGTTACGCACGTAAATATGAAACGGATAATAACGGATAACAACGCATTACGATTTACACGATACATATATCGAATTATATCATCGCGTTGTGGCCGAACTACACTCACTGAAATTCCCGTAGCTTCTTCGTTGTCAATGACCAGTTTTTTCTCCCCCTTATTTCCCGTCTGAAACGGGTGGGAGTCTTGTTTTAACATTATATTATAGTCACACTAATACATTATCGAGAGAAAAACAAAAAGTTAACAAATATCCCAGTCGGATAGTGACTCATGTAGTCATATAGATGTATAATAATATATTATATTATAAATTATAATAATTCAGCTGGAAATCGGAATTTGCGCATTACATTCGAATTCAAATATATATATACTCTATATATATAGAGTCGGTGGATAAATACGTTTAAATTTATATTATATATAATTATGTATAGCAGTATAGGTATAATTTCGTTGTTTTTAGTGCGATTGTAGGAATACAGATTTTCACAGAAATAATATCACGTAATTAACAATTCAACCTTCAAATAATTTTCATTAGGTATGAAATAATTGCAAATGTGATTGTGTATTATTATTTATTTATATTATTAAAACATTATCAGTGAATTATTCCTGTGGCTTCTGTTTTAAGAAGTAAATTAATTAAGAGAATTATACTATAATAAATTGTTGGAGTATTTTTATTTTAAACTTCCTTTACCTACTTTGCCGTATTTTTGAATTGGCCATTGAGAGATAGATGTTATCTCTTGAACGTATAGTTAAATAGTAGTATATTAATATGTGTAAAATCAAGGAAAATAAATGAATATTCTATGCAACCAATTTATTATGCCTAATGAATTTTTTCTCACGTGCGAAGTGTGACTGTATCATTCCACATTCTTATAATATGATCACTTGTAGAATGTGAAGTACAAATTATTTATAATCGTGTAAAAAGTATTAAACACAAATAAATTAAATTAAATTAAATCAAGTGTATTTTCATTATTATTTCAAAAACCTTATCATATAATAATATTTATATATTATTAAATATTACTACTTGATTTTCTTTCTTAATTGTGTTTTAAAAGAAAAAATTATATCTTAATAATAAAAAAATATAAATTAGATGATCTAGGTAGTCAATATACAATATATTATTTATAATTATAATATTATACAATAAATATATCATTTTTTTCAATATTATAAATTTAGTTTTTAATTTTATTAATTTTTTAAATGTTTGAGCAATCTTTTTTAATCCACATGATAAGTTAAAATTTAAGATTTTGAAATATTTTATTTAGAACTATGGGTACTCTTTTGTTTATAATTTGTCTTCATTATTATTATAAATATTTAATAATACAATTTTTTTATAATAATTAATATAATTACAAACATATATATTATATACAGTCATAAAAATATACCTATTGTATATTTATGATCTTATTTGAAAATATTTTATAATTATACTATTTAACTTGTTTTCAATTATTATCAACTATATCAACAAAACTTATTGAATGATTCATAATTTCTTGTAGAGAAAAGGTATATTAATACAATTATTATAGTACATTTTATAGAATATACTTTATTGTAATTCATTGTTATTAAATTTACAAAACTACAAAAATAAAATTAACGTTTCTTCCAAGTGAACTTCTTCCTAGCTCTTGCTTGACCTGGCTTCTTTCTTTCTCTCCTCCTAAAGTCTTTTTGCAATAAACCAGCTAAAAATAAATGTATAAAGGTTAAATATAATATAATGTTAAATATATAAAATTATTATTAATAATAAATGTAAATATAGTTACCAATTCGCATGCGCTCTACCATTTCAGGATCAACAAAAGAACGCAAACTCCAAGCTATACCGAAACGAATTGCACCAGCTTTACCGGAAACTCCTCCACCTCTGACTGATGCTTCAATATCAACTTTATCGACCATATCCGTAAATAATAATGGGAATAATATCTGCAACATGATGTTGAAATAATTTAATATTCTAATAAAAATTAACTTCAGACAGACAGTTATAAATATTACAATACAAATTATCATTCTTACTTATGCAAAAATATTAAAATTATCCATCAAATATCTCTGTTACATACTGCGTAATTTTCCCACTATATAATTATATACATTTTTTTAAAAATTATTCATACATCAAAAAATTGTATTTATACAAAATAATCACATAATTTATTTTATTTTAAAACACGTTTTGGTGTATTTAAATTCAAAATTGTTTAAATTAATTATATTTTAATTAGGTATTTTACTTTTTATTTAACATCTACATTATAGCTATATAAGTTTGAAAGCTTAGATAAAAGTCAAAAGGATGATAGATTAGTATGTTTTTCTAGTAAAGTAGTACCTATTTGTCTCTACCTAACCTCTTGCCTAAACATAGAAAAAATTTTTTAACTACATTTACATAAATACCTAATGGAAATACTAAATTTAAATTTAAAAGAACAAAATTTTTAAAACTATAGAAAAAAGTTTATTTTTCAATTTTGTTTTTTTAAATATTTTAACAATCATAATTCATCAAATACAACACATTGATTACTTATATGTTCTGTTATGTATATAGTACATATGATAATACGATATAAAGCTTAAAAGTTATAAATCTAAAATTGTTTATTTGAAAGATCAATGGACAATGATCTATGTAAAATCTAAAATGTAAAAATTTGAGCTACATCAATCTAAACAGTGTATTTTGGATTCCATATATTCGCGGTTAGATTTAAATTAAACATGCCAGATTTTTACAGTCTATGTTTTACATACTAGATTTTTACAAGCTCCTTGTTTGATAACAGTTAATTATAGTACAACTTACGTAAATATAAAAAGTGTACTAAAAATAGTAAGCATAATTAACGATTTAAGACAAAAGAATTAGCTCGGGAAATCGAGTAAGAGAGAGGTTTTTATCGTCGATAACAGATAAATATAATTTTATAATATTGTATACGTTGTAAAAGTCGACCTTGACTTTGATGGTAAAAAAATTAACAGTTAACGTGCGTGGAATGTCATTCCTATAGTAATAATATGATGTTTAAAAGTGTATATCCATGAATATATTTATATATATATTTTTAAAAAAAAATTGTAAACCTAAATCGTGCGCACAATATATACCTATTAGTATAATAATCTAAACAGTCATCGTGTATGTACCTACCTACATAATAATAATATAAATAACGTGTAAAGAGAGTATAATATAGAGACGCAGGTCACGGTGGATTCGCACACGTTACCGGTCACTACACCACGTGTTAGTGACCAACATAAATTATTATGTATTAGTGTGGTAATATTATGTATATGCAGAACGGTGAGGCACGCGTGTTCGGACTCCGTAAAGCCGCATGACGGACGGGGAGGGACAGAAGAGTAGGGACGGAGATATTATATTACGTTAGTACAATATAGTTCATACGGTGGCCACACACTCTCGCGGCACATATCACTTCGAAGTCCGCGTCATCACCGTACGCCGGACATTGGTCGGCGAATCGTTCCTAGGAAAGCGCACGGCGCGCTCGAAACCTAGTCTTTATCGTCACCATCGCTTGTTATGATCATATACTTTGGCGAAACTCAACGCTAAAAATAACACTCTGCAGAGTCGACTTAATCCCTTTTTTAAATGCGGATCGAAAAATAAACTAAAAATTCGGACCGTTAACACGTCTTCGGCGTCGTGATGACCGGAACCAAACACCATTTGGAAGTGACCGCCGCAACTGCGACCATGCCGCTGGACAGGACGATCAGCCTGAACGTGCACAACAGACAAGTAGGCACCGCGGCGTCCAGGTCTGTCTCGTCGACGACGCATCAGTCATCGCTCAAAGAACGGTGGTACAGCTTCCGATACCGACCGCGCGGTAGTACCGCTAGCGACCGGCAGCGGCGGTCCAACGTCGAAGAGTTCCTGTTCATGGAGAGTCTACCAGACGCTCCGGGAGTCGCAACGGGTGGGGGGATCCCGGCCGGCCTACAAGAAATCGAACTATCCATAATTATACGGAAAGACACCATTAGACGTGATCTAATGGACTCTATGCGAACGTGCAACGGGCGACTACAACTTATGGAGCTTGTCGAGCTCAACGAGTTTCACCCTGGCAACGTACATCCACCGCCTAATCAAAGTGAACTGGACAGGTTGTTTTGTTGGGCCATATATATTGGAGCACCGACACAATGCCTCGACACGTTGCACGAGTGTGGCGCTAACGTGCACTATTCGCAATGCGGTAACATCACCGCTATTCATTTGGCTGCTTTTATGGATAACGTCGATGCGCTAAGGTACAAATATTATGCAATTAAAAAGTATATATATTTAGGTGTATGTGTATAGACCGAGTGTGATAAATTTAGCATTTTGGAATTATACATCATCCTCAAATCTTATCACTAGTCTAGTCTAATAAACGAGATAATTGATGAATATTAAATGAAAATGTCATTAAAACGATGTATTTATGGGATCATTTATCCATAATCTGTCAACATGCCATGAAAATAAATTGTATAGACGTATAAACTATAGTTAGATACAATATTAAGATATGTATTTTAAACATTCTGACAATTAACACTTACAGTACAAATTTAAAAATAATATTGCATTCAAATAAATAAAACTTTAAATCTTTATAAAACCGAAATCCAAAATTATTTTAATTTAAAATAAAATTATATCCTTAAATACAAATATATTATTAAAATGCAGAACAAGTACTTATATATTACCTACTGATATATAATTAATATTTTAATATATGTAATAACAATATAGAATTGTATTGATTAAAATTTACAGTTAGACATATCATTAATACAACATTTAATTTAATCTTTTAATATTCGCTAATTTTATACATTATAAAAATCATGGGTAAGTTAAAACTTATCATACGTTTATTATGTCAAACAAATTGAAATTAATATTTTTGTAAGTAAGTGGTTGAGTAATAACTACTAGTGTACCTACTAGGAATTATGAATAACTTATTCTATCGATTAAGTTATAATAGAATAAATTATTTTACAAATAATTTAAATATATTATGTATCTAATATTACTATGAAAGATATAAAGTATAAGTTTATAAATTGTACGTTCTATAATTATTAATATGACAGTTATTTAAATCTAACACCTAATGGTCAAGGGTGGATAAAAATAATAGTTAATTTATTATTTTCGTATAATATTAAAAATATTAATTATATATATATATAACAAAAACAGTATAGCAATTATATGTAAAAATATTTTACAGTACTATTTAATGGATAATTATTAATTCTTCTAAAATTAATTACATACAAATTAAATATATAGTCACTTTTAAAACTAAAATTGTTTATTTAGTACTTAAAATAGGCATTGACAAACGAAAATAAATTTCCATATAAGTCAAGACGTGTATCATATGGTTAGACAAAATTAAAATATACTCGTAAATAGTATATATAGTATAATACAGTCGCATAATATAATACATATATGAAATATAAAATGCGTTTTAAAAACGTAAATAAAGTTTAAGTATTACCTTACAAAATATGACTTGTGTACCATGACCAACATTTTATGAATTTACGGGTGGTAATTTATTAGACAGGTGTTTAAAAAACCGCTTGCCAATTATCTCAAATAATATATTCAACCCTACACAAACCAGATCATTTTTTGATTATTATTATTCAAAATCAGTTAACGATCATAAAAGAAAAACAAGATAGTATCAGATAAATGTAAATAATGTAGGTAATTGTGAATATATTGTTCAGGCGTGTCCAGTTTTAGAAATTAAAATTATTAGTTTTAACTAATAAATTAATTTTCGAAAATATATGTAGGTTAGGTTAGGTTAGCTTAAAAAAATAACTGAATTATTCACAACTATATTATATTTATATTTACAGATGGCTTATAAAAAAACAATATGACATGAATACAATCCAGAGTGGATACACGCCTTTACATTCGGCAGTTATGGGAAACGCTTTAGAATCTACAAAAATTTTAATAGATCATAGATGCAAAGTAACCGATACAGTACTACATTGTGCAGTTCAAGCAAATTCTGTAGAATGCGTTAAATATCTTTTATACATAGGTATAGATCCCAACACTTTAGATATTAATGGGAATACTCCACTACATTTAGCAGCAGACAAGGGATATACTGAATGTCTTAAACTTCTTTTAGCTAAAAGTAATAAAACAATAAATTTAAAATCCAAATTTAAACAATCAACCGCCTTACATATGGCAGCTGAAAATGGATATACAGAGTGTGTCCAATTATTACTTCATACTGGATCTAGTCATAGTGTTGTAAATGATAAGAATCAAACAGCTTTACATCTAGCTGCAAAAGCTCAATGTGCCGAATCTGTAGAAATATTGTTAGAACTAGGAGCTGAAGTGAATGCTTTAGATATGGACAATAGGACTGCATTGCATTCAGCTGTCTGCAAAGCATTTTTATCTTTTCATGTGGTTGAGGTATTGGTAAAATGGGGTGCAAATGTCAACATACAAGATAGATATGGATATGCACCACTTCACATTGCTGCTTTAAATGAATTATCTCAATGCGTGGATTTCTTGATCATTAAAGGAGCTGATATAAGTTTTAGAACAGTTGGAGGAATGAGTGCTTTAAGCATAATAAATAGAAAAACGCCCACCAGTATAAATACAATTAAAAAAAAATTTGACCAGGCAATTACACTAAACGATCAAGCCTCTGCCAAAGAAGTTGAATTAATTATGGATTTCCGATATCTATTACAAAATCCTAGTCAAGGTGAAATAATTTTATTACATACTTTGGAAGAGTGTGGTCAAAAGTCTATGCTTGAACATCCATTATGTAAAGCATTTTTGTATTTGAAATGGCAAAAAATTCGACGATTTTATTTTGTACGTTTAATTTTTGATGCAATTTTTGTTTTACTTTTGACTACTTATGTAATGACAGCTCTAGGACATGATTGTTATAATAAATCGAAAAATATAACAGATGATCAAAAGTTGATCAAGAATCAAGAACTAAATGAATCTCAATATCAAAATGCTTGTCGTCTTAAGGTCAATGTGTTAAATTCACAATTAATAACTCACACCATTATAGAATTTGTATGGTACATATTGTTAATATTTACAACTATAATAATAATTAGAAAATTAATTGGTACAACAGGTTTTACTTCGATTAAACATTACTTTTTAAATATCACTAATATTGTTGAATGGTTTGTAGTTACTAGTGTTTTTCTGACATCCTTTTTATATGAAAATAAAACATATGATTGGCAAAATCCTATTGGAGCATTTGCTGTATTGTTTGGATGGTCAAACTTAATGGTAATGATTGGCCAGTTACCTATATTTGGTACATATATTGCAATGTTTACAAAAGTTCAAAAAGAATTTGCTAAATTGTTGCTAGCTTACTCATGCTTGCTTATAGGATTTACAATTAGTTTTTGCACATTATTTCCTACATCAAATGATTTTAATAATCCTTTAATAGGTATAGTCAAAGTACTGGTAATGATGACAGGAGAACTTGACATAGATTTATTACTGAAATCAGGAGAATCTCCAATAATTTTTAATGTAAGCGCCTATGTAACATTTATATTATTCATAGTATTTGTCACTGTTGTATTGATGAACTTATTGGTTGGAATAGCAGTTCATGACATACAAGGTTTACACAAAACTGCAGATCTCTCAAAACTTGTTAGACAAACTCAACTTATTCATTCTCAAGAACAAGCATTATTTCAAGGTTGTCTGCCAAGGCTAGTTATAAATTTTTTTAATTGGAGTGCTAGAGTCACACCATCAGCATATCGAGTAGTACTTTATGTGAAACCATTAAATCCTACAGAAAAAAGATTACCAAGAGACATTATGGAAGATGCATTGAATATAGCTAGACAAAAGCGATTAAATACGGTTGACTATAAACAAGCTGTATTAGAAAATAAAATGGAAAACAAGGCTTTAGTTGAAGAAATAAAACAACTTAAAGAAATTGTACAACATCAACAAGATCTCTTATTACAACTTATCAACAAATCTTCATAAATATTCCTAGATTTAATTTATATATATTATTCATTTTTAAACTAATAAATAATTATATGTTTTTGTTTTATTTAAATATTATTAACTTATGGAATTATTGATAAAACAAATACTAAAAAAAATGTTGCTTCATTATAATATCTAAGGGTAAAATGATCTTGTTATATTTGTCATGATAAATTACATTATATTCTTTGTTCAAAAATAATAGGATATTTTTTTATATATAAGTCATAATTTTTCCCCTTATGGCATTTTATCTTAACTCAAAATAATCCTATAAATCATAACCAAATACAAGTAAAATAAGATATTATTACAGTATGACGAAAAAAGAAATATAAAAAATGTGAACAAAATACATAAAATAAAACTTTTCTCTATTACCTCTTGTATCTACTTATATGGTGGTTTAACAATGATTCATTAAATATGTTAGAAAACAATACTTAATTATATCAAACAGAATTCCAAGCACATCAGCAATTTCCGTTCAATAAGGATATATTAAAAATTTATAAATACTATGTTGTGAATTTAAATTCTTAGTATTTGATGATGTTTATATGTTGTCTTTATAGATAATATAAACAAAAAATAAGCCAGATCTTAAATTATAGAATTTTGTTGGTAGAATATTATATGCAATATGTTTTTAACTACTGACTATTGGTAAATAAACTAATTCCAGACTCTAATGGTTCTTAAAAACAAATAAAATAAATGTAATTTAAACTATTTATCTAATAATAATAAAGACTTGCATGCATAATAAATACATGTTTTATATTTAAATATTTATAAATATATAAATGTTCAAGAAAAATATTTAAGATACTTTTTGGTGCCAACAATTTTTATAATGAATCCGACTATACTAATGAGTAGGGCCCAGATTTATATGGACATATTTTCTGGTTAATCGTTGACAGTGGCGGATTTACGGGGGGGGGGGGGTCTATGGGTTCTGGACTCCCCCCAGACACCGATATAATATGACGTACCAATACTGAAATAATATGTTAAAACTCAATGTTTAATCCTATCCTATCTACTCTTGTGTACACAAACGGAAAAGTACCTACCTAATTAGTATGTGTTTTTAAATAAAAACCCTATATATAAACCCATATGCGTATGTAACATTAAATTGCTGATAATAATAATAATACAAATATATTTGAATATTGTCGATTATTATAGATATACAATTTTATATTATTTTAGATACTGAGCGAAGCAAGGAATGTATTGGTTTTACAATGATGACTTTTTTTTTGTCTCTGAAAACATTTTTTCGGGTAGAAATAATGGTCCGATTATCATGAATAAAGTAGCTTTCAATAGCAAATTTTATATAGTTGGTACTTTTAAAACTCATTTTTTTCAAAGTTTTTCCTTTAAGAAAAACTACCAAAAAATGACGAAAATCGGCAAAATTACGGTTTCCATTTTTTCAAATTTTTTATTTCGTGATAATTAATTAGGTTTTTGCTAATTAGGATCGTAGGAATTTGAAATTTTTTAAGTAATCACATAGGTGTTCCACGAAAGAGAAAAAAATTTGGAAACGATTGGTTAATTTTCTGACAAATTATAGAGCTTTGAAATTTTTTCCAAAAATGTTTAATATTACATGTAATTTTGGGTTTAACGGTTTGAAAATTTTATAGAAATCCACTCATACATTACTTAATCTATTTACAAAATATTTTGAAAATCGCAATTCACAATTTTTTTTAATAAGCTTCTAAAATTTGAATATTTAGTAAAATTGAATATTATGATATTTTTTAGAAATAACTGTCCATTTACCACAACTGGGTTATGTTTTCTGTAGAAAATTGCATGTAGTTAGTACTTTATTTAGCTCATATTTTAAATTTTTCAAAAGTGTAAAATGTCAAATTTCACGGAAATCGTAATTTTGATGAAATTTATTTTAGATTTTTGATGATAACTAATGCAATTTTGAACATAAGTACTTGAATTTTGTTTTAGTATTCTCATAGATAGTTTACACACGTGAACTTTTGGAACGGCTTATTAGTATAATATATTGTATAATTATATTGAGTTTCGCTCAGAATCGTATTTTCTAATGCAGTAACATTACATTCAAATCTTAATTATATAAAACCATTAATTTCTCCAAGGATCGAAGGGATGAAGAAGAAACGTCTAAAGTGGACCTTTTCGCTTTTTAACATATTATTTTTTAAGACCCGCCCCCCTCAAGAAAATGTTTAAAATCCGCCACTGATTGTAGAACATACTAAGTTAGCACTAAATTGTACTATACTGTAGGTATATGTTTTTCATAATAATGAGATTAAGAATACAAATTTGTTTAATGCTTATTTTCGTATATTTTAACTTTTGAACATTTTTAACTGCATATTTATTATTTTAGCACATATGTAATGTTTTATAACAAAGTATAACATTTATGAATGTTTATGATTAATTACCGTTATTTGATTCAACTAATCTCTTTTAAATTATAATTTAAAAATGAACTCAAATTTACGTAATTAAATTATTTTTAATATTTATTCTTGATATTAACCGATTTTCATTACTTTTTAACTATTTTATAAAATCAATCCAGGTACTTTTGCGTTTATATAATTATAAATTTTTTTTATATTTTTAATAATATATTTAGTTATATTTATAATTATATAGTACATATTTTAATGTTTCAATGCATATTTTAATGCATACTTGGCTAGTTTTTAATAGATAAAAATTCGGACCCTACAGATGAATAATGAGTGATGTACAATATTTAATTGACTTAGCAAATACAAAATTATTACTTAATTTTATTACTTTGTATTTCAATCAACAATAATACATTTGACTGAAAATTTTTTAGATAAATGAAATGATCAGAATTTTATGTTACAGTAATTCAATTATTAAATGTTAATCCTCGGAAAATATACTAAAAGAGTGTTTAAAAATATGAAACATTTATATAGTGTTAGATTATTTATTTATAATTAAAATCATAAAGTCATTATAATTGATTTTTATTTCACTTACAAAATTGAGAAAATTACTGTAACAAAAAATTATGATCACTATGTTTAAGAACTTTACAATGAGTAATTTAATTCTAGACTATTAGATAGTGTAGTTTAATTCCTAATTAATTGATACTGATAAAAACGAAAATGTTGTTTATATTCGGTCCTTGGAGAAATTAGTGGTTTATTATAATTATTAAGATTTGAATGCAATAATATTGCATTTGAAAATATGATTCTGAGCAAAACTCAATATAATACAATATATTATATTGATAAGCCGTTCCAAAAGTTTACCACTTGTGTAAATTACATAAGTAAATATGCAAAATAAATTTCAAATCCCTATGAACAATATTCAAAGAGTTATTGTTTCATGATAAAAGTTGTTAGTCACGATTTTCAAAATATTTTGTAAATAGATTAAATAGTATAAAGTAGGCTACTATAAAAATTACATACCGTTAAACCAAAAATTACAGATAATATTAAACATTTTTGGAACAAATTCAAAGCTCTATATCTAGCCAAAAAACAAACCTATCCTTTTCACAATTTTACTAAACGTAAATAATACCTATATTAGTACTTAAAAACATTTTCAAATTCCTACGATTAAAACTCAATTAATTATCAAAAAATTTAAAAAATTAAAATAACGGAAACCGTAATTTTACCAACTTTCTGCTTCTCAAGGAAAAACTTTTGAGAAATTCAAAAAATGAGCTAAATAAAGTTCCAACTAGATTAAATTCAGGGTACCCCTATTTGTGGTAATCGGACCATTATTTCTATCCGAAAAAAGGTTTTCATACATCAGAAAAAAAAATAATAAAAAGCCTTTAAAAAAAAATTGTCAGTCACGATTTTCAAAATAGTTTGTAAAATGATTAAGTACTATATTATTAGGCTTCTGTAAAATTTTCAAATCGATAAACCTAAAATTGTAGGTAATATTAATTTTTTTTGTCAAAAAGTTCATAGCTCTATATTTTGCCATATAATCAACTAATCTGTTCCAAAATTTTACCACACTTGTATATTACCAATATTAGTACTCAAAAAAAAATTCAAGTCTCTACGATCAAAACTCAATTAGTTATCACGCAATAAAAATAAAAAATGACGAAAATCGTAATTTTGCCAATTTTTTACCATATTTTGGTAGTTTTACTTCTGCTAGAGAAAAACTTTGTAGAAATTCGAAAAATGAACTTGATAAAGTACCAAGAGGACACGATTTGCTACCGAAAGCATACCTTACTTGTGATAATCGGACGATTATTTCTATCCGAAAAAATGTTACCATACGTAAAAAAAAAAAGAAATTCAAAAAAATTCTCGCTCCGCTCAGAATCTAATAATTATAAGGATATATTTTTTATTTAAGTAAGTAAACATCAAAGTGTACATTATGTAACTATAACAATATTTATATGTATAGTGATCTAACAAATGAAATTACATTGGTTCTATGAAAAATATCTAGTTATTATTATTCTTTAAAATATTTCTATATTTTGGCACTACAGTTATTAAGATATACTAGTTTGTTATTTTATTTTTAAATGAAAAAATAGAAAAATATTGACATTAAAATTTCTTCTAAAAGTGTTATCATTTATATTTAATAATTTTTTGAAGTTAATAAATTTTTAATTTAAAATACATATATTCATTGATAATAAACCCTAATGATAGCCCATACACTGTTCGGTAAATAATGAAAATAAATTATATTTTCAAAAAAATTTAAAAATCATTAAAAATGAACTGAGAGGAACACATTAAAAATAAATTTCAATGTCAATATATTTCTAAATTCATAACTAAAAAATGACAAATATATGACATTAAATGATTTTAAAAATATGAAGGTCGATTCTAGATATTTCTTCTTTGTCCTTTCGGTCCTCGGAAAAATTAGTTATTATAATTAAGATTTGAATGCAATGATATTGCATTTGAAAATATGATTCTGATCGAAACTCAATAAAATACAATATATTATAATGATAAGTCGTTCCAAAAGTTTACCACTTGTGTAAACTACCTATGAGAATACTAAACTAAAAAATTAAAGTACCTACGTTCAAAATTTTATTACGTATTATGCAAAATCTAAAATACATTTTTTCAAAATTACGATTTCCATATATAACCAATTTATTGGCAGTATTTTTTTTCTTGAGAAGAAACTTTTAAACAATTTGAAAAATGATTTGATTAAAGTACCACTAGATGATATTAACTATCGAAAGCATACTCTAAAATTCTAAATTCTATTTCTCTAAAATTTTCAAACCTTTAAATCCAAAACTGTAGGTATCATTAAACGTTTTTAATAAAAAGTTCAAAGCTTTATACTTAGTCTAAAAATCTCGTGTAAATTATCAATGTGAATAATAAAAAAGAACTCAATTAGTTATAACAAAATAAAACAATTTTAATAACGGAAACCGTAATTTTGCGATTATCCAACATTTTTTGGTTTGGCGTTTTTCTTCACCCAAGAAAAAACTTTTGAGAAATTTGAAAAATGAGCCAAATCGGACCATTATTTTCTACCCAAAAAATGTCTTTATACTCAGAAAAAAAAAACACTGTAAAACCAATACATTCTTATCTTATTTTGCTCAAAATCTAAATTATATTTACCAGTATAAAATAGAAATATTTTAATTTTTTTTTTATTTAAAAATAAAAATAAAATTAAAAACCTGTATACCATAATATTTGTAGTACTAGAGTAAAGAAACAATAAAAAAAAAGCAGGAAGGTCGATTCTGGACATTATCCTAGGAACTGCAAAATATTGCATTCAAAAATACAATTCTGGCGAAACTCAGTCATATAGTAGATATACAATATATTATATTAATAATCTTTTAATTCTTCCAAAATTTTACCACATATATTAATTATACCTATGAGATTACTAAAAATGTGTAAATTCCTATGATCAAAACAAAATTAGTTGTCACAAAATATTTCAAATCAAAATAATGGAAATCGTAATTTTCAGTTTTTCCATCAATTTTTGGTAGTTTTTCCTCATCCAAGGAAAGACTTTTGATAAATTTGATAAATGAGTCAAATAAAGTACCAAGAAAATACAATTTGCTATCGAAAGCAAACCCTATTTGTGATAATTGGACTATTATTTATACCAGAAAAAATGTTTTCAGACTATTAAAAACACATTAAATGTCATAATATTCAATTTTACCAAAGGTTATAACTTTAAAAAATTGTGACTTACGATTTTTGTATATAGATTAAGTAGTATAGATTGAGTAGGCTCCTACACAATTTTCAAATCGATAAACACAAAATTGTATGTAATATTAATGGATAATGCAGGTAATGATTATAAAATATTGCATTAAACGAAAGTTATTGTTTGTCAAATATTTGTTGGACACCATATATACATATATTAATATAATCAATACAAATCAAACTAAATACCTCTTTAATAATTACAAATATAATTTATAATTTTAAAATATACTTTTTTTTCTTAAATAGTATTGCATATTTAATTAATTTTGTATAATTCACCTGAGTACAAATAATTAATAATATGTATTAGTTGACGAACATTATTAATTTTCAATTATTATGAAATATATTACCAGATTGTATTATGAAATATGTAGATACTTAAAGAAGAGTCAAAAAATTATATTTTTAAACCTTTAAATTTAGTGCTTTAATAATATTATTTAAAAAAATAATAATAATACTCAAAATAGAATCATCAATTAAAAAATGTAGATGATAAATATTAGTAGTTAATATATGTTCACAATTACATATTTAAATAATTTTTCACACAGAAAATGTTCATTATTCATTATGTAGATTTATATCAGATATTTATAATATTGAAATATTAAATATGATTTACCTGTTCTCTAGCTTGAATATCATCAAAAAATGCAATTCCTTTACCATTTATTGATAATTTACCAGTTCCTGGATAATAAACTGTCACATCAGCTCTAGCATCTTTTCTAGGACAATCTAAATTAAAATAAAAAAAATGCAAAAGTAAAACAGCATAATATATAATTTAATAGGGGTACAAAATGATATTTTTCAAATATTGTTATATGTATTTTTAAGATTTATATAGTGCATAGTATTTTATAGATATTGATTTATTTTGGTAATAATTTACAGTGAATCAAAAAAAAAAAAATTGCATATTAATATTATTGCAATATTATTATATCCAGGGTTGATGATAGGGGGGGGGGGGGTGATACCCCCCAAACTCTAGATTTCTAAGTTGGCAGTTTAACAATTTTATTCTCAAGTAGGCAAAAATATTTTCTTTTTTTTTTAAATTGTTTTGTTATTTCATTATTATTAATTTCCGCATGGGTATAGTATGTGATTACCATATTATTATTACTATAATATGTACTTTAATTATGTAAATCAAGAAAAATATGACGTGGACAGAGGAATATATTTATATTTATATTTATGATTTTGGAAAATTTTTCATAACACAATGTTATGGCCAAGTTCGGTCGGTATGCATGCGTTACTATGGTCGCTTGTGTTACCATCACCAACGTGACTGAACTTTATTTAAAACATTTTTTAAATGTAACAGAAATGTAAAAACATATTTTGCCAACTATGAACAAAATATTAATATTAATATTTACAGCCCGTGTTAGTACTACCTACAATGTTCAGTAAATTAAAACTGATAAATAACTTTTTAAGATCTACCATGAATGCTGACCGTCTTCAAAATTTAATGTTACCATACAATATTAACAAGGATATTTTAGATACGATTGATACCAGGGTAATTGTGATGAAGTGGTCCCATTTAAAACAGCGCAGAATTGAAGTACAGTGAAAACTGTCTAAAGCGGAGCCTGCATAAAACGAAAACTTTTTAATTCGTTATTTTTCTTTGGCTCTGGCACGTTTCTATAGTTTTATATGCTCATTGAACCTTAATAAAATGGAACCTAACTAACACAGAAACGGAATGATTTTGTAGGTCCCATGCAAATAAAACACTTGCATAAACTGGAGACATGATGTACGTGTGTATTACAAACCAAAAATAATATATAAAATATAGATATGAGTAGTATATACATCGTTAAATAAGTGATAGATAATTAAATAATACTGTACAAATACATAAATAATATATAACTAATATACATAAATAAATAACATACATAAATAATATTTCAAAAATTATAAAAAAAATAATAATTTTCGATGCAATACAGTGGTTAGATAGCGCTGTACAATTATTGAAGCGAGAAACAATTAAAGTGTGTTTCACTAAAGCTGGTTTTACTTATGATGATACAAATAGTATAAATGAAATAGAAAAAATGGATGAAAATTGACAAATAAAAATTTGGTCACGAAGAGCTAAGAAATGCATTCACAAATTAATTGTGAAAAGAAGAGCCAAGATATGCATTCACAAAATAATTGTGAAAATAATTCGTCTGGTGACGAAGAAGATGTAATGCATGAAGAAGTCACATTGATAAAAACATATAAACAAGCACTAACTGAAATAAAAAATCTACATCGGTTTGCTATTGATTAACAAGATGATAATCTTCTTCAAATAGTTTCATCGATCAAATAACATACAGAAGGAAAAATAGCAGCAACTGTGACAAAACAAAATAACCCTTCATAATTTTTGTAAATTCTAAATGTTTAGTAGTTAATTTAATTACTTTAGTATGTAATAATAAAAAAATCTATAAGTACCTTAAGTTTAAATTTAATGAATTATATCATATAAAATTATTTGGAATTATTGAAAAAAAAAAAAATGCTTAAAGCGGAAATGTTTGTTGGTCCCATGTGATTCCGCATTAGACAATTTTCACTGTATAAGAACTTGTTATTTAATATTTATCGAAGATTTTATTTTTAGCCTGAATGTTATATTTTTCTTCTCACTTAATCAA
This sequence comes from Eriosoma lanigerum, assembly GCA_013282895.1. Lineage (NCBI taxonomy): Eukaryota > Metazoa > Arthropoda > Insecta > Hemiptera > Aphididae > Eriosoma > Eriosoma lanigerum. Next base: position 29,454,673 of record CM023359.1, read on the forward strand.
TAAAAACGGTTATATATCCCTTACAATAAAATTTAATAAAGTTTTTAATTCTTTGTATCTTTTATTATTTGTTAATAATTTTTATTTTGAATTATTGATGATATGGATTATGTCGATTTAGATGTTTTTTTTTTTATTTGATTACATGGTTGTAAATTTGAATTTAAGTTTGAGATAGCTCCAAAATATTTCATATTATTAATACAATGATGATAAATCACTTTTTTTTATTTAAAATGACATCATTTTTATCAACCCTAAATCAAAAATGTTTTTATACCTCGCTTTATGCTTAAGAAAGTTGTACTAACTTTAATTCTGAAGACTTATTTTATTATTTTAATATAGAATTAAAAATAATAAAATGTGTTAAATAAATAAATAATAAATATTAATACATTAAATACTGAAGTATTAAAATTAAAATTTTTACATTCTCAAATCTAAAATTATACATCATATAAATAAAAGTAATAAATTAATAAATCAAATTACAAAATAACATGTAGAACATATCAGTCATATCATGGACTATTACTAAATTATTTGTATTATATTATTAGAGCAGCAACAAGATTTATTTGGAAAAATAGGTTATTAAAATAATGCTATAAGGCCTATTCAGTTTGCAGGTACTTTGTAATTTGTTTTGTTTATATAATACTTATATAACTCATTAATTAATTTTAAGTACAATGTAATATAAATAATTTTATAGCATAATATAATAGATAATTACAATAGTATCGGATTAATCTATACCAAAAATATTGACATTGTTGTAGACTCTTAATATTTAGTATGAAATAAAAAACAAATATATATTATATATTACCTTTCACAGTAACATAAGCTTGTCCATCCTTTGTATATTCAACCTAAAATATATATTGAAGATAAATAAATAATTTAAAGACACAATTACATTCAAATATGAATTATACTTACTGGCGATGATTCAATGATCGCCTTAGTAGACACCATTGGTTTTTGATATTGAGAAATGAATTCGACAGCCTTGTACGAACATTGATGTTTTAATAATCGTTCAATTGCAATCACAAAATGTTTGTACTAAAATAAAAATATAAAAATAATATCTATTATAGTAGTAAATAAAAAATTTTTTTTAAGTATTAAAACTACCAGTTTGATTATGATAATTATTAAGCTACTGAAATCTTTACATAGTTTTTCAAATAATTTTAAATGTTATCATAATAGGCAAACTGATAATAACAATAAATGTTAAAATTACAATTTTCCAAAACATTGAGAAATACGATTTAATAATTTAATGATAGTCCATTTTATCAAAGTTTGTAGTAAGCACAATAAATTATAATATATATTTTTATGTTTTAAATATAACTATTTTAATTTTAAATAGATAAAGTTGAAAAATTTAATGTGATTTAAAACATACTATTGAATATGTATATAACAATTTTTAAAATCGAATGGTACAATTTAATTTTAATTTTTTTTTAATTTTAACTAAAATTAAATTTTAAAATTTAAAATTGATATTTCTGTCTTTAAATGTTTGAAGACTCTATATCGGGATTTTTAAAATTTTCAATATTTTTCTAATGTTACAGGAAAACCTACTAATAACGGCAAAATTTGTATAATCAACATTTTTGAAAAACTTGAATTTCATTATTTTATGATAAATCATTTTTCTGTTGTACATTATTTGATAAATAAATACAATTTATTAAAATAAATATTATCATTATATATTGTATATTTGATGGAGTTTCACTTAGAATCAACTTTTTAGAATACAAGGTTTTTATTTATACATACTAAACAGTAAAATAATTTGAAATATTAAAGCTATTATTTTGTATTTGTTATAATATTATGTTTTACTTCATTTTCCGATAATTTTTCAACAGTTAACTTTTCTAAGTCCTCTTTAGTAAGCCATTGATTTCCCAGTGATATTCTATAAACAAATATATATATATATATATATTAACATTCCCATTATTTAAAGATAAAATAATACAATTTTCATACAATTTTTTATCATCATCTGGTAATATATTGTTTTTTCTCAATCTATCTTCAAATTTATTTAAATCTGATAATTTAGTAGCAATATTCTAGAATACATAAAATATAAATGCAATTATAAAGAATTATTTTATTAAAATATTTAGTTGGTAAATATACTTATAAAGAAATAATAAAATAAAGCTAACGTGTAATATTAGATAAAAATTAGGTTTCCCAGTATAAAAAAAGACATGAAATGGACGCCCAGATTCATCAAATTCTGCATCTTTTTTTGGGGGAAATACTTCACTAGGTGGTTTCATTAAAGGTCTTGCTTTTGGATCATATAAACCTGAAGGAAACAAATACTCGATTGCTACCTAAAATTAAGTAAACAAATTACACATAAATGATTTATTAAATAAAAAATTGTTAAAATTGATCGAATTGATTTGAAAATTCATTAATTGATATTGTATCAGATGAATTATCTAAAAATTATAGATAATCTGTGTCTTATTCTATTTAGTTGGATCTATCATTCGTTATATCATTATATTGTTGTAGTTATTTTTCAAACAATAAACTAACATCAATATCTTTTTGAGTAAATATTTCAGGATCAACACCCATCATGTTAGCTAAATGACGTTTTCCAACATTGTATTCATGTGTTTCCTGATCCATAAAATTATCTGAAACATCAAATAATACAAAATGATTTGCATAATAAATTCAAACACCTATATATCATATGATATAATATAATATATTTGTATAGCAATGATTATTTTAAGAATTATTAACCAATATAAAAGTTATATGATTATCAAATTTGTTTAATTAATCAAAATTTCAGCTCTGGAATTTACGGTAAAATCGGCCCATATGTATTTTTTTAATTTGACACAATATTGTATATATTAATGAATTATTATAAATAATACAATAATTATGATATTTGATTAAACTTTTAAGTTAATATCAATAATTAAATATTATTTACTAATTTTTTTATAAAATGTTTGACAATAGGATATAATGATTTACTACAACTCAAAATTAATTATATTTTTTATTTGTAATTAATATTTAATATCATATAAGTAGCTTATCTCTTAAATTGATGAGGAAAATAACATTGTTCAATTAAGTTAATATTGCGAAAAATTTTGGTGGGAATTTGTTTTTAGAATAGTAAGGGCAACAATATTACTGCTATAGCTATATTCAGTAGAGGTACCAGAACTTTTTGTCTGAGAGAGCCAAGCTTGAGCTACTAATTTAGAGGGATTACCAGTGGCGTAATAAAAATCACTAACAACGATACTTTGAAATCATACAGGGTGGGCCAGTCAGGGGTTGAGAAGATTTTAGGGTGGGCCGCGGCTCATCCTGGACCACCTTTTGCACTGGCTATATTATGTATAATATAAATTACATTTCATTCTGTGACTGGCTGTGCCTGTAACCGATCAAAGTAGAAATTAATTGTTATTCAATTGAATGTTCTAACCACACTTAATACGTACTTTTTATATTTACGTAATACTTATTAATTACGTAAATGAATATCGGCCCAAAATTATAACATATTATTCAGCCAACTGGGAATTCTCCCAGTATTCCAGTGGCCCAATCCGCCGTTGTATATCATATATTAATTCATTATTTATTTTCTTAATGGATTTACCAGTATTTTAAGTTGAATGTTGACATTTACATTAAAGATTTTATCTTTATAGTATATTCTGTTTGAATGTTAAGAGTTCTAACAGCCAGATTAGCAATGGAAATTATGTATTGTATATATATAATATTAATATTAAACTTTCAGTGCTATACTATGGTTTGGCAAGGTAAGTGGTTGACAAGGCCAGAATATAAAAGCAGTGAATCAGTAACTTATTTGTAAAATTGTATTAAGTAATTAATGATAAATTATTAATCAAACATTAACTTTAATCTTACAATTGTATAGAATAATTATTTTTCACAAACCCCCTCACATACAAAAAAAAAACTTCGTTATATATTTATAAGTTTTCTAGGACACACATAAAGCTTGGAAAGACCCTGTGAGATAAAACAAATACTAAAATATTGTAAAACAGTAAATATCAGTTGTAAATTTGTAATAATATATATTGGTTATTTTATCAATAATTGTTAATACTACATTGGTAGGTACATAAATGTTTTTCCTAATGTAAATTTTGATAAATGAAATGTTATTTTTATAAAATTACTTACTATATTGTGTAGCTCTTTGCAGATATGCTCGCATAGCTAAACTAGTTTTTTCTTCCACAATTTTTTTCTCAACAATTTCAATACCTGGATCTTCACTCCCAACATTATTTAATCCATATGTACATCTAGGAAACTAATAAATAAATAAAGTAAATCATAGCTTAGAATAGATTATTAATATAAATAATTAGGTATTACATGATTTGTTAATATTTTAAGATGATTGAGTTTAGTAATTATACAATTTTTGATTAAACGTTGTGTTAACATTGTTAGAAATAAATTTTAAAAATATTTCTTGAAAAAATTACGATATTTTATAATAATAATTACTAAATACTAATTAATAATAACAAATAATATTTGAATTTTGAAATTTTAACTTCTGAACCATATATTATAGTTTCATGGTTTCTCTGCAATTAAATTAAATTTCATATTTTAGGATTCAACAATTCAGAATTATCAGTGTTATCAAAATATAATATAGTTTTTTCATATCTATAACATAATCTGGGGCATGAACATATAATAGTATAGGTATAATAGTTATAGGTCTGGGGTAAAATATTATCATATAATCTGTGATATTATCTATATTCTTTTATTACCATAGATAATAGATATTAGATATCAGTATATCACAAAGTAAATATTCATGACTGTTGCCTGTCAGTTGTTACTTATAAATAACTAAATATAAACTTTAGCTTTGTTAGTTCGTAGCTCGTTAAGTATATTGCCAATTGCCATATTTAATAATATGGTTAATTGGGATTTTTGCATTCAATTAATTATATTATAGTAAAGTAAAAATACGAAATATTTCGTAAAAATGTCACAAGGTTATTCTGAAGATTATAAAGGGAAAAAATCTCCAGCAGCAACTAAAAAAGTATAAATAAAAATAATATTTAAATGTTTTATAGCCAAAAAAAATATTAACTTAAATATAAAATTAGATAAAAGATGATCGGAAACAACTTACTTCCAAACGGTTTCCAATAGTTTTAGCTAAACGTGATGGGTCTATTGAACGAATTCAAGAACCTGAAAAATCACATTCACAACCAACAATATTAATAAAACCACGCGATACAGAAAATAGACCTTTATCACCTACTCAGAAGTTCATACCCCAAATCATGTAAATATTTAACTTTTATAATTATATAAACGTTTTAAATTTAAACAGCACTAATTAGTTATAATAAAATATATTTGATGAAGTATTTAGATATGTCTCATTCACTACTAAAATATGAATTATATTATTATAAAGTATATTAAAATTAATTTTTGAAATAATATTAAAGTACTTACATTACTATAATAAATGTATTTGACCCAATAATTATATTTAACGAAATTTTAATTAAGTTTAAATTTGTTATAGTACAATTTGATTTTATGTAATTTTTAAAGTTTTGTTCGATTCAACCTTAAAAATAAATGTTTGTAACATCACATGCTAAAATTTGTTATCATCTACAATAGCTCAAGAAAGATTTTCCAACCTTGCTATTATATAAATTGAAAACAATATTTGTAAAAATGTAGATTACCTTTATTTATTGGTCAAATTTTCAGAAGCAAAGGCAAGACAAAGTTGTTTTAATTGTATTCTTTTCATAAACATATCTAATTAATTAGTTTAATTGATAAATCAGTTTATGTACATAAACATATATAATATACATAAATTTTTATATTAAAGCATAATTGTATTTGAGAATTTATTTTAATTTGATGTACATAGTAATTATGTATTTTTATAAATTAAAAATGGGTGATAGATAACTTTTAAAAATCATGTAATATTTCCTATGTTATATCATATTCTCTAGTATTGAAATTAAATTAAATTATATTACTTATAAATTATTATATTTTATTACCTATTTAAAGATAAACTATACAAAATTAACTGCTAATATTTTAGAACTAAGAAAGAAGAATCTTATCAGGCATGTATACACAAATCAGGAAATGAGGGTAAACTACTTAATTTATTTATTAAATTATCAAAATGAATTAAAAACATAATTAAATACTATTAGATCAAGTACAACCATTAACTGAAATGAAAGCACCAGTTAAATTGATTGATGACTATATGCAATTTATAAATGAAGGTTTAAGTAACTGTTTGATAGAACAAACAGATTTCTTAGTTATTGGTTGTCTGGGATTACAAGGTGTTGGAAAGTCTACACTTATGTCTGATATTGCAAATAAGTAAATTATATTTTAGTATTATTTATCAACATTATTTTTAGTTTGTTTAATCATTCTATGAATTTTAATTGGTAGACCAAATTTATTTACTACTACTACCTCTGAATATCTAGAAACAACACAAAATTGTACATCTGGCATTGATGCATATATAACTAAAAATAGAGTTATTTTATTGGATTGTCAACCAATATTATCATCATCTATTGCTTATTCAGCTTGTCAAAAACGTATGAGCCAATCAATAGATCCATCAGGTTTATTAATTGACAATGAAATGGTATCTTTGCAGTTGACTGCGTTTTTATTATCAGTGTGTCATGTTGTATTGTTGGTTCAAGATTGGTTTTTTGATCCTAATATCTTCAAGTAAATATTACAAAATAATTATATAACATGCATAAATATTAAGGATATTATAAGAAAAACTAATAATTTATTAATATATTTTAGAATATTGCAAACAGCAGAAATGTTAAAGCCTCCAATGTCAACTTCACACCGCAATGAGGAATTGGTAGAATATTTTCCTCATATTGTTTTCATTCAAAACAAATCATTCTATTCTGATTTTAGTATTGAAAATATTAAAACAATACAAGTAAAATCATTATATTTATTAGGAAAACATTAATGTATAAAAAATATAAATTATTTTCATTTTCAGCATGTTTATGCTCAATTATTTGCTCGATCTCATCTTCATATTCAAAGTGGATGTAGTATTGCTAATGGTAATATCATTAGTGAATTAAATCCATTAAACTGTGGTGAACCGATTAATTTATTTATTTTAGCTGATGGCGAAAAGGACAAAAAATCTGGTATGTTTTTAAATAGTTAGACTAAAATTTACTCAGAATATGTTATAGAAAAATTACCAAAAAATGTCAGAAAATCAGCAAAATTACGTTTTCTGTTATTTAAAATTTTTTAATTTCGTGATAACTAAATGAGTTTAGATCATAGGGATATGAACATTTTTTTGAGTATTTACATAGGTAGTATACAAGTGCAGTAAAATTTTGGAAAGGATTGGTTGTTTTTGTCTACAGCTTTGAATTTTTTTTCTAAAAGTTTTTAACATTTCCCGCAATTTTTAGTTTATCAGATTGAAAATTTTATCAAATCCCAATCATATATAACTTTTTACTAAATATTTGAAAAAATCATAATTCACAAATTAACCTAACCTAACCACAAATTAGGTATGCTTTTGGTAGAAAATTGCGTCTAGTTGGTATTTTAATTAGCTCATTTTACAAATTTCTCAAAAGTTTTTTCTGGGGAGATGAAAAATTACGGAAAATAGGCAAAATTACGGTTTCCATTTAGCTCTGGAATTTTTTCCAAAAATGTTTAATATTACATGCAATTTTGGGTTTAACGGATTAATTCTATGAAATTTGTCCGTAGAAACTCGGAATTTTTTTTAAATATTTACATTGGTAATTTACACACGTGGTAAAATTTTGGAATTAATTATTAGTATAGTATATTGTAATATATTGAGTTTCGCTCAGAATCATATTTCTAATACAATATCATTGCATTCAAATCTTAAGTATAATAAACTACTTATTTCTCCGAGGACCGAAGGGACAAAGGAGGAACGTTCACAATCGACCTACCCATTTTTTTTTTAATATTTATTAATTAATAATTACTTAATAATAATAATAAATGATTTTATTTCCCTTTTGGCTATCATTAGCGTTTTATTTTCAGTTTTTCTGTATTTTCTTAAATAATGAATTATTTATTTAAATAAAATCACTAAATAACAATAATTTATTTATTTATATTATAGTTTATAATTTTTTTTAAATTTATCCTTCTTTAAAGTTCCAAAGGGGGCGCAACATTTTGTGATTTTGCCTTTATACTCTATTCGAAATAAGAACTGACTACAGCGGTCAACTTGTGCGCATGAGCGTGGTTTCACTATGCGCACAGACCTCGAACAAAAACAAAGCAAGAGCGACATAATTAGTCAATCAAAGACCACCGATATGAACAAATAACTTAAATTGCATTTTATACTTTGAAATAGATGAAGTGCATAGCGGTTAGGTTAGGTGCATAGCGTTGTGTTGTATTTTTCCGAACCGTCACTCGCGCGCCACATAATCATCACTTATATATCATACGAAAATGTGGCTGATTAAGTGGGGGGATACAAATAGGCGGTACCTAACTGCCGCCCAATGTAAACTGGTCGCCACCATAGCCTGTTCTTATTTTGAATAGAGTATAATGCAATATTTGGTTGCTATGGCTCTGCTGTTAATATTAGAATAATTAATTAAAAACAGGTTGCACTCTGTCTTTTTATTTGTATTATTTCATACGCAAATAAAACTAATTAATTATTGATGTATATTTCCAGAAATGAAAGGCTACCACAAAATGCATCCAGGACAATCAATTATAATTCAAGAATTTAGAAAACAACTACTAAGTTTACCAATATCTCCTTTAACACATACTCAATTAACAGAAAAGACATGGCAAGTTTAGAAATATTGTAATATATATATTTATAGATTATGTGATGTTATACATATTATGATTTAACATATAAGTTATTGGCTCAATTAAAATTTAAGTATTAAGAGAACTCTGAGCTATTAAAAATTAATTTATTACATATGATCAATTAAAAAAAAAAGCATAATTTATAACGATAATTTTACAAGGGATTGTTATTTAAAAATATATAATAATTACATTTACTTTTGAGTAAGTAAATTGTTATTATATTAAAAATAATATGTATAATTGTTTGTAATTATTTTATTTCTAAATATTTTAATCATATAATATTTTTACAGGTTACACTATTGTTCCAAAGTATGGGATTCAATAAAAAAAAGTCAATTTTTCAATGAATATAATAGACTTCATACATAATTCTGTGACTGTTTTTTTTAAATTAAATAATTACCAAAATAATACAAAATTGAACTGTAAAATAAATTTTATTACATAATTTATTATGAAATTAAATGTGAGTTAAACTTTTATGGATTTCAGTTTACGATTTAGCTCTTCAAACTTCAATACTTTTCTTATGAAGAAATCACCATAACGATGAGCAACTTTGGTATCTGCTATGTGTATCATGTCACGATCAATATAAAAGTCCAACTAAAAAATTAACATTTTCAAATTACTAAGAATGTAATAGTAATTATTTTTTCAAGAATTGGTTGTGGTGATTTTGTTTTTATTTAACAGACGTATTTAAGAACGTTTCTAAATTACAGTGTAATATACAATAGTATGACATAATTTATTTTCAAAAAGGATTTTAAAATCAGAATTGAATTATACTTAAAAATTATTCCATTGAGAAAATGACTTATTTAGAGAGGGAGAGTAAATATAAAATGTGGAAAAGTTGATAGCGAGTATACTTGACAATTAATTTTTAAATTTTTGCTTCATTAGGTTAAATGATATGTTGAAAGTAGAAAATTCCTAATTTGTATACACAATTTGCTGGTGTAACATAATCAGAAAAAAAAATCACCAATTCCATGTTCATAAATATATTCATCATATACCTCAGATCCAGAATGAAAGGATCCATCTAATCCAGATGCACCTTTGTTCCAAACAATATTTTTCATTTTGTGTTTGAAACACAACAAATGTTTTGTTAAATTTTCTTTATCATCAGTTGGTTCATTACTTTCCCGTTGTACTTGCCCTTGTGCCATGAATGTTACCAATTTGTTAATAGGCAGAGTCGTGTACAATTTTAAATAACTAAAAGTTTTACATTAATAATGCTTTAACCAATACATGTACATTTAAATAACATGACTATTTTTATACCTGCGAATTGTAGGCAACATTTTTTGTTGTTTAACTTCAGCCATAAAAACTGATGTCTGGTATTTTACTGCTTCTTTTACTGAGTCTTCAGCTGGATCCATTGATAAAAATTTTGGACAAGCCATTTGGAAACAATTTTCAAACTCTTGTAAATCACCATATTGCATTTTAAACATTCTGTCTGTATAATTTTTTTCACGCAATACTTGTTGAATAGACTCATCAACACATTGTGGATGCAATACTAAACACATAGCTAATAATGTGTACATCTGATCCGTCTGTTTGTTAATCTAAAAACATTAAAACAACATACAAAAGTAATACAGTATTACTCATATTGATTGCATTATACTTGATCATTTTGATAAGAACGAGTTTGGAAAAGCTGCTTTGTTCTTTGAATGTACAACAGAATTGAACTGAATGTACGAATTGCATCAGAATAACGTCGCATCATCATGTAGGCAAATCCAACATAATATGCAGTAGAGATATGACATGCTGGTACAGCGCTGTATGCATTCTAAATATATTTTTGTTCGTTAGATAATAAGCTGTATAAATTGAATTACTTATTTTAAATAATTAAATGGTAATATACCTTTTTGTGCATATCAATATTTTCCAAGACTTTGATTGCTAAATAATAATCTCCAAAAAGACTATGTAAGCGTAATAATCCAATCATAGAATAATAACCCAACATTTTGTATAAAGAATGACGACCAAACTCTCCAGCTACAGAATCTGGATCACCACCACTTGCAGTAACTTCCAATTGTAGCTTGATATTAGATTTGTTAATAAATGAATGTAAAACATTCAAAACTAACAAAACATTCCATACTTCATTGTTAGAAGCTAGCATTTCCATGTCTTCTGGTGTTTTGCGGGTACGTGATCGAAACTGAGTAAAAGATTGAAATTGATATACAAATTCATCCACAAGTTCCCATAACCATTGCTCGGGTAATTCTAATGGTACAGGAGTTTCACACGCTATGATTAAAAATAAATATGATTAACTATGCAATATATAAAAATGATGATTAATAATCATACTAAAGATATAGTTGAATAGATCACAATAGTTATAAAATGATGCAAAACGTTGTTTTGTTGAAGGTCCATTGGGTACACGTGCAAAAATATGTCTATAATATAACTCTCGGTATAACATCAAAAATGTCTAGAATGAAATTAATAATTATTATGCAATTGTATTTTATATTACTTTATGTTTTATAATACTTTATCATCATCCATAATTGTACAGACTTGAGATTTACTAGGCCATAGAGATTTGTCAAAAAATTGATCAGATAACTTGGGAAACCTTAAATATATTAAATTTAGATAACAGATAAATTACAAATTATGCATATTAAATTTATTTATAACATACGTGTTTTCATATAAATTTTGCATTTCATATACCATTCCTTCGTTAATAGCATTTCTAAAGTATAATAAAAATTTCTTAATAATTTCAGGCATTGGAGGCTCATAAAGATCGACATCATCGTATCTGTCTTCATAACTATTGTAATAAGTATCACCATCAAATTCTGCCTAAAATGACATTGATGAAAAATGCAATAGGTAAATGGTATTATATTCATTAATTATTTATGACTGAAAAGTATATTATATATATATAGTTTAATAAAAATTATATTATATTTACCTGATCGTATTCCATAGTTTCAATTATTTTTTAAACAAACAAATAAAAAACTTAGATAAATCGGTATGAAAATAATTATAAGACCTCAAAATTAATTAATATTAAGCTCCGGACTCCAGAATAATAATTGTAGGACAAGTGATAACTCAGAAAGTGAAAAATGCAATTTTAAGGAGAATCAACGACGTTAAATCAATGAACTAACATCAAAATTACAAAACAGTAAATAAATTTAACCTATAAAATATGTGCGGCATTGTCATATACATTTATATAGGCAGTGGTGGTGTGATATTTTATACCATGGTTGTAAAGTATACTATTTGTGGTTCGTTGTACGTTACCATTGTTGTGATGTGATAAAAACATAAAATTGGAATACGACAAAAACCCCAGCAAACAAATTATTTAGTAACAATTAACAAATAACAAACGATTTAAGGTTTAACTCAAGATTTACTGTTCTTTGATTAGTGGTTGCTTGTTTTTATAGTTCATACTCAAATTTTTTTCTTATTTTAGATTTTTAGTTATTACTGTATTATATGTAATATACGTATTATACATAGTTCGTATTTTTAATATTGTTTAAATTTAAACATTTTAACATTTGCTTAAAAAATGTGGTTTTATAATTTTAGTTTTTAATATTAGGTTATTATATCTATAAATTTTTGGTCGTTCTTCTATTAAAATTTAGACTTGGTATGTAAAATAAGTGTTAAGTTAATTTGATAAATTACCTTAATATATTACTCTTGATGCTTTATCAAAATATTTAATTATTTAAATATCACAATTTATGTAATGTTTTTAATACTATAATATAGTACTATAAGACTTTATGTATAATATTAAATTATAGAATAGAACTATTATTATTTGAAACAATGGCACTTCCTTCGACATACAAACAAATAGCTATGAATCAACAGTCTCCTGCCCGTAAGTATTCAAATTATTTAATATGTTTTTATTATTACATAACTGGAATAAATTAACTGTTATAAAATGATATATATGTATTATAATTCAACACAAATGTTACTATAGCATAATAAGTACAATGATTATATAATATTTATCTACATCATAAAAGTAATAATTTAACACCAAATTAGTATAAATACTTCAATATTTATTTTGTTTATTTTTAAAAGAATAAAAGTTATACTAGATATTTAGAATTTCAGACTAATATTTTATATTTATTTTGATGAACTTGATTGTGTAATAAAAACTTGTTAAATAGAGTCATATTATAAATTTTATAATGTCAAAGCTCTTAATGTTTTTGCAATAGAAAATTTACTTTTTATTGTTAAAAACGTATTTAGTGTGGGTGACCATACAATTAATTTATTAGTATAATTATAGTTTTCTGGTCACTTTTTTTCTTCATGGTCTTATGTAGTTTATTCTAAAAAAAAATAAAGGTGTATTAAGAATGTTGTGCTTTGACTTATTTCTGAAGTTTTTAATTTTATAGTATTATGTTAAATGGTTAGTTTTTAAATTGCAACCCTGATATATTTTGCGGCCTATACGATTAATACAGCACATTCATAATTGTAAGTTCCCAGTTTCAATAATCGTGTAGATCTTTTTGCATCTTTTTCAACATATTTTAAAATTTTTAATCATTCCCTGTTACCATTAATTAATTATAAATACATATGATAAAAAAAAAAAGGTGATATTTAAATACAATATGACATTTAGTAATATTAAGTATTGTAGTATATTTACTATTTAGTAAACATAGAACAGTAGAATGGTAAACAATATTGTGCTTTTGTGATAAAATCCTTTTATACAATTAACAACAAATATGTGACTTCTCAACTTTTATTAAACATTGTCACGATCCAATACTATAATAGATCAGCTAATGCTATAAAAATATAGATAATTAGTTTAAAGTAAATAGGTTTCACTTTGAAAAATAATGCTGAAGGGAAAACTATTATGGTACATTTGAAAACATTGCTGCTGCTGTCAAGGCCGCGTTTATAAAGATTTCATCCTCAAAACTATTGCGACTATTAAATATATTATTTAAGTAGCTATGCTACTTATATTATCAATCATGCGCAAAGACCTAAATTTTTACTTCAAAAAGTGCAGGTAGTCCCAGAATTATTCAAAATGAATAAATATAGGTAATACTATATAAAAAAAGTATATGGCATGTTATGTATTTCATTCTAATATATTAATATTTATTTTTATTCTTTTTTCCAATTTATCATTGAGTTTTAAAAATTGACCACTGTTTTAATGTTCCAATGTTTTGTGGTCTACTGTGTATTGGTCTAATAAATAATATTGATTTTTATTATTCTTATAAATTAGTGATATTAAGAAAAATCTTATTATTTACCTTCCATTAATTGGTTTCACTTAATATATTTTAATTATTTTTTTAAAAAATCAGTTAAGAATGTAAAAAATATGGTGTGCATATCCCTGACCTAGGTTGGGATATGCAATTATATTCCCGACCGCCGTAGGATGCGTGTTATATTCCCGCCCTCGGTTGGGTGTGTGTTTTATTCCAACAGTTGGATTGATAGCATAAAACATAATTTATTCTTATGTAGAATTTACCATAGAATAAGAATTTAAAACCCACAGTATAATGTATAGTATATAAATAGTAAAATATTTGTACGTAAAATAGTCTAGGAGTATGTATTTAACTAAGATGTTGTGTATTATTTAACAAAGATATTTTACTAACATCGTAAATAATTGGTTAGGTTAGGTTACATAAAACAAATTAATCTAATTTAATTATAAATAGTTTAAAAATATAAATATATAAAATAAGTGTAAAAATTGTAAAATTGAGTTATTATTCTTGAGTACATTTTATACAAAACCAGTATATTGCTGTTTTTTTTTTATTACTGCATCTAATATCATACCAAATAAGAATAAATTTGATTTCATGCTATCAATCCGACTGTTTGATTCTAACACGCACCAGACCTAGGTCAATGATATATACACACCATAAAAAAATTCATTAAGTTAATTATTTTTAAAAGATTTATCATATTAATTTTAATCTAAAAGATAAATTAAATTTCCATATTAATTAGAATTCATTGATAATTTTATAGACCTTTTGTTATATAAAATACAATTTTTAGCATTAGGTATTTAATATTTATTTATTTTTTATGTATGACAATTAAAAATAGTATAATAGATTTTACTATTGAATTTGCATGTGATTTATTAATTTGTATTATAATTTTAGTTAGTTTTTTGTATATTTTGTATTTGAGCTTGTAAAATGTGTGCCCACAGGTGCTCCAGTTACATTCAACATTTTAAAAGGTAAATGTATTAACTTGTATTAGTAATAAAGTATTTTTTAAAGCTACATAAAGATTAAGATGCACTAATTTTTGCACAAAAGCCCAAAATCACATTATATACCTACATAAAAAATTCTTCACTTTTATTTTTAATATTTGTATTACCCACATTCAATTATATATTGTAATATATGACATGTGTATAAGATTATTGAAATTTTATTATTAATTTAAAATTGTTATAAAATTATTGTTTAGTCATGAATTTATAATTGACTAATCAATGTATTTAATACTGGAATTTATGATACAACCTTAAATTTAAAAAATGTATATAAATAGAAATTTAAAACAAGTAAAACATTTTTTTTATGTATATATATATAAATATATTTCTATTTCTTTAAATATTTTTTATACATGTGTTTTTATAAATTTTACAAACTAATATATTCAATAATATTTTATGGAAATACAATTGGTGGTGGATATAAATCAGTGCACGATTTAAAATGTTCAATTGTTACATAATAATTTAGCTTCAATTTAAATTTATTAATTTTTTAAATGTTTTAATCCTATAATTAATATAAATACCTATACATTTTTTTTTTTTTTTTAATACATTAAATCTATATGTTCTTATTTAATTTATTATTATTTTTATTAATATTAAATAGTTTTTGATTTAATAACTCTTGATTATAAAAGTGAACAAAAATTATTTTTTAGGTAAATTTTAAGTGAGAACTTTAAATTTTTTTTACCCTAAAACATAATACAATGTGTGAATAGTTTCCTAATTTTTTCAGCGACTAAAACGGGATCCTATCAAAATGGTTAGTAAGTCTTATTTACTTATTTTATTTATTCTGTATCTAATATGCATGACCTTTCTATTCTAGAAAATAATTAGGCTGACATTAAATTTGTGAATGAGAAATATCAAATATCTAAGTGATATTTAAAATATTACAATTTTAAAAAATTGAACTTCAACTGTATAATAAAAAAATATTGTTTTATTAATTATTTATAATAATATATAAATTATATTTTTATAGAATTATTTTTCAAGTATCTATCACTTGCTAGTTTAAATGCTTTTTTATAATTAGTAAATAATAGATTTCTGATTTGAAGCATGTAATTTTAACATATTTTTATTAGCATGTAGAAGAGTAGCATGTACAATAATATTTAAATATAATCTTATAATATTTCTATCTCTAATAATCTTCCTTTTATCACACACAATCAATTTTATTTTGTGTCTTTTTATTGTTAGTTCTAAATTTTAATTATCGGTCTATATAATATTCAACTTATATTAAATATTTCTTATAAAATAAAATTTGAATAATATTTAATATTTAGGTATATATATTTTAAAATAATGTGTTAAAAATTTTTTTAAATATTTTCATTATTTTTATTTAATAAATAAATTATATTCAACTTTATGTATAAACATCTTTTAAAAATATTAAATTAATTAATTTATATATATTTATCATTTATTGAATGAATATATGAATACATTTTTATAAAAATCAATATGTATTTATATGTATTAATTATTCATAATACTTTAATGTTACCTATATTACAGAACGCTTAAGACCTGGTGGAAGTTCAAGCCAGTTATCTGGATCTGTAAGTATACAATTATTTAATTTTTATAAGTGATATTTATATTTAAAATTGGTTTATTAGAAAATTTAAAATAAGAGGTTGACTTACTATTTTTCTTTTAGTACATATAATCTGAATGTGATTAAAAGTTCTAACTTAGAAAGTTTACCTTTTTATATAAATTCTTTGTATGAAGATTACCTTGAAGGTATTATTTACAGTTTCCTATATAAATTCTATTTTTTTGACTGTCCCAGCTGCTTGCTTGCATCACTTAGAACTTCAATAACTTTTTGAAAGTTCTTAATTATCACATGATTGTTAGATTCATGACATCAAACCACCCTATAATTTTTTCTTTACTTGTACTTTATTTTCCTTTCTCGTAATTATATATTTATTAGTTACTTCTAATTAGTAATAAAATGTTGACTATCTTTACAGAAAGACCAAAATCAAAGTCCATTTATCCCAAACAGCCATGGAAATCCAGCATTTCACCCACAGAAAATTTCAAAAGCAGCTGTAAGAGACATTTTTACGCATTTAATCTTTATAAACTATTACTGATTTTTGTTATCTTATATAAATAATTTTGAAGGCCGATGCACGTGGTATTAAACCTCCTAAACCACCTGAGAAACCACTCATGCCATACATGCGTTATAGTCGTAAAGTTTGGGATCAAGTAAAAGCAAGTAATTCCGATCTAAAGCTATGGGAAATTGGTAAAATTATTGGACAAATGTGGAGAGATCTTCCTGATGATAACAAACAGGAGTATATTGATGATTATGAATCTGAAAAGGTACTAAAAAAATGTTTAATAACTTATTAGCATTATACAGTGAACAATTTTTTTTTTTCAATTTGTGAAAAACTTATACAAATTTTTTTTATTATTATAATTACTACACATTCCCAACGATTAATATATCTCACAATGTGTATTTTTTTTGATTGTCAGTAAAGGCAATAATGTTAACTACCAAGTTATTATTTTATTTTATTTCTGTAATGATTTATAAGGCATGTTTATACCAAAGCTGAAACATAAAATGATGATTTTGTAATCATGATTAAACTTACATAATCCGAAATTTGGATTCAATCAGTCAATTTAGGAAAATCTTAAATTTGTGCATTGAATATACCACAGATTTAACTGGTAGTACCCAAACTGGTAGTAAATAGTAAATATCAATGTAAATGGACTGTGTGGTGTTTAATATCTATGGAAGAATGATAGAAAATAATAGTAATTAATAACCTATTAAAAGAACAGATATTTTAACAATTTAATAATTAATCTGGATGAAATAGGTTGTATATTAATTGGAAATAGATATTCCAGATTTAGATTGAATTAGGTTTATTATGGAGCTTTGACTTTGCAACATGATCACGCGTGTCATTAGCCTACATTAGTATAACGTTGGAAGTTTATTTGTAGATTTGATTTCAGTATTAATTTTTAATTTATCAATATTAAGATACTCTATTAATAAATAAATACAATATTAAAATAAAGCCATAGATAATTTTAAAAAATATTGTTTCCCCTACCAAACATAATTTACACAATGCATATTTGTACTTTGCATGATAACTAATTATTAGTTAATAGTTATTAATGTATTTAATATTTATACATTTATATGTACAGATAAATTATGAAAAAGCTATGAAGTTATATCATACTTCACCAGCTTATTTAGCTTATTTGCAAGCAAAAAATAAAGGTAAATTGAGCCAAGTAGAAGATAGAGAACCACATGAAAGATCAACTGGTGGTGGAAAACAAGCAGCCGCAGATCGTAGAATAGAAATACAACCAGCTGAAGATGAAGATGGTAAGTTCAAAATTGTTTATAAAGATGTAGTATTATTGATAAAGTCCAACTATTCCATATTTTAGATCAAGATGATGGATTTAGTGTTAAACATGTAGCTTATGCTAGATATATAAGAAATCATCGTTTGATTAACGAGATATTTTCTGATACTGTTGTTCCCGATGTACGTTCAGTAGTTACTACTGCTCGTATGCAAGTTTTAAAGAGACAAGTAGAAAGTCTCACAATGCATCAAGTAATATAAATAAATGAAAAATTAAATTGCTAGTTTGAAAAAAAATATTTGTTGATCATTATAGAAAAAATTAGAGGCGGAATTACAACAAATAGAAGAAAAATTTGATACTAAAAAAAGAAAATTCATTGAATGTAGTGATGCATTTCAACAAGAATTAAAAAAAGTAATTTACACATACATTATATATAACAATTTTAAATCAGTTAAACAATAAATATTAACAATGTTTATATTTATTTTTAAGCACTGTGTTCAGGCAGTATCTGAGGAAGCATTTCAAAAAATGGTAGAACGCCAAGTAGATATATTACAAAAAGAAAGGACTAAAACTGTATGTCCACCATTACCTATTGAGGAATTTCCTAAAGTACATTGTGAACAACAATTGGAACAAAATGGTGCTATATCATCAATTGAGGAAGACTCAACACCATGTGTAATTCCTTCTAGTACTACTGATGTTAATTCAAATATGGATACAGAAGTAAAATATTTACATATTATTAGTATATACATTCCTTTAAAACAGTTTATCTCTTAATAAATATTTGACGCAATAGGACATTGTGTTGTGTAGTTATTAACGTAATTGTTCCAAGTTATATATATATATATATATATATATATCAAGATATATTAAAATATTTGACAGCAAAATTCACACTTTCATTAAAGTTTTAATATTATTATATAATTTTTTTAAATTAAATTTAAAGGGGTCGGAGCCGGTGCATGTTTAGTATACGAAAATATGCTTTACAGGAAAAACTCTCACGCTTAGTAGGAAAGTCTGATTTCATTAATTTTTTTGTATTAAAATAAGAACATTATGCAGGTCGGATTAAAGTCTGATTTTCAAAATTCTTATTATATAAAACTATAAAACGCATTTGAATAATGACAATATTTGTTTTTTTTTTTTTTCAAATTTTTTTTTTTTTGTCACTCTTTTAAGTCAAATTAAAATTAGGACTTCAATCCGACCTACAAAAAGTTCTCGTTTTTCAAATAATAAAAATCCAACATATCTACAAGGCGCGAGAGTTTTTCCTGTAAAAACATTTTTTTTCATTTAAACAATTATTTTATAATTTTGATGGAAGTCGATCACTAACTTGTACAAGCGTGTGCGTAAATATCCATACACGCGGGTACGATATTGTCACCAGCCACCGCACACAAACAGTTCTCGAAATTTCATGTGTTATCTACTCCTATCGCTACATTGCATACCTATAGTAATAATTACTATTGCATTTTATTTTATAATAAGTTGTTTTTGATGACGCGACGTTGGTTGTAGCTATAAAAGTAATGTTTATAAGTTGTTAATAATAATAATAATAATAATAGCCATAGCCTGTATATTATTATCTAGAGTACAATTACCTATAATAATTCATAATATATTACGTAAAATTTAATTTCAATATATAGGTAATTTCATAAAATACGATACTATAGTAACGATAGCAGAATTAAAAGATAAAAAGCGGAAATGTTGATTTTGGACGTTCCTCCCATGTTAGTGAAGTTAGCCCCCCCCCACCATATTGTCCGATTCTCTCCAAAAATGTGCCAATATTTTGCAAATTAATTACAAATTTATAATAAAGCCATAAAATTGATATTAACATTAGTGGGGTTAAATACATGTAGCCCCACCACTTTGTTCGATTTAAACCGGACCAATGCCATTAATTTGCAAATTTATTTTTAAAATTTCCAAATCAAATCGTACTATTGAATGCTTAACTACTAATTTCTCCGAAGGCTGATGGGACGAAGTAGGAATGTCTAGAATCAACCTTCCAGCTCATTTAAATTTATTACTATTTTTATATCTGTTATATTGAATCATCAAAACAAGTATACTGTTGTATAATATAGAAGTCTAGAGAAAATATAAAGAGATAAAATGTCTAAATAAGATTAATTATGTTTATTATTGTTAATTCGCGGAATTCGTATTTTGGTGAGGTTAATAACTGAGCATCAAAAGCGATAACGGATTATACACACTAATGTTCATTTACTACACACACACTACACAGACATGGTCCTAATGTTATATGAATTGCCTAAATATTACTCTATTAAATGTACTGCGCTCCAACAGCCTTAAGTCCATACGTTTTTGGATTCTTATTATTTAATTATATTTAGTTATAAACAAGGCTTGGATTTTATAACACTAAGTAGTACTCAAATATGTGCTATAATATTACTTTATTATTTTAAAATGATCAAATAGGTTCTACTTCTTTTAATAGATTTTCTGAAAAAATTAATATTATGGATAATTGTTAGTTATCTATTAGATAGGTAATTTTAATTAATATTATACCTTGAAAATTGCATTGTATGATTAAATTCTTAAACCTAACCTAACCTTGGCAAAGTTTGAAATTTGTGAAATTTTAAGTTAATATAATAAAAAAATAATAAAATTAATTTAAAGGCTGAAAAAGTGTTTAAAAATCTTAAATTATAAAATTGCGTATTTAATTTATTATATCATGAAATAAATTTGTAACCTACTTAACTATTTTACGTTGATACTATACAAATGTGCAAGTACTTTAAATTCGAGCTTTGATTAAAAATATTATGTAGTTTATGTAGTATATTTGTATATATTTTATTTTTTTATGTTTAGTCCACGCTATCTGATACAACTACTTCATTAAAATCTGAACATCTTATGACAGAAGCTAGGGAAAATGAAGAAATTACAACTTCTTCTTTACAATCTCAACTATCAGAAGAACAATTGGTACAAGAACCACAAATGCAGTCACAACAAATACCACTTCAACCACAACAACAGTTAACACAACAATCTTTAATACAACAACCACCCCGACAATGTTCTCCACAACTTCAACAACAACAACACTCTCCTCAGGCACAATTGCAATCATCAACTTCTCAACAACACACTCATACTTTGCATTCACATGTTACACAGCAACAACCTTCTCAGGCACAACCTCTCCAACAACAATTGTTATCACAACATTCCCAAGAACCGTTACAAACACAACCTCTCCAACAACAGTTGTTACAACCACAACCTTCCCAAGAGTCTTTGCAACAGCCATCACAACTACAACTTCCTTTACAACAACTTCCACAGCAACAGTCTGTTTTGCAACAACCTCCTCAGCAACAATCTCTTCTGCAACAACCTCAACAACAACCGTCTTCTATACAACAACTACCACAACAACAGTCTTCTATACAACAACCGCCACAACCATCTTCTGCGCAGGCACCCCTACAACTGCAATCTTCTATGCAGGCACCTCTGCAACAGCAATCTTCTGTGCAGGCACCCCTGCAACAGCAATCTTCTGT
>CM023359.1:29477131-29819122 GCA_013282895.1 Eriosoma lanigerum
CAACAGCAATCTTCTGTGCAGGCACCCCTGCAACAGCAATCTTCTGTACAGGCACCTCCACAGCTACAATCCTCTGTACAGGCACTTCCACAACCTCAGTTGCAGTCCATACAACCACAGCTGCAGTCACCACAACCAAAATTACAGCCATCATCAGAACAGACACAATTACAATCAACACATCCTCAATTGCAGTCATCACAACAAATGGAACTGCCACAATCTCCCCCTGTTATGGTCTCAACGCCAACTATTCCATCAAACATAGGATCGGAATCTCCATCAAATGTTGTTTCATCAACTACAGAATCGCCACCAAAATTATCAGAAACTCAAGTATATCCAAGTCCTTTGACTCAATCCTATCCAACATCTGTATCACAACCTTACTCTCAATCATCTCAACAAAATACTCAAATCAATGTTCCAAATGCATATCCCTCAAATCAAGCTCCTACTAATTCTGCTCCATCTTTACACACACATCCTAGTATGATGCAACCTCCTCAAATTCTGCCACCGCCACAAGGTACACCATCAACTCCATCAACTGGATTTTCTCCATATCCACAACAGCAACCTTATTCAACTCAACAAATTCCACCCAGACCTTACACATATCCTCCACAACCATATCCACAATATACACCTCATCCATATTATCATCAAGCACCTTATCAACAATATCCACCACCACCTCCACGTGTATCATATCCTCAACAAATGGTAGGATCTGTAAATCACCAAGATCCAAATCAATCACTTGATAATAATATGTACAACATACCATCAATTACTGGACAATCTGAAAAACCAAGTGATGAAAACAAACATTTAATTGATGGTGTGAAACCTGCTGAAACCATAGGTAATTTTTTTAATATTAATATAATTATGGATTTTACTATATGGATAATAAAACGAAAATAGTATTGGAAAAGAAATTTAAATTTAAAGGACAAATATTCATTTTTTAAAATAATTAAGTGTTATTTTATTAATATCAGAATTATTATAAAGTTATAATTTAAATCATTGTAATAGTACAGCTATCCAAAATATTATATACCATTACCACATTTGTATTCAGTCGTTTATTTGCAATAAGTTAATGTGTATTTAAATAACAAATAACTACAATATTACATTCAAATTTGTATTGAACAAATCATAAATTGGAAAAATATATATTATTTAATGTTAAACAATATTACAACTTATGTGTACTTCACAAATAATTAACATGATATATATTAATTATAAAAAAAAAAAATTAATATAAACATTAAGGACTACACACTAACATTATTTTATATTTTAATTACAAAGAAATCTGATTAAGCAATTTACACATATAATACATACACCTACATATAATTATTGTTTTCATTAAAAGTTGTTGTACAATCACTATTTAGAACCTCTATCTAAATAAACAATAGTTTTATTTTGAAATAATATTCATGAAAATTTGTCTCATAAAATATTGTTTTTATATAAGATATAATATATCTCTTAGTATATTATCACCATTAATAAATAATAATTTAAAAATAAATGAGAATATAATTTAATATTAATAAATTGTTATGAAAAAACCTAACATTTTTAATAAACTATTATAAATCTATAGTTTTTCATAAAACAAATTGAAATTTATACTAATATACTGTAATATGAAATAAAAGTTTATATGATATTTTAATAAATGTAAGTGAAATAAAATTATTATAACAATTTATTTTAATATTATGAAAATGTGTAATATGTTATTAATATTATATATTTGTATATTATAGCTCCTGAAAAACCAGATGAACTAGATCAAGAAACAATAGCAGTTTCTCCATCATCTGTAGCGAGATCAAACGAAGTTTCACAATAATTATTTTTATTGCTAGTATTTTCTTATATTTTTTAAATTATTTTATATCAAAACAACAGTTTTAACATGAGAATGTAATATTATATGGGTTATGGCTTAAATGAATAATTTTTTTTACAGTAGTATAATTAAATTAATTTTGTGTTTAAAATATGTTCAACAACTTTATATTTAAAAAATATATATGCCATAGTATTTATTAATAACGATAATAATGCTGTTATATTATAAATTATAATTGTAAAAAATAGCATATATATGAAAATTATTGCGTAAGTAAGAATAGTGTATTAGTCTATTGTGGTAGGAATAGTTTTTAAAATGCTTTATTGCTCTATTTACTACAATAATTATATTTTCTCTATTTATTTATATTTTAATATCTCTTTATCACAGTGATAGCCAGGCGTGGACTATGATGCACGTTTAGTATTAATATTGATTATAGAATAAACTATATGGTATAAGCCTGTTGATATTAATCAGTTAAACTGAAAAATAATTTAAATTATACATGTCATATATAAGGATGGGCAAATATTACATTTCACAGATACTCAATAATATAAACTTATACAGAAAACCATGAACTGATACCACAACTTGATATCCAATAAAAATAATAACTAATTTATTATTTTATATATATGGTTATTATTTATATTTATACTCAACGATACTATTTTCATATAAACTGTTGTATTATTATAAATATAATGAAAATAATTAGGTATTAGGTGCCTAAATTACTAATTAGTAATACAATCATTTAAATATCAGTTTGAAAAAATATCAATACCAATATCATGTATCAGCTTAACCCTAATTATAGGGTTAAGCTAACCTATGCACAGTAGAGTAGCAGGTGTGCTTTGAACAGGACATAAAAATAGGTACTAAGGCAGATCTGTCCGATGCCATTAAAAAGCATGTACGACTAGATGTACAATCTTATTGTGAATAGAGTATAGATAATTAACTTTATAATAATAAATTACAAAAATAAAATTTATATGTATATATAGTAATAGAATATATTTTTATTAGGGAACACATGTTTGCATACTAAAATTAATATAACATTGTAGTGATTTTATGCACAAGCTATATGTTATATTATAATAATGAATTACATATTTTAATCTATTAATTTTCTATCTGACGCAAAAAATAATATTACAGATAAATAAAAATATAAGCTAAAATGATCATATAAATAAATAATACTGTTTTATCATTCATTGAATACAAATCATAAAGCTATTTAAATTTTGTCAGTCCTTTTTATCACAATATTTATACATGTAATTTCCACATACAATGAACATTAACTTCATATTAAACAATTTTAATTGTGTATATAATTTTCAAATATACACCAAAAGTGGTTTTTTTACAAGATACAACTTTTAAAATTATAATTTTAAAATTACAATTAATTGTATACAGGAATGGAGATACACTGCAAAATATATATGATTGTTTAAATTAAAACTTATAAGTTATATTATGAAAATACGAAAAATGAATTATTAAAATACAATTTTTGTTTTACTTTAAAAAAATTAAAAATAACTTATATTCTTAAAATTAACAAGAAAATATTATAGTTAAATTTACCAAATGAACTAAATTGATAGTTATTATAACTGTTGTTTGTTAAAGATCATAGAAAAACTATATTTCGAAATGACATCTACAAAGCAATTAAAACTTTTAGAGTTTACTTTCAAATAGAAAATTATTATTTAATTATATATATTAAAGTAAATATTAGTAATATATAACATTTAAATTTGTCTTATAACAACTAATGTTGAACATAACAATTGATTGTCATATGAGCAACTGAATATAATATGGAATGCTCTATATTAGTAATAATCACATGCTTATCATTAAACTTAAAATATACATAGGACTAGCTCAAAATGTTTGAATAATAAATTAATAAAGACATTAAACCTAGATTAAGAGATTACAATCTGAGCTAAAGCTTTTAATCATCACTAATAAGCTTTGTTAAATGTAATAGGTAGTACTAGTATGTAGAACTTATTGTCCATAAATAATTGAGTTACGTTTACTAGATATCCAACGCATAAATATACAGAATATGAGAATCATAGTTATAGTAATTATTAATAAAAGACCAGCAATGATTGACATCTCGAGGAAACCAACACTTGAGTTAGGAGGTGCGCCAAATCCAACCAAAAATGTCCTAAAAATAAAATATTTCTTTAAACTAAGACATTAAATTAAAACTATGAAAAATTAATTTTACCAATATAAATAATTGGATTTTGCATAAAATCCATCATTAGGCTGGCCAAATGATACATTATTTGCCTTTTTAAGATACTGAGAACTAAAAAGTTCATTTTCAAATAATTTGTATAGAGGAGTCATTATCCAGTCTTTTTCATACAAATGAATATCATAGTCATGAATATCATACTGAACTGTAGAAGAAGAATTTAATGGATGAGTGTTAGCTGCTTTGTAAACTACTGGTTTCCAACTTAGATATCCACCTCCTTCTTCCTCATTGTCACCTTTTGCATTTACTATATAATTCTAAAATGTATATATAGAAAAAATTTCAAATTAATAATAAATTATAACTCAAAAATAATTTTTTTTTTAGATTTTAATTTGATTACCATTATGTGTGCCACAAGAAAACACATCTCGACACCACATTCAAAAATTGTTCAATATATTATACCTATGTTAAAATCTATGGTTTACCATACTTATAGTAACTTGTGTTATATAAAGCAGTCAAATTTCCCCGATAGGAAAAATTTAGTAAGTGGAAACAAAGCTATTTGGATATTCAGCCCCAAAGTACATTCCATTGTAATGATAGATATATGGCGAAACCTTTTTTAAAGAGAGGTTAGGTTAGGCTAGTCGAATAGTCAGAATCTATCTAATAAAAATCTCAATAGAAGAATATTTTTACATTATATTTGACCAATAATAAATATATTTTAATTATTATTCCTTCTTGAAAGGGGAATTCACAAAATTAATAACTACAATCCTATTTTTAGTATATTCATATATATTTCATAAATAAACTAATTATCATTTTTATTATAATTGTATTTTATTTACTTACCAAAAATGTACCACCAGATAATTTGTCATCCGAAAATGTATTAACCGATATTTCTTCTGTTTTATTAAATGGAAAAGAGCTCAAAGTAAGTAGCTCAACAGCAAAACGTGAATTTGTATAATTCGTTTTTAATTGATCAAGTGTAAGTGTAAGTTCACCCGATTCAGGAGTATGGACAAGATGAGGAAACGCAAACCCTTGATCTTTTTTTCCATACACATTTAACTAAAAATAATTAAAATCTTAATTTTATACCATAAAATAATTATATTAAAATTATATGCATAATTGAATTATAATTATTTTATTACTGTAAAATTTAAACTCCTTTTTTTAAATATTATTTTCAACCTATCCTTTTTTTATCTATCATCTTATCTCAATAAACAAAATTGTATTTTACAACTATTTATATATTTTATAATACTAATTGATCATTTTATATTTTTAATTAAAATACCTCATTATCGGACATTTTTTTTAACTACAAAACAAATTTTTGAAAATAATTGGGAATTCGTTTACATGGACCAATTAGCTCAAATGAGGAGTATATATTGAGTAGATAATTGCATCAAGTTAGTACTATATTTAGTTTCAAAATTTTCCAATATATTTCTTAAGTGGTAGGAAAAACCACTCAACATTTGCAAAAACTATATTGTTGACAAAATTGATTTTAATAATTATATGGTAGTAAGAGAAAAGTAAAAAGTAAACTTAAAAAAAGGTTGAATATTAACATAGATTTTTACATATGCGACACAATTTTGAGACTTAAAATTATTTTAAGCCCTTGAACATTTTTAAAATATTTAATTTTTTTCTTAATAAATAATTTATTATTTTGTATTCATTATTAAAATAATCTTAATTACTATATAAAATATTAATGTTATTTTTTAACACAATATTTGTTATTTTAATATTGAAGTTTGAACGTATTACGATTTTTGGGTT
This sequence comes from Eriosoma lanigerum, assembly GCA_013282895.1. Classification (NCBI taxonomy): domain Eukaryota; kingdom Metazoa; phylum Arthropoda; class Insecta; order Hemiptera; family Aphididae; genus Eriosoma; species Eriosoma lanigerum. Next base: position 29,483,107 of record CM023359.1, read on the forward strand.
GAAAATTTAATAAACAATCTTTTTAGTTAAAATTAGACTGACTGATAGAATAAAAATAGAAGTTCAATAAAAATAAGACACTGAATAGTTGAGAAAAAAATTGTATGCAAAAGACAGTTGCTTACAAATAAAAAGAAATAAAGAAAAATGTTGTCAAATGCTATGTATTGAGTGTACTGCTACTATATTGTTGTAAAACAAGGATCACTAAAAAAAAAGAACTTAGGAACAACGGAAATGTGGATAATATTATTCAAAGTTAGCTGGACCGAAATGAAAAGCAACATAGACAAAGTAGATGTGCTAAATCAAATAAGGGGAAAAGGATTCTGTTAAGTAAGAATTGGAAAATAGTACCAACCAGAACACATTAGTTTATGACTAACATATAAGAAGGACGGATAAATGAACACAAAAGAGGAAAGCATATATAGAAGAAATGATAAGACAAGCTGACTGTAACTAGTCAGTAGACATGAAAAGACTGGCTATAAACAGAGAAGAATGGAGAACCAGATTTGAAACAAGGCAAGGCTTTTAATATAAGAGAAGTTAAAATTGAAAAATGTGTATTAGTTTTAAAATTTGAAATTGTAATTCAAACTTAAAAAATAAAACATATTTATCAAATCTTAAAAATCAAATATTGAATTTTTTTTTTAAATTTATATATAAATATATATATTGTTTATAACCAGAAATTCAGAAATTATACTCAATTGTACACTATTATAACTCATTTTATACATTTAACTATAAAAAAAATTTAATTCAGGTTAATTTAAAAAACATTACTGAAAATAATCTTTATCAGTACTAATAAATATATTTTTTCATCAATTAGTTTTATTCATAAATTGAGTTCAAGGCCCATTAATCTTCATAAGTTCTTACCGAAATAGATACAATACCAGTTTTTGTAATATTTGGTCCTCTATATGAATTGGCAGATATAGTAATTTCTACAGTTTCATTATTATTATTTTGTAATTTAGTCATATTCCATTTAAATTGTTTAAAATCCATAGTTATGATATTTTCACAATTTCCCATCAATGCTGTATCATTTATATCATTAAATTCATACAACTGAAATTGAAATAAAATATCATTATGAAAAACTAATACAAACTATAATATAGAAAATATTATACATTTTTCATTTTAGAATTGTAATTAAAAATATTAAATAAATATAATTTATCAGTAGTCAAAATGTAATAAAATAATATTGATTTATTTTAGTATAATATTATAAAATACAAAAATTCTTAAGGAAAACCTAATTAACTTAATAAATCTTCTTATTATTAAAGCAGAGTTTGATGCATACCATAATAGTGTATAAAAATTATACAACATCCACTATCTTATTTTTCTTTCATGCTCGACCATACTTAGCTCTATTATATTATCTACTCATGAAACCCTCATTTTAATGGAATCTCTCACAAGATACAAATATCACCAAATGTTTTATGCACATATTCAGTTTTTTTGTCTTTAGCTGATTAATTTGTTTTTAAGTATTGTTTAAATTACCTTACCTATATATTTTGGAAAATTTATTTAATTTATAAATATGTAGAAGACTAAAATATTTTTTATATTATTAATTGTTTATAATTTAAATTATAATAATGTATAAATTTTATAAAGGTATGATATTAATGTAATTAAATAACTATGAACTAGATTATTAATTATAATTAATATTATAATTAGATAAATTACTGCATTTTAAAGCTAAACTAGAAGTCTTTTCTTAAACATACTACTTTTATAACTTATTTTAAAATTAAAATATTTTTTCTATACTTGGAAGAGTTTAGAATTTTAAAAAAATATTGAATGGCAATAATTTTAGTGTTGTTTTACAATCATTCTTGGCATAGCATAGCAGTGCGTATTGGAAAACAAAAGCTAAGTTTGATGTTATTTATTATATTATGGGTTATACCTACTACTATGTACACATAAAATTAAAAACATATCTATGTCTAACCTTCATAAATATTACCGAATATAGTCTGACCAACTATAAAACATTATATAATATTAATTTTATCCTATAATATTTATTTAGTACATATTACATTTTTAATTTCTTTATACTTAAAATGAATAATTATATAATTTAACATTTAATGACTACCTAATTATAAGAGACAAGATTAAGTTGTCATTGATGATAAAATTATAGTACAGATATTATACTTAGGCTGGGTTGCATAAACATTTGATAGCGACTTACAGAACGTTTAACGAATTAACGGTTTGGTAAATAAAATTGAGTGTTGTTTGAATGCCCAATAAAGATAACTGATCTGTAAATAATTGGTTATCAAACCTGTAAATTACAGATGGGATTTTAGTTTGGTAAATTTTACAGATCAATTATAAGATGATAAGATTTTAATGATATAAATATTTATCAGTGTGTTTTCCAAAATGTCAATGTTTGTCATTTTCGAATTATAGTGATTATACTATATTATATATTGTTGTTTGAAACATTTAAATTTGAATCATCCATGTTGTATTATCAAAATTATTGTGCTTTGGTATATTTTTACTGTTTAATAATTATAGAAAACGTTTATAATTTATAATTATGCAACACTTTTTACAATATAAACATACATTTAAATTTTATCCATTAGTTAATTATAGAATCGGTAACTAATTTAAAGACAAATTTTTATGCAACACGGCCTTATACATTTTAATTGAATAAATATTTATATACCTTAATTTTATTAACTTAACATGAATAGAGTTAATAAAAGTAATTAAGCCTTTTTTACTTACATTATTGAAAACTGATGCAAATGTATATAATGGTGTTTTTGTAAATTTAATTGTACTGTTCTGATAATGAATTTTAAAAGCAGCATCTTTGCTTGTTTTTAATACAATTAATGATGGTTTTAAAGTAAAATCAAATACAAAATGTACAGTGTCATTATCACCTTCTGCACGTACATATGCCAGTTTCGATATATCAGAACAAGAATTGGTTTTCTCACATCCTGGATTAAATACAGCGTACAGCTAATTCAATTAAAATATGGGTTATTAGTTATTAAAATTAATGACAACATTACAATTACAATCATTATTATTACCTTCCTGTCAGCAATAGTTGATGAAATGCAGACTGTCAAAACAAAGAGAATAATTTTAAGTGTATTCATTTTTGCTTACATTCACTATTGACTATTCTCTAAACACAACGAATGATATATAAACAAATCGAGACTTTAAGACTAAGACCGAACGCAATTTTTTATGGACATTTAAACAGAATAACAAATCGAAAATAACAAAACAACAACAACGATAAGAAAAAAGCATATACTCCTATTGTTTCTATTGTTCTATTAATAATTATATTGTGTATACCCATTCAATTGGAATTTTAACCGTCATTGGACAGCGATAATGAGAAAAGGCATTTAGACATTCGAAGTTCAACAAAAGTGTTACAGTTGTATGCACTATAGCCAATTTTCCAAAATCCCAAATCCAGTGTGGCGGTAGGTCACCTTCAATTTTATATAAAATTTCTAAGCTCAGACTGTTTATACAACTGTGGAGCAAACTGCAACACTGTTTTGTTGTTTATTGTTATTATTTAGATTTCTTATCAAATGACGTTGATATATTTTGATAACATACGGTAGTTATTCGGCGTTCCTAATATCGTAGTTTTCAAATATTTAAAAACGTGACTATATACGGAACTACGGAGTACTAACTAATGACTATGACTCTGTGATTGTTGAGTATTATTGTAGGACGTTGGTAAGTATTGTATTATAATGGCACACACATAGTTAAATATTGACACCTGTAATCTTTTTTTTATGATCAATACTTAGTTCCACACATAAACTATATATAGTATATATTTTATGGACCACCTATAATAGTAGTATTTAAATGACATTTTATTTGTTCCAATTATGAAATAATTCAACTACCGGATGGCAAACACTTTTACTATACCAGTTTGTCTATAATATTCGCAATTTACTAATCAAGAGGTTATGTCAAAATCTATAATTGTCAATTGTATAATATACAGTATCCTATAAGAAAATTAAATCAATCATATTTGTTTTCCATTTATATCAAATGTTTAAATCTGGATAAACATAACGCAATGTTAGCCGCCACCAATCCACAAGTGAGTAGTATTAAACTATTTGATTTTTAGAAAAATAATTTATATATTTTTCAGGTGTTCATACCTTTTGGGCGGCAACATGTAAAAAACAGATTCATTGGGGAAATAAAGACACCTTCGGTTGGTTATTATGATAGGCCAGAACTTCATACTGATGAATTTTTATCAAAAAAAGCAACAAATCTATCTCTTGATGATTCAGAAAAGGCAAAAGCAAGTATTTTTATTTTTGTTTCATATGGAGAATGTAAATATTTTGTTAAACTAATTTCATGATCAATATTAATTATTTGATATGAGCAAGTTTAAAAATATCAAATTAATTTATTTCTGCTAAGAGTTTTAAAAACAAAATAAAGATATATTAAATTATCACTGTTTTATTTATCAATAAATGTATACATAGTTAATGTATAATAGATATTTTTATATATTATAATATATCTTATAATATCTAAAAACATCTGTTGTTTTATTTCTATTTTAAAAATTAACTTATATTATTTAAAATGTATAAATTTTAAATTGCTATAATAAAATAAGAATACTTAATATTAAAATAATAAAATGTTTCAATTTAACCACATATTCCACTTTAACTAAATATAAATAAATGAATTGTATATTTTCAACAATAATTTAGTAATTATTTATTTACAGAGTCTCTTTCAATAGTTAATTATAATCAATATTATTCCAAAATTTAACACAATTGTAATAGATTGTACAAAGAATTTGCCTTCAGTTTTATAATTATTTGTATTAAACATAATGCAATGGTTAATATTGTCAATAGGCACAGTGGCATCATTTTAACCACACAGAAAGTAGATTTTCTTTTTTAAAATTTTGTACTATAATAATTGGTTTGTGTAATTATTTGGTGTGTCAGTTTTATAGCTTAGTTAATGATTAATTATTAATAATAAATAAATTCAGTTAAACATGATTAAAAATTTATAATTTTCATATTTTATAGTTAAATATTAGAAATTTTAAAATGTTATATATTATTATAGTATGAAGAAAAATTTATTTTGAAAGAAAAAGATGGAGCAGAAGAAGAGTTATATGTGTCTGGGAAAATAGTAGTACATAGTCGAGGAAATGCATGTAAATCTACTGCAGATAAAGAAGACTATATTCCAAGTTGTAGGTCATTGGTTTGTACATATACAATGGAAACTAATGTTAGTCATGCTTTATGGAGTGAATTAAATATATCCCCCGACGGAAATTATAGTAATATTAAATCTAATGGTTTGTATTTTTGTTCCTTTAAAATAATTTATTTTAATTAAAACCCCTACAATACTAAATTACACAATTATTAGTTTATGTTAGTTTTCTTACTTAATTTTTAATTTTATGGTAGTTCTGTACTTTCTTTTTAAACTTAAATAGCAATTTACGAGTATAATTATTGTATTCTGTTAATGATAACAGAATCCTATTTGATTATTAAGAATATTATAAAATTACGTATATATATTGTTCATTGTCCTATGACATATTATTCAAATTTATATTTATATTAAATAATATTTTATTATTTATCTTATATTTGTAAATATTTATCAGTAGTCAAATGCATTTAAATCAGAAACTGGTGCACTAGAAAAAATATTAAAACTTTTTAAAAAGTAACACAATTATATATTTTACAATAAAATATCAATCTCAGTATACTATTTTAATTAAATACTATTGTAACATGAATATAATATTAATATATTAAATATTATATAATTCAAATATTGTCCTTATAAATTAAAGAGCTGTTGATGTGTATGCATTATATCCTGATAAGGAGAAGTTGGTATGCTAATTTTTACTATATTAATTTGTTTTGAGAACCATCGTTTGATTGAAATAAAACACATTCTAGAAATGACCTGCGCTCGCACTTTAACACTATTACAATTTTTTATTAATGTTTATATTATATTTACACTACTCCTAAGTAATCTTGTTATTGAAATATAGTATTTAAAAAACAAAGTTGTAGCAGAGTTACAGAATGTTAATAATATTTTTTCAAAGATTACACTTTATAAATATATTTTTTAAATTTACTTAATAGTTTTTTCTAGGTGTTAGAAAAAACTACCAATATCAATTATTTAAAAAATATAAATGTGAAATTCATAATTACTAATACTTGAAAAAAGAAAATTTAAATATAGTCTACTATAAAAGAAACTGTATAAATTAATTTTATAAAATATATAAATCTAATAAATTTTGTATTCAAAAATATCGAACAAATGTATAGCTTACCTAATAGTTTTTATAGATGTGTGTTATTTCATTATTTAATTATATATTATTGTTTTTCAGACAAAATAGTTCCATGTATATGTATAGTTGATGCAAAAAAAATAAGTTTATATTCTGAAGGAGGAGATGTTTGGCATACTCCATTATATTTTAAGGTACACTGTATTAATGTTAATTTTTCTCATATAGAATTGACAATGCTATTTATAACTTTATTATTCTTTTCAATAACTTGTATTGTTTGGACATATTATTTAAATTAAATTATTGTCAATTTCTTTCTGTGTTTTTATTATTATCAAAATTTTCAATTTAAAAGACATTAATTGTTTTAATCATCTAATGTACAATACAGATAAATTAGGTATTAGGTTTATATTTTATTTTTACCCAAATCTAAATTATATATTATTTATTTTTTATAATACAATTAATTATATCAAATTGATTTTAGGTTACATCCGTTTGGAATACAAGCTTTGGCATACTTATTGAAAGAGATTTAGGTCAAGTATCCATTGATATGACTGGAAAATCTTTACCATTACCAACTATATACTCATTGAGTCAGCCATTAAAAGAAGTTTTACCTTTGTTCTTATTAAAACAAGGTATTTATAATTAGTATTTCAATTAGTAATAGTATATTATAATATTACATAAAGGAAACGTTAATGTACTGGATAGGTAAGCTCCTTTTGTAAAACTGGCGGTAAGGTCATGAATTCATGATTCATTTAGGTACTCTGTTTAAGTTAAGAAACATTTGGCATCAACCATTTTTCAGCAGCAGAGGTCAGACTTTGATCAATATCTTATCCATTGAGTTATCTACTTGTTCACCTGTTTCCTTAACCAACCACTACAACCATTTCATATTAATGGACAAAAAAATTAACATATTATCGCATTGTATGGCGTTAACAATCCAATTTTTAATTATTTGTTTGAATTTAATAAATTAGCATTCTTATCAAAGGCAAACCGCTTGTTGTGTTCTCATTAGTACTAGTAGCAAATACCTATGTCCAAGTATCGACCACCTGTGTGTTTTTTAACTTAAGCAGAGTGTAGTTATTTTAATTAATTCTTAAAGAATCATAAAATGTAAAATGACCTTAGCTCTACTGGAAAATTTACTCTCAGATAGGAAATTTAAAGTTAGCCTAAATGGGATTGTAAGCCATATAAAACCTTCAAAACGGCCCCCGCAAGGTTTAGTTCTCTCTCCCATCCTCTTCAACATTTACACAGCGGACATTCTGAAAACAACTCAAGAAAATTTATTTATGCCGACGATGTGGATCTAGTATCACAGGCGAAGTCGTTTGAAGAATTAGAGAAGACTCGGGAAGGATTTAGTTAAATTAAAGGTTAGACAAAAAACTTTTTAACTTTGACAAATGGCATCTAACACTAAACGCAAGCAAGACTGTGGCCACAACATTCCATCTTAACAACCGGGAGGGAAGAAAACTAATTCTCAATTAGCTGTAAATAATACTGTCATAACAAATGATGAGTATCCCCAGTATCTGGGAGTTGAAGTAGACAAAACCTTTACTTACAGACAAAATATAGACGTCATGAAGAATAAGCTTAAGGCCAGAAACAACATCATCGCTAAGCTAGCTGGGATAAGTTGAGGCTGAAACGCAACTGTTTTAAGAACCTCAACGCTAGCATTAGTGTACAATGTAACGGAGTATTGCTCTCCAATTTGGATGAAAACCGCCCACTATAACAAGGTCGACATACAATTAAACCAAGCCATTCGAACTATATCCGGGATGGTCAAAAGCACACAAAGGCAAGGCTACCAGTTCTCTTCCATATATTATCACCCGAACTACGTAAGAAAAAGGTTAGGTCATCTATCCTCGAACAAATTAAAAACAAAACGAACTTACCAATTCATAATGATGTTTTTCTCCACCCAGATAAAAGACTCAAATCAAGTCATCTAATATGAAGGACAAGAAACCCCACAAGAGTTATGACAAAAACAATGGAAAGAGTCTGGCGGTAAAAACAGCTTCCTGATTGACGACTCAAACATAAAACCGCCTGGTTTTGATTTGCCTCGACCAATTCTGACAACGCTAAACAGAATCCATTCTGACCAGGAAAGATATAATTACCTTTTATTCAAATGGGGTTGAATTAACAATTATTAACTTAAGTGTCTTTATTATTTATTAAAGTTGTAGACATATTCCTTACTCTACTAGCCCATTACTTCACTAGTCATGTCAACTTAATTAGATAATATTAACTATTATCTTATATCTAACTACATAAAATATATTTGTTTTTTACATTTTAACTAATATTTTTAGGAAGTGTATTGCAATATGCCAGAGATTGCTTAACTACTATAGTTTTCACAAGTACAGAGTTGAATATATGTTTAATGTATGACATTTTAAATGGATTGCATAGTGTATGGAAGATCAGGAAGCCTACAATTGAAGTAAACAAATATTATATTTCAGTTATAATATTTTTAATTATAATTTTTGGTTCATAGGAGTGCAATATTATGTGTGGTCAAGATTCAATGTATTCTACTACAACAAATCCATCATATATACCGAGTAATAGTAATCAAATAAATACTATGTCAAATTCATTAGTAGCTGGTTCTGGGTTTTTAACAGATAGGCAAGTATATTGTATTTTAAATGGTCCATTTTTAATCAATTTAATATAAATAATCTGAATGTCGCAGATATAGTTACCGTTTTAATGTTTTTATATGTTCGGACTACTATACAATTATTTAAATATATCAAAAGCAGAAGAAAAATGTGCTTGGTTTGGTTCTTTGTCTTACCGCCTTTTAATTTTGAAATTGTTTAATGTATAAATAAATGGATTTTTATTTTTATAATAAATAAATTAATTGAATATGACAAATAATAGTTTTTTTTTTAAATTAATAGTATCATTAAAAGTCATAAAATTAAAAAAAAAATTATTTCATTTTTATAATGAAAAGTAAATTACAAATTGAAATTAGACTATTGGACTTGTTTATTTTTCTTCTGCTTATTGGTCTAAATGCATGCTAACTAGTATTCAATGTTCAATAAAATAATAACATGTGGTATTAATAAATGATAACAAACATTAATCTATTTTAAAATTTTAGATTATCATTAAATCATCCAGTGAACTCTAGTCCATTTACATTTAACAATAGACGAAGTACTCCTAATATATTATCACCATTTAATACTTTGAGTCCAATGACTGCAGTCAGGTTTAACATACAATTTTGATTAAACATATATATTCAAATACATAATTTGTGTATTTTAATTTTTTTTTTTTTTTTGTAGTCAATATAACTCATTTGTTTGGAATAGTCCAACAAATACATCAAAAAAAAGTTTACGTCCAAACGCTACAATTATTAATAATCAAACATACAACACTCCATCTTCTATGTCTCGTATTGCTAATGCTAGACTAGGTCATGGAAGCATGTATGGAGATAACAATTCTAAACCTGTTAGTCCAGATATTTGTTTAGAATATATGTGGACTGAAAATCAAAATACTAAAGGGTATTTTCCCCAATTATAATATAAGATATCAATATTAACATTCATACCAATTTCTTTTTTATATATTTTGTAAATTTTTAAATTATATATAATATTTTTTATATTTAGAAATCAAGAATTGTGTGCTTCTACAAAAGTATTTATTGCTTCAGATTTTGTTAATGAACAATTTTTATGTTATCTTTTACCTTCAAAAAACCATTTGATATGTGTTGCATTGGAATATTCAGAAACAAATACCAACAATATTATTCTAGGAAATGTTACAGTTCTTTTAGCAAAAGATGCAGCATATTTAACGGTAATAATTATGAATAGTAATTATTTTTGTGCAATTTAAAAAAATGTATATTGTTTAATAAAAATCTATATAATACCAAGAATACATAAAGTTAATTAAAAAAGATCTAAAAATCTGTAGTCATAATTTGTTTAAACATTGATATTTTTGTTTTAAAAAGAAATATCAGCATATATTGTACATCTGACTGAATTTTGCCCTATAACACACAATAAATTTAATTTCACAACCAACTCTCCGAAGATTAAAGGGACAAATGAAGAACGCTTGGAATCGATTTCTTTAATCGGATATTATTTTAAACTGTGTGTCTAATAGTAGAACTTGCTATCACTTTACAGTTCAACACTAATAATATCTTTATGATAAAAATGATAATTAAAATTCTAATGAAATAAACTATGTATAAATGTTAAGAATAAATAGATATAAAATAATATAATATTTTTTTATTTTATATGAAAGGGAAAAAATTTAACTGTGATAATGGATTGTCAAAACAATATTTCTCTTTATTCTGGAATATCGATCATTGGCTCTGTTCAATTGGGAAGTATGTCTTCAGTGTTTCATGATAACACATCTTATTTTACAGCAACAAACAGATCAACTATTGGAACTCCATTGATAAAGTAAAAATCATAATGTAGATTATTTATATTAATATAGTAAATACATAATAATTATTAATTTAAATTTTATTTAATATAGTATACAAGTTAATAAATAATATAATATAATAATGCTTTTTAATCTAGTCGAAAAAGTTTATTGTCATCTACAAGAAATGAAGATATGCAGATTAGTCAAAATGATCACAATATCATATCATCCTATGAAAATGACTCACACTTAATATCTTGTTTTGAAACACCATATTCTGAATCTTCAATAAGTTGTTATGCTCCAAAAGTGGATTTAAAAAGTTTAAGGGATCCTATAGGTTCTCGTGTAACATTAGTAAGTGTCGCAGAAAAAAGTTTAAAATAACATTAAACTTCCTTATTTATATAATATCATTATACACAAATAAATAACATGTTTAACATCATCCATTTTAATATTGAAGCTATAATATATAGGGTATTTCCTTTGTAGTAACGGCTTAAACTTAAAAAATACCACATTTTAATGAATTCAATTGAATACTTTTTTAAATTTTTTGATTTTGGAACTTTCGAGAGCACTTATATTAGATATTTAATTTAATATTAAATTTATTCCAAAACAAACCATATTAAAAGATTTCTTGACCTCTAAAACATCTATATAATATAGCAATATTTATTAATGTAATGTTTTGTGTAATGTCTAGGTTCATATAGATGGAAGTATGATTCGAGTAGATTTTCCAGTAGTTAGTTCATCACCATTAGGTAAGTATATACTCGGTTCGGTGAGAGAACGCGCCAAAACTGAGATGTTCTCGTGCATCCAAACGCATTTCCAGCCACAGCTCTCCCATGACCATAAATTACCACAAGTGGTAATAATTATAATCAACAGGTAGTCATTAATAGGCCATTTTCATCTTATTGATTGGTTTGCTAAGAAAGAGAAATTAGATTTCGGCAGCCGCTCGATCTTTATTCTATATATACAAAAACCGGCGTGTTCTTTCACAAAACAGAGTATTGTACTTTTTAGTATTTAAATGTTTATTTAATACTAAAAACCTATGTGCCTACAATTTAAATTTATTATATTTTTTCCGTCTTTTCCCAATTTATTTAAATTCATTTTTTTTTTTATGTTACAATTAGAATATAAGTACTAATTAATATATATTCAATTTGTGTGTTTTAGTTACTATATGTTTAAAAACATTAAAAATTGTTCTTAAAAAATCAATTGTGATGAAGTTAATGATAAAATGGTATACTGTTAGAAATGCTCCCGGTACACAAAATATATCAGGAGAAGAGGAATGGAATTTATTTCTTCAAATGTTATTTGGTCTAATTGGTTATAACTTAAAAGAATTACCGTTAACACAAAATTCTTTGAATACAAATAATGATACTCCAGCTAAGTCAAAAAAACAAAGAATTTTAGATCAAGGCAGTGATGAAGATTGGACATATATGTTAAAATCATCATTTAACAGTTTCCGAGGAAATAAAATAGCAAATTCTTTAGGATTACATAATAAGTTAAATAATTATACTCAACATTCAGTTATAAAAAGCAATATTGATACAAATGCAATACTATTTCCATACATCTATGATATTTTCTTTTCTTTACATTTAGTTTATGAAGTATGTATTGGATAATAGACCAAAATAAAAGTATAGTTGTTAATTTATCATTGTATTTTTGTTCTAGGATTTAAAGCTAAATACGTTGAAAATTGATTTACTGCCAATGATTGTACAACTATTGTTTCAATTAGCAATTGATTTAAAACTGCAAGAATATATTTATCATTATTGGAAAGATTATCCTTTATTTTGTAACAGATATAATTTATCATCAGAAGTACATATCAAACTATCCTAAAAAATATTCTTACATATTAATGGTTTGTTTTAAATTTTAGTCTAGTCAATTAAGTATTGAAGAACTAAATAAAATTATTATTCCATCATATTTTGAATCGAGTCCACCAAGTATATTTAGATTATGTTTCTTGCTAATGAAATATTATAAAGGCAACCCTTATCCTTGTATAGAAAATGTTAACAAGAGAACAAAACATATAATTCAGGTAATATAAATATTGGTATATAATATAGAAAATGTTTTAATTATATTCTAACTACATTTATATCTTGTCCAATTTTTTTGTTTCTTTCTTTTTTAAACATTCATTTTACATATACGCATAAATTCAATATGTATACAATGTACATATGTCACGCCCCAATTTCTGAAATGGACATCTACATTATCCATTTGATGAAAAGATTTTCATTAACTTTTGCCCAGTTCATGGACATAGGTATAGAACAAATTAAGGTTTATATAAAATAAATTTCTTTATATAGAATGTGTTGGCCTAAAATTTAGAAACATGTTGAGTAATGTTAGTGCGAACTATTTCATAGTTTTATTTTATTTGTATAATTGTATATTTATTATTTTGAATTTTCACAGATTTATGGTTTGTTGTGTTTAAATAAAAAATCTCATATAAATGCATTAATTAAAATGATAAATCCTGCTAGAACGAAATTAAATACAAATGAAAATATTTCTTTTGAAAATGTAAATTTAAAAAGTAAACTCTCAAAATATCATCAAGTTACATTGTTTATGTCTAAAATTGGTAAAATTATAATAAATTTTAAATATATATATATACAGGATATCCTTGAACCTAACCTAGCTTTATCTGATAGATGAATAAGTATTTTTTTATTTTTTTTTAATAATGATTTCTGTTAGTTTTATTTCAAATTGCAACAAAAAAGTCACTGGTTCTAGACATTTCTCCTTTATCTATCTGCTCCATTGAGAGATTAGTGGTAGAAAGATATTTTGTTATACTTTTAATAAGATTTGAGAGCAATGATATTGCATTGGAAAAAATGATTATGAGTGAAACTTAATCGGATATTTATTACTGATAAATTCCACGAATCTTTAATTGTTTTAAATTGTTATATTAGAATACTATTAAGAATTTTAAAAAAATTACAAAATTTGGACACATTTAAAAAACAACCTATCAATTATTATAATATTTTACATGTGTAAGGAAAAGTGTGTCATAAAATACTTATTTTCAAATAAAATAAATAATTTTACTCTAATTTTCAGTTCAGCATTTTTAAAATCAAAATACTTATGTGTTATAACAAAATTATAAAAAATATATTATTAAATTTTAAAAGCTTAAAAAAATTGAAATTGTTGATTTTTAAAATTGTTAAGTTTATTTTTATACTTTTATTAATTTATCAAACATTAAAACTCAAAATTGAAAATTTTAAGAATTATTATTTAGAAAAAAATTACATTTTTGGAAGATTTTTAATATTCTATGTTGAGACATAAAATAAAATTATCCGTTTTATAATTGTACAGCATATGTAAAATACCTATGTAAATAATTACAATAAAATGATCAAATTTCCCATGTTATAGAAATGTATTGGTTTTACAAAGAAGTTTGTTTTTTTTTTTATGTATGAAGACACTTTTTCGGGTAAAAATAATGATCCGATTACCACAAGTAGGGTATGCTTTCGGTTGAAAATCGTGTCTAGTTTGTACTTTATTTAGCTCATTTTTTGAATTTCTCAAAAGTTTTTCCTTGGGAGGCGAAAAACTCCAAAAAAATTGTGGAAAATCAGCAAAATTATGATTTCTGTTATTTTAAATTTTTTAATTTCGTGATAACTAATTGAGTTTTTATCTTAGGGACTTGAAACTTTTTTTGAGTGTCAACATAAGTGTTTTACATTATAGAAAAGTTTTTGAAACAATTGATTGATTTTCTGACTAAAGATAAAGATTTTAACTTTTTTCCAAAAATGTTTAATATTTCCTGTAATTTTTGCAATTATAATATTATGATATAATAAATGTTAAATTTTTATTCAAGTTAATATAAAATCCCTTATATCATCATCAAATTGAGAATTTAATCAATCAAAATTTACAAAAAAAAAAATCAATAGACAAAAATTGGCTAGCTTGAAATGTTTTTTTTTTTTTGTGTAATTTGAAATAAACCTCTATAGTCAACTATCAATTCAAATAAATAGTTTTATATCATCTTTATCCCTTTTAACAAATGCTATGCTTTCTGACTGATACCTGTCAATAGATCAAAAATGACTAAATTAAAACATGTTTTAGTTATTGGACTTTTTCTAGTAATTATGGCTGACTTGTTCCAGAGTCTACTACACCCAAAAAAAAAAAAAAAAAAACTATTACAAGAGATAAATCTTTGAGGGATACCCTGTATATTATATATATAAATTAAGTATAAAAATAATGATAGTAATTAGAGTAATAAATTTATTAGGGATTACACAACAAACTTTATTAACTTACCCACCTGGAGTTGCAATATTGTTATGTGATGTCATTGATAAATGTAGAGAAAATCCTCCTACTAATTGGCCAAAATCGACATATGAATTAATTATGCGAGAAGATTTAGCATCTCAAACACTAAATATAGCTTATAATAATAACTTGAAGAAAAAAAAAACTATAAATATTGAAAAATTGATTGATTGGAATGACTCTAATGAAACTAACAGTAGTGTTATAAAAGATGGCATGGAAAATCTAGATGATGAGGTATAAATTATTTTTAATTAAAGTTATTTTATTATCTAAAAGCTTTATAATTACTTCATTCTCTGTAAGAGCAAATTCTTGTCCCTAAAAACTACTTATAATTAAATTTTGATATATTTTAATTAATGCTTTTTAATATTTACATATTTTTATCTCATTAAAAATAAAATCTCTACTAAATGGAAAATTCTATATTCAAACTTGAGTTATTTTGTTTTTATTTATTTTAGGTTTTGAAACTATTATGGAGTAGAGATCATCGTATAACAGATGTAAGAAATTTTTTACAATCCTGTTACCCAGTAACTATAGGTATTAAACAACCACCAGAAGCTAGTGATCATGATTTTGTTGAAGAACAGGAAAAATATTTGTATTCAATTTGTTCAAGAACAATGGCTCTACCAGTTGGGAGGTACCAGTTATGGTTATATATTATGAATAATGATAGTAGTGTTCTTGATAACAATTTATTATTATTATTATTATTATTTCTTTGGTTTATTCGACAAAATATTGAATATAAATAATTTATTTTATAAGTAGAGATGGGCTGGTTCCTGAAAAAAATTGTTCTGGTTCTTGTTCGGTTACAAAAATTCTTTCGGTTCTCGATATATAATACCAATTCTACCAAAGTCAATTTGACTTATTACATCAATGTTCTAAATTTAAAATTCACTGAATTTCATTCATTTAAAATTTTTAAAAAAGCGGGAAGGTCGATTCCGGAGAAATTAGTGGTTTGTTATAATTAAGATTTGAATGCAATAATATTGCATTAGAAAATATGAATCAACATTTTCATTTATAAATGGTATAGAAATCATATTTTTATTGATGTAAATACTATATTTTGTTGCAAACCAACATTCAAACCAAACAAAATAGATTTATTTTTAATTTAATACTAATATTACTTTGATGTAATTTCCTAACTTTTAACTTATATCTATTGTATAATTATATTTATTATAACTTAGAGGGATGTTCACTATGAGGTCAATTCAGCCTATTATTACTGAACCACTTCCATTACCAAAACTTTGTTTATCTGGTAAAACTCCACGTGGTGCAGCAGTTGAACTTAGCCACATAGACATTGTTCCTAATATGAATCTTTGGCCATTATTTCATAATGGTGTTGCTGCAGGACTACGAATAATGCCTTCTGCGGATAATATTGATTCCACCTGGATTTTATACAATAAACCAAAAGTAATTTAATATCAATAATAAATATGAAATGATACTAATAATATATAATTATGTAGAGTATTCCAGAAGCACTACCAGAGCATGCTGGATTTCTCATGGCATTAGGTTTAAATGGGCATATTACTAATTTAGCTACAATGAATACTTATGATTACCTATGTAGATCTCATGAAATGATCAGTATTGCTATACTTATTGGATTAGCAGCAGCCAAAAGAGGTAATTTTCAAATATTATGTTATAATATTAATTTGTTTTGTAATGATAATAAGAAAAATAAACTTGTTTGTTAAATTTAAGTATGTTAAATTTAGGTTATAACTTTTCACTATATATAAAACTTTAAGATATCAATAATCACAGAAACAAAAAAAAATATTTTTTATAAATAAATATATTCTATTGTCAATGATGAAAGATACATAAAAATCAATAGTTTATATGAATGTATTTTGCACCTGTGTAAAATACAGTAACTACACAATTGGCCATAACACCTACAGTTATTATTTTGATACTGACAGCAGCAGCAAATTATTGTACTGTTATCCAATTGTACCATTTAGTTCTTCACTAGGAATCGCCCTTCAGAAAGTGTTGTTCACATGTGTGTCATCCACAATTATGAAAGATAGAAATATTATTAATGACTGTTTGATCACATAATTTAATTCAACTTTCATGTAAAGTTTGATGCACTTAAAAAAAACAAGAAGGTCGATTCCGGATGATCCTCCTTCGGTCTTCAGAAAAATGAGTGATTTATTAGAATTAATATTTGAATGCAATGATATCGCATTCAAAAATACGATTCTGAGCGAAACTCGGTTATGCTTACAAAAATTTTCCATCATATTTTGGTAATTTTTCTTTTCTCGAAGAAAAACATTTGAAAAATTTGAAAAATAGACTAAATTAAATACCTTGATGCAATTTTCTACTGAATATATACTCTAATTGGTTAACCAGACAGTTATTTCTACCCGAAAAAGTGTTTTCCAAACTTTTAAAAACATAAAAATCAGACTTTTAAAAATACAAAAATCAAACAACAATGTAAAATGTAAAGTTTGAAGACTTATAATAAAAATTGGTTTTCAATTTTTAAAATATTTTGTAAATAGATGTAGAGTATCATATGAATTCTAATAATAAGATTTCTATAAAATTTTCAAACCATTAAACCTAAAATTGCTTTATACTTAGTCATAAAATCAACCAATCTGTTTCAAAATTTTACCACGCATGTAAACTACTTTTGTGAATACCTTAAAAAGTTCAAGTCCCTATGATCAAAACTCAATTCGTTAATAAAAAATAATAAAAATAACGGAAATCATAATTTTGCTGATTTTCCTCCATTTTTTTAAAGTTATTTTTCTCTCAATGAAAATCCTTTGAGAAATTCGAAAAATGAGCAAATTTAGTACCAAGTTGTAAAATATTCAACCGAAAGTATATATATACTACTTATTATACTCTGACTATTATTTCTACCAGAAAATATTTTTAGACATAAAAACAAAAAAAAGTAAAGTTAATTGGTAATGTCGATTGTGGACATTCTCTCTTCGTACCTTCGATCCTAGGAGAAATTAGTGATTTATTATACTTAAGATTTGAATGCAATGATATTGCATTTTATTAAAAAATACGATTCTGAGCGAAAATTAATGTATTACAATATGCTATATTGATAATCCATTCCAAAATTTTACCACATATGTAAATTACGAATATAAATATTTAAAATAAAATTGAATTTCCTACGAGCTAAACTTATTTAGTTTTCAAGAAATAAAATAATGAAACCGTAATTTTGCCGATTTTCAAGAACTCTTACTTTAAAAGCTTACGAAAAAAAATTATCAAAATATTTTGTAAAAACATTAAGTTGTATATGTCTAGACTTCGATAAAATTTTCAAACCAATAAAATATAAACTGCAGGAAATATTAAAACATTATTGAAAAAAAAGCCAAAATTCTATACTTAGTCAGAAAATCAATCAATCGTTTCTAAATTTTTTCTTGTAATGAAGTTCACCTAATTAAATACTCAAAAAAATTTTCAAGACACTATGATTAAAACTCAATTATTTATAACGAAATTAAAAATTTTAAATTTCAGAAACGCTATTTTGCCGATTATCCGCCATTTTTTAGTAGTTTTTCTTCTCCCAAGGAAAAGATTTTGAGAATTTAGAAAAATGAGCTAAATAAAGTACTAACTAGATGCAATTTTCTACCGAAAATATAACCTACTTGTGGTAATCGGACTATTATTTCTACCCGAAAAAGTATCTTCATACATAAAAAAAAATATAATATTAATTTCTACTAAAATTATTCAAATTTTAGAAGCTTATAAAATAAAGTTGCAACTAAGAATAAGTAGTATATGGATACTTAAATATCCATTTAAAATCTACATAGATACTTAAAATTTAATAAATAAATTCCTTGTTATTATTATTCTGTAAAATATTATCTAATATTTATATGAAATTAAATATTTTATCAGGTACTATGGATACAGAAATCACACGTATGTTGTGTATCTTTATTGAATCTTTATTACCTCCTACTACAATTGAATTAGATATGTGTCAAAATCTACAAATAGCAGCGTTATTAAGTATTGGCCTACTTTATCAAAAAACTGCACACAGACACATAGCTGAAGCACTATTATCTGAGATAGGACGCCCACCTGGTCCAGAAATGGACAATAGTATTGATAGAGAATCATATTCATTAGCTGCTAGTCTAGGTCTTGGTTTAGTTGTATTAGGAAAAGGCTCAGATGTTGTTGGTCTCAGTGATTTATCAATTGCTGACATGTTGCATTATTATATGGTTGGAGGGCATAAAAAACCTCTTACTGGTAAGTAAAATTTACTAAACTTAAATAATTTTTTATATTTCAAAAGTATCTATGCTTATAACACTTATTATTTCTATATATATATATATATATATATTTTTTTAACCAATTTTTTAATTATAAAACAATTAACATTTATATAACAAAATACATGATACAAAAATCATTTACATTTAAAAACTTTTTATTCATATTTTTCATAATTGAAATTATCATTATCAGAATTTACAATATAATCAATAATAGCTAATGTTTTAATTTTCTTTTTAGGGGCACAAAAAGATAAATATAGTAATCCAAGTTATCAAATTCGAGAAGGAGAGATGGTAAATGTAGATGTTACTTCAAGAGGTGCTACATTAGCTTTAGGAATGATGTATTTTAAAACAGGAAATGAGTGCGTTATTTATATTTATACATTTATTAAGTTTCTAATATCTTAAATATTATATTTCATAGAGCTGTAGCAAATTGGATGAGCATACCAGAATCTCCTTATTTGTTAGATTTCATTAACCCTGAATTTATATTGCTTAAAATGTTAGCAAGAGGTCTAATCATGTGGGATGATATTTTACCTTCAAAAGATTGGGTAGAACAGTTTGTGCCAATATCTATTATAGAATATTGCTTAATAAAACCTAAACCAGGAATGGCCAATCCTGATTTAGAAACTATTAAGTATGTTATTAACTAATTAATAACAATTAATATTAATTATAAAGTAATCAAATTAAAAATATTTATAGTACCTATGTTTATTTTTTAGTCAAACATACTGTAACATTATAGCAGGCTGTAGTATGGCAATGGGATTGCGTTTTGCTGGATCTGCTAATGAGGAAGCTTTCAATACACTTTTATATTATTGCGATATGTTTATAGCATTAAATACTAAATCAGTTGCTGAACTCTGTGGAAAATCAACAATTGAAACTTGCATTAATGTTACGCTCATATCATTATCTATGGCAAGTTATTTATTTATATTTTTAGAAATAAATAATATAGATTTGAATATAATAATTTTATTAATTTTTATATATTTACAAAATCAATACAAATCATCCAAATTTATTTTATTTTATGAAAACTATACATAAAAAACCGGGAAGGTCAATTCTGGACCAAAAGTTCCTCCTTTGTCTCTTTGATACTTGGAGAAATTAATGATTTATTATGATTAAGATTTGAATGCATAATATTGCATGTCAAAATTACAATGTCCATGAATTTTGTCGTTTTTCCATTAATTTTTGATATATTTCCTTGCCCATGGAAATAATTTTTAACAAAATTTGAAAAATGAGCGAAATAAAGTACCAAAAAAATGCAATTTTCTATTAAAGGCATACCCTATTTGTGATAATCAGACCATTGTTTCTACTTGAAAAAATGTTTTCAGCCATTAAAAAAAATACATCTTTGTATAACTAATACATTCCTCGTTTTGCTGAGAATCTAAAATAGCATTAATAAGTACAAAGTAGTATTATATTTAATACTATTCAGTATTATATTTTAAATGTGATAATTCATTATTTATCTAGAATCCTTAATAGTATTTTTTCAGTTATCAATATATTCTGTATTTAACTTATATTTATTACAATATTGATAACTAGAAATAAAATGATTTTAAGAATGACGAATTGGATCATTCATGTGATTCATTTATTTCGCTTCTTGTTCATCAGCAAATAAAATAAATGAATTAATCAATGAACATTGAACAGTATTCAATATTGATAATTAATTACAGTTACATGTTGTAGATCATTAATATCTTTTTGTGATTCATGTAAAATATTTAAAATTTTTATTTTATAGTTTTATAGCAGGTAGTGAAAAAATGTTAACTAAAAATGTAATGTTGATAAATAATTTAATATTTATTAAATTATATACCTCCCTATGAATTTATAACAAAATAAAATAATGTATTATATTAAACATCTCAAACTGTCAAAAACAAAACATATTAAAATTCTTTAATACTTTACTTATTTAATTAATTTAAATATATATTCTGTCATAATGCATGTGAACTGCCGAATTGCATTAATAAAACAATAATAATATACCTATTATATAGGTAGCCAAACGTCGATAGTATTTGTTTGAGCATAATTGATATATATCAGTCATAATATACTGAGAACCGAAAGATCTAAAAACCATTTGACCAAATTATTTAGATTTTGATATCGGTTTTAATTCAGTCACTTGACTGATTTGTTCGTTTGCGACTGACCCATATCTATTGACAACAAAAATTGTATTGATGTAATCATCCTATCAATCTACTTTATTACCTTTCTATTTCGCCTGGATATACACCCTTAGTTGATTCTCACTAATCACTATCCAAATATATTTCAATACATAGGTACTTAGTATTACTACTTATGATAAAATTAATTATTAGTTTTTACTTTTAGATTTTACTATCTCAACTCATAAATATCTCAATTTATCAATACCAAATCACTAATATATTTTCATTTGTTATCAATATCAAAAATATTGGGAACATCAATTTAGTCTGTTCCTCCTTCATCCTTTCAGTCCTCGGAGAAATTAGGGGTTTATTATAATTATTAAGATTTGAATGCAATGATATTGCATTAGAAAATACAATTCTGAACTAATCTTAATTAATAATCCATTCCATAATTTTACCACGAGTGTAAATTACATGTAATATTCAAGATAAATTTCAATTCCGTACAATCAAAATTCAAGGAGTTATCATTTTATGAAAAAAATAATTAGTCACGATTTTCTATGGTAAAGAAAGGGTACCCTATTTGTGGTAATCGAACCATTATTTCTCCCAAAAATATGTTTTCATACATCAGAAAAAAAAATAATAAAAAAACCTATAAAACAAAATTTTCAGTCACGAAGATTAAGTTAATTATACTTAATCTATATAATCTGTACTAATTATAGTTAGGCTTCTATAAAAATTTTCAAACTGATAAACCTATAATGAATTATAGGTAATATTACTTAATATTACTTGAAAAAAAGTCAAAAGCTCTATATTTAATCAAAAAATAAAACTATCCATTTAAAAATTTTACCACAAGTAAATATTACTTATGTTAGTACTCAAAAAAATTTTCAAGTCTCTTCGATCAAGACTCAATTAGTTACTACAAAATAAATAAAAAATATAAAATTACGAACATTGTAATTTCGCCCATTTTTTGGTAGTTTTTCTTCTTCTAAAAAAAAACTTTTGAGAAATTCGATAAATGAGCTTCATAAAATACCAAGATGATACGATTTGACTATTCTATTAGACTATTCTACTTAAAAAGTTTTCATGCATAAAAAAAAAAAAAATCTGTAAAAACAATACATCCTTGCTCTGCTCAGAATCTAAGAAGCTTGAAAAAATTGATATTAATAAATCTAACATTACTATTATTAATTACATTATTATTTATGTTAGTTATACATAATCTTCTTTAACCTAACGATCCATTCAGCACCAATGCTGCCATCTATCACTTTGATAAGCTGTCTGTAAGAACACTTTCTAGTGTATTATTTCTAAATCTAATTATATATGATTTTAATTTTAATTTAGGTAATGGCAGGTACTGGTGATTTAGAAATATTACGAATATGTAGATATTTGAGATCCAGAATTAGTGTATCACCCCATAGTGTTATTACATATGGATCCCACTTGGCAACACATATGGCTTTAGGGTTGTTATTTTTGGGCGGTGGAAAATACACTCTTTCAACAACTCCAGAAGCTATAGCTGCATTGATTATAGCATTTTATCCACAATTTCCAACTCATAGTAATGACAATAGGTAAAATTGATTTAAATGAAATTAATATTACTTTGAATGTATTTTAAAATTTATTTACAATGTTACAGATATCATTTGCAAGCATTTAGACATCTATATATTTTAGCTGCTGAACCCAGAGTAATATTACCAAGAGACATTGATTCTGGAGATTTATGTTATGTTCATTTAAAAGTAGTATTCCTTGATACTGAATATTATGAAAACGAGTTTTATAATATTAGAGCCCCATGCTTAATCCCACATTTATCATTATTAAAAGAAGTACACGTGGAAGATGAAAGATATTGGTCTATAGTATTTGAAAGGGATAGAAATTGGGATAAACTTGAGTAAGAAAATGTTAAAATATATATTAATATGTAATGGTGGTTCTATGAATATACACAGTGAATATAAAATTTTAAAAATTTTACAATTTTTTCTAGGGTAGTCTTTTATATTGAAACTTTAGAATTTGTTATTATTTGTAACTATAAAGATTTAATTAAAATAGGTCAAAGTTAACAATTATCTAAGGATATCCCAGGCGCAGATTCAAAGGAAACTATGGGAGCAATGTCCCCCGAAATCCTAAACATTTAATTTACTGTAAGAAACAATAAAACTGTTATTTAAGTGCCAATATAATATAGATAATATTTTGGTACTTTTAAACATTATTTTGAGGTAAAATCCATATTAATCATTTTTGCTTTAGTGTCAACAAATTGCATTAATAACTTATACTATGTCCCCCCCTACCAATTAATAATCCTGGATCACGCCTGGTATATCCTGCTCATTATGCTTTATATATTTCTGTAATATGAATAACATTATACAATGAAAAATATGTAGGAATATGTTGATCAATGTCAATTGTCTAAACGTTAAGCATAAAGCTGGCCACTTATCATATACAGAAGATCCAAATGGTTACAAATCTCTTATAGCTCGAACTCTAAGTTCAAATGATTTTAATTCATGGTCAGTTTCAGTAAGTTATATTTTTATATTTATTAATTTTCAAATTTTAGATTTAAAATTTTTGAATAAGTTATGATAATAATTGTTTACAATTATTTTTAGCCTGAAATGATTTATGGTTTCTCTTCTGATCCAAAAATTGTACAAACAGTTCGGTACTTTTTAAACTTAACAGGGGATAAAGTGAATAATCCTCATCAACTATCTGTTATTCGACAATATGCCCAAATATTATTTAATTCCATTGTACATGATAAAGTATTTATATTGCCACTGTGGATGCCAATAATGAAAGTATGTAAATAAGTATATTTATCTTATAATATAAATTAAAAATGTAATAATAAATATATTATTTTAGACTTTAAGTAATTTACCTCAACCACCAAGTAGTTATTATTGTTGGCAATTAAAATTATTTATGGAGTCAGCAAGCACAACTGTTTGCAGTAAGGAAAATTCAAATGATAGGTCAAAATTAATTCCACTTTTATTTGCCACATCAATAGAAATGACTTGTGATTCTATGATTCAAAATTGGGAAAAAGGTAACAAACAAAAATAAAATAAATTGTTTATTGTATCTTAATACTATAAGATATGCATTAATTATTTTATTTTATAGAAGGAATATCAATTAAATTATGTTGGGATTCTTCAAATGTTCAGGAGTCAAAAACCGAGTTAGTTAAAAGTGCATATTGTACATTATTAGATATTCCACCTAAAACTAAAATACCTGAATCTGGTAAGAAAATTCAAAATTGTAACAAAGTACAATATTTTTTAATTGAGTTTTTATGTAACTTCAAAAATATAATTCTGTTATTATCTATAGATACTATTTAAATGTTTAAGTTCATTAGTATTTTTTTAATGTATTCTGTGGATAATAATAAAATTATGTTTTTTAAATAAGTTATAATTATTAGTAACTATTATTTTAAGAGTTTAAACTATTCTGGCTAAAGTTTTCAAAATTTTGTTATTTTACTTAGAATGTATGATGTCTAGATTAGATACTAGATAATAATATATAATGTATAATATATATAAAATATTTAAAATAAATTTGTATATTATTATTACAGCTTTGATTGATCCACATACATTATATGAATATAGTAAGGATCTATTTCTGTCATGGGAAACAATCAATAAAATATATTCAAACTATTTGAAAATATAATGAATTACTTGGGTAATATTTGTACCATCAAATGAAGTATTTAAGTTATTTGTGTGATATTTAATAATTAATTTATAACATTTTATACATTGATTTTTTAAAAATAAATTTGATTTATTACTTATGGTTGTAGATTAATTAGTTAATTTTTTATAATTACTGCTGATGATTATAAATTATATTTAAAATTTTGAGCTAATAATAATTAAGGTTTTGTAACATATTATGATTTAACTTATTACATTATGAGATCTTCAAACTAATAATTTATTATAAATTTGTCAATCATAGGTACAAGAATCAATGTTAAAATTTATTTTTCTGCTATTTAGCACATATTAATTTTTTTAAAAAAATATTTTCGGTTATTAGTTTTCAATAACTGACCATATTACTAATCATTGTCGATAAAGTTTATTGTTGGATAACTGTTATTTAATAATAATGAGATAAATTTATCTCATATTAGAGTCTAATGATTAGACTATCGACAATTATGATAACTTTAATGATATAAAGCCATAGCAGTACAGTAAAAGTTAATGATTTTGATTAGGGGGCCCATGACAAAAAAGTTTAAGAAGCACTAATCTAGCACATAGAATAATATGTTAATCATCATTTTGAACTTTTACAAAAACACTCAATATAACAAGAAATAGAAAAATCTAATGTAATGTGATGAAAAAAGTTTCATTTTATGAGTCCTAGATCTATTAGTAACATTGTTATTTCAACGCAAATAGATACATTTTTTACTGAGTTCATAAAGAAATTTTCACCGTATAATGCCTTCCAGGTACAATTTTATATTTAGCATTTTATGTTGTTTATTACCAGTCCTGTATATCTTATCTGCCCATGTTAATAACTTTTATTTAAATTTTTTTTTTTTTTCAAATATTTCACCAGATAATCATGGAACTTGGATCAACCACTTCCAACAGTAACTTAATTTTAACAATTAAAGTCTATATTATAAGTCTATTGATTTTAACAAATCATTCAGAATATAAAATCATTTGTAAATTTTCTTGGGTTTGGCTGGTACTTTATTTATTTTTTATTCTAGTTAATTTTGAAAAAGCTCTCTTAGCAGAACAATTAGATACAGGAATTGTTAAATATATTTTTAAATGTGTAAATATAAAAGGAAATACTACTTCGAGTGATTTCCAAACTAGTCAAATAATTTGATAATGTCATTTGGATCAAAAGATTGTTAACAAGCCTCCAGTATTCTCTAAATTATACAATTTTGTTTAATATACATAATTACATAATTTACATATATACATAATTTTTATACTTTGAAAAATTTGTAACGTTCAAATCAATTTTTTTATTAGATTTTTCAGTTTAATGAATTATTAATCATTGATAATATAAATAAAAATTACAATAAAATATGCCTTTTCAAATTAAAGTACTTTTTTATGTATCTAGGTGTTTTTGTCAATAAAAAAATTGTTATTTTAAAAATATAGGTAATCTATAATTTAAAATCACAGAAAAATGTGTAATGGCCTATAATCTTAGAATTGTAAGGCCCATATCACATGTGAACTTAATAGGGCCCCAGCTAGACCCCTCTTAATCCGGCCATAGTTTTAACCCTCATGAGTTTATTGATAATTTCACTTCTGCAAAATTTTAACATCTAACTCAATTACAATTATTTCTTTTCTCATTTCTGATTAAAAAAAACTAATTGAACAAATTTGGTTTCAGTATTTACATAAACTATAATTTCATATAATCTGGGATATAATATACAACATACTAATGTAGGTAACCCTTATGTATATTTTCATTTGTTAATTTGTTATAGTATTATCCTTATCATTGTCATTTTACAACAGTTGATAGCACTATATTATCTTAAATCGTGGTCGATAACATTAAAACAATAATATTATCATTCCGTCAGAGAGCGCTGTGTAAAATTTCCAGCAAAGATTATTGAAGAAGGATAAAAGATATTTTACCACCAGATCCTCATATTACCACAGACTATATTTTCATAAATTCTGTGATATTACCTCACTGGTGAAGTGATGACTGGCTAGCTTTATTTTGTATAGTCAATAGTCACAATTTCGGATTTCCATTTCCCTACAAGTTTGAATTACAATCCCGTCCCCACCAACCAAGTATAGCCAGACCAATTACTATAATCAGTATACAGTCTACATTTTACGTGCTACGGTCTATTATATTTTTTATCTTAGCTTGTGCTCTGTTGTTGTGTTTGGGTCTGATAACGTGCGAGTTTTATTATTTTTTATTAATTTTATAAAATACCTATTTAAATTATTGAACTTTGTCCTTGTAATTTGTATTTAAATATTTAAAAATTGGAAATTGTTTATTCAACTACTCTCATTTGTATTGCATTTGATTAAATAATTTTAAGTAATGTATAATACACATAACGATATTACAAATATTGATTTTTAAATTTTCCCCTTAACAAATTACCTATCTCCGTGTTTAGAAACACAAATATCGTAAATCCCTTATTAATTAGTTGAAAATTAAAATTTATTAGTCATTATGGAGTGTAGTTTGTCTTCGACATATACTAGTAACACTACCAATCCACCTAGTGCAGTGCCAAGTAATAGAAGTCCTGCGAAATCTGGATTACATGTGAACTTTACTGAAAAAGTAGAAGTAAAAGAAAAACGTGAAAAATTTTTAACGGCAAAGTATGGTGCTCATCAAATGAGTTTAATAAGAAAACGTTTAGCTGTTGAGATGTGGTTATTAGAAGAACTTCAGAAGCTGTATGACTTGCCTAAAGTGAGTTGTAATTTAGCATTTTTAAACAGGTAGGTATAGCTTGTTATGTAGCAGTTGCATTAGTAAAGAACTACTTTGTAAAATTATTCAATCATTTTCAATATAATATGTAAGATATAAATTTTAAAAATATACAGTATACTTTTTCCACAGTTGTGATCAATGAGGTAGGCACAAAGATATATTATTTTTCCACTTGGGGTATTTATTATTGTAAAAACTTTTCAAATATAATTTTGTTTAATTTTATTAAATATAATTCTTTAAATATGTATTAATATTAAAAAGGGTATTTTGATACTTTTTCTAGTTTTCTAATTCTGATTACATTATATATTTGTTACAATTTAAATGTATTGATTAGCTACTGTTTAGTAATTTACTGTCCACTTAAACATAAAACAATAACTTTTATAATACTATACAAAGTTTTTATCTAAACACTTAACTTTCATTATGATTGGCTGATATAAAACATTCTTTAATTTAAATAATTTTTATACATTTATTTGTAGATTAAATTATATTCATTATAAGGTTCTGAAACTTTTAATACCTTTGAAGTTCCATTTATAAATACAAATTTAGCTATAAAATATATTTTTATAGAAGAACACCTTAAATAAGTACACTTTTTTTGTAAATTGTATGTCATTTGTAACTAAATAAAAACATTAAACAGTAAATTAATTATTAATTTAATTTAAAAATTAAAATGTATTATTTATTATTTATCTATGAGCTTATATCCTTCTATTCAAGAGTTGCATTTATTCTGTATGCTAACCACCAGTGTCGCCAAATAAATACTTAAGATAGTTCAAATGAACTGCCTTAAAAATTGAGTGGGTGGGTCCCCAGAGAAATACCCACTTTAAAAATAGTCTATACTGTTTATAAACTGATACTTATATAGATAATTAGCATTATTATATCTAATTATTACCTTATTGGTATAAATAGGGGAGGTGGGCATCAAATATAATTAATTGAACTGGCTTGTTTTGGCGCCACTACTGACCACTATATAATTATAGAATAATTTTGGTTGACTATAGCTATTCAAACAATAGTTAATTTTTATTTAAATAAGGAATAATCAACATTTGTCTGCACACAATTTTAGTTTTTACTTATACTTTATAGTGTAATTGAACAGCTGAGTGAAAAAAGGATAATATTCTATAAATATAAAAAATAAACCGAGATATCCATTTTTTAGATAAAATGTAGATTCATAATATATCCGTAAAAACTTTAATATTCCACATATCTCGACATAATTTGTATTATAACAAATTTATCATTCAAGTAATAATTTATAAAATAAACAGATTTTTTTTTAATTTACTGAAAGTTGGGTATTATGGAATTATGGAATATTTTGGACACAGTCATTCAATTAATACAAAATACACCATAAATAGGTAATGATAATTTTAATGTATATAAAGTTTAAATTTTAAATAACATTTAACATTTAAGAAGTTCTTGGGTTCCAAGTGTCAAAGCGCATACTACATATTGTTATAAATATTTATAATTATTACCAATCTTAGTTATAATATGTATTATCTATTTTTTTATTATTTTAAAATGCAACTTAATATACAAAAAAAATCAGTATTTATGGTTTGATAGTTATATTTATTCTATTCTGTGATTATATATTGTTATGTAGCAATTACTTTTTGCAATCTTTTGTTCTTCTGAACTCTGAATCATAGAAGCATAACAAGAATGGCTTTCTCTAATATTACTCATTGTGGTTGTATATTGTATTCAGTATTCACTACATCCACGTTTTAATTTAAAATTATATTTTTATGTAAAATAATAAATGAGTTGAATAATTTGAATACTTCTTTAATATTAGTAAAATACATCAGTATAATATGT
The DNA here is from genome assembly GCA_013282895.1 of Eriosoma lanigerum. Classification (NCBI taxonomy): domain Eukaryota; kingdom Metazoa; phylum Arthropoda; class Insecta; order Hemiptera; family Aphididae; genus Eriosoma; species Eriosoma lanigerum. The sequence goes on from CM023359.1 coordinate 29,513,517, forward strand.
ACAATGCAAGAACTTAGTAGTTATTAGTTCCTACTTACCTAGTAATTACCATTACTTCTGACGTGTGACTTATATAATATGGTTGAGTGACCTCTGAAAATACTTAAATGTTATTGACTGGCTAAAATTAGGATAGCCAGTTATTTATAATAGTTATAACATAATAAATAATAATATAGGTAAACAAATACATTTTATTCATACTTTTTGATTTTAATCTGTACCACCAAAATATAATTTTCAATTTTTTTATATGTATGATCATGGTTAGTTATTTAGCTATGGGTATGATGAAATAAAATAAAAATTTATTTATTTATAATAACTAATAATAGTTATGCTTATGTTGATTGTGGGAAATATTTTATTCTACTCATTGCAAATTTATGAGCTAAGTAATAATACAAAAAAATGTATACATTTGTTTATTACACATTTGCTGTCTATAACCATTTTAAAGTTTCTAGATAGGAACTTAGTTTTTTTAATATACCTATAAATTCTATCTATTTGATAAAATTACAGAGCCATATTTCTCTAAAGGGTTTTAATTTAATTACAGCTGACATAACTTTCATTCTTCCTAAAAAAGCTATAATTTTTCTGAAATATATACTTAACTCAATACATTGATATAATACTTTACCCTTTCAATAATTATTTTCATCCCCAAACAAGGCAAATCCTCCAAAGATCCTTCCTCGAATCCCCATACCAGCTTACAGCATATCAACCCTCTTTTTTTAACTCTGCAAAAATTTAATTCTCAAATGCATTTATTCAATCTTAAATCGTATTTAAACGATGCCATTTACCCAGTTTAATTTTTAAAAGTAACATTCTACTATTCATCAGATATATAGATTCACCAATTATTTTTTTAATAAAATCCTATCTTGATAATCAAATTTTTGTTACAAGAGGTGGTATCGAAATATTATTTATATCCCAAATTTAAGCGGATATCCCAAGGTGCAATATTCTCTCCTCATCCTGTACGACGTATATGCCGCTGATCAACTAGACACCATAATGTGCAAAAAATACGTATAACCTAACTTTGTTGATTCTTGTGTGACAAAACAGGTTTAGACCACTCGGCTAAGCCCTAATAACTAATATTCTTAAATATGTTTCAAATGTAACCCTCCTCTCTGGCATTCACATCAACATTATGCCTAAAACAGCTTCTTCTTTTTACAATATCTTCCCACAGGCCATAATAATCATTTAATATCTCAACTAAACTCCAATACTATAATGCCATATGGCCATACCATACCTGGAAATTCACCAAGAATACTTGTATAAAGACGGAGTAGAGATTTATGAACTAAATAAGAATACAAAATACAAAATATTATAATAATAACATTTTTTTACAAATATCTTTTAAAAGTTATGAAAAAATAATATTTTGAATATAATAATGTAAAAGAGTCAGTAAGAGTTTATTAAATACATAAAAACTAATTATTTAAGTGTAAAAGATAAAAGATAATATTTATGTCGAAAAAATGTTTTATTTAATAATATTAGTTAATAACTTATTTTTAAAGGGACTCTATATTTGTCAACTTTATTGAAACTTGAGTGTTTGCTAATGTTGATACAATGATACATATACATTTTGACAATTGGGTTGATAATATCATTGTGAGTTGTAAGTAGTGAGTATTAACTACTAAGTAAAACTATGAGATCAAAAGAGAATAATATACACTAGATATTATAAAAAAATAATAAAAAGCACTATACGCATAGCTGTATAGGTAATAAAATAACAAATAAGGAATTATGAAAAAAATAGATATCTACTATCTAATATATAATAGGTATACCATTACCATTTACCAAATACATAACAATATTAACATTGATTTTATATTATATTATAATTTATAATTGTATATAATAATTATTATAAAATCAATTGTCTTGGCTATTATTTAGGCAAGTTTACTGCTGTCTATGCATTGCTTCTACATTATTAGTATATTAAATATTGACCAAGGGCGTATTTTAGGGGAGCGATGAGCCGATACCACCCCTCAATTTTTTAATCGTTATTAATATAATCAATAATATATAGAAAAATGTTTAATTATATCATTTAATCTAATAATATATTTTGTTTAAAAAATATAGAAATAAAATCTAAGGACCTTAGATACTTATTATTGACTTTATCTAAATGTTGGTAATCAAATTATATTTTACTTACATATCTACTAAAAATATTCCTTCAAACGTTCAGTTTTCATAAATTATTCTCTAGTATCACTATATGTGATAAATAAATATTATAAATGTATTCAATAACACTAAAACCTAAAAAAATAAATAATGTGAAATATCTATTTTTTTTAACAAATACTTTTTAGTTTTTACCTACATTAGTCTCTAATTTTTACTAAGAAAATAACTATGGCATATGGTCAATTTATATTTTACATTAAATATTAATACACTTCGATACGTTGTACTTAATTTTGAGGAGAAGACTGTGTTTCGTATTGAAGATTGGAAGTATCTAAAAATACTATTTTAAAAGGCAATTTTATATCGATAGTTTTACTAAAAATATCTCCAATGTTTTGCAATATAATATTTCACTTTTCATATATTACTATAAGATGCACAAAACCATGCTTATGTAAGCATTTGATATTCTGGTTTTAAAATGATAATAAAGATTTTTCAACAAATATCCTCTTATATATAAAAAAAAAAAAAACTATTAAAATTGATCCAGTTAAAATGTGATATATTAAACTACTAATGTAAAAAATATTAAATCACCATATTGTTAATTATAATTTAAATTAATTATTTTTTATTTATTATATTTAATTTATTTCATGTTTCATAAAATCGTATTTATATATTAAATTATTATTATTGTAGTGCATGGTGGCTCGTTGGTCTAGGGGTATGATTTTCGCTTAGGGTGCGAGAGGTCCCGGGTTCAAATCCCGGACGAGCCCAAATAAATTTTTGCATCATATATATAATATTTTTTAAAAAATCATAATAAAAATAATTTTACATACATTTTTGTCAGATATACTTACATTTAATGTTGAATTGAACTTATTTAATAATATTACTCAATTTACTTCAGACATATTATTTTGTTTTTCCATACTTCCAACATACGTTGATTGCTATTTCACATTACACGTTTCAATACTTTCACGTTCCACGAACTATCTATATAGCGTGTCCTGATTTTAGAGACCGAAGCGGCACTACAAATTTTTAAATCATGTGATCTTTATTTTTCCATTATTATTATTATTATTATTGAAAACTATAATTATTAACCATTAGCATATCAAAACAATAAAATAAAATGCACAGTTAAAACTATAATAAATACACATTGTACTTATACATAATTATAAATAATCTTATTTAATAATTATAATATATAAAATTGAGTGTTTATAAGTGTTTATCCATTTTTCTATCATATGGTTTCATTAATTTAAAAGGCTCAATGACATCATCCAAGTTTATATTTTTTGTCAGTTTTCGCTCGATCTTGATTCATAGTTTGATCCATGTATCACTCTATTATTAGGAGTTTATGATCGCATAAGTATAATACATTCTTTTATTTTAGGTTCTGAGCGGAGAGAAGAACGTTAGCATTTGTTTTACAATATTTTTTTTTGTCAGAAAACATTTTTTCGGGTAAAAGTAATGGTCTATTTACCACTAGTAGGGTATGTTAACAAATTGTATCTACTTGATACTTTATTTAACTCATTTTTTGAATTTCTTAAAAGTTTTTTCTTCAAAAAAGAAAAACTACCAGAAAATTGTTGAAAATTTTTTTTTTAATTTTGAACGGATGGTTGGCAAAAGGGCTGTGCGAAGGTTGTGGTCACACCGGGTCCCGCGCAATCAATTATCTATTATTTAAAAAATATACGTAAAATACCTATCTACATTTCAAACGCTTTTTTCATAACATTCTTTCATCCTTGCAATCTGATATAATAATATTACATGGTCGTTAGTTTTTTTTTTAATTTAATTGTTAACTCCCGACTTCCTGGAAAATTTTTAATGTTCTTAATTAATTTAAGTTGGCCGATAGATAGGTAGGTACTATTGTAATAAAATAATTAGGTCGTATAAAATGTATAAAAAAAAAAACTCGCACCGTGCCCAACAAAACGTTGCGCCGACTCTGTGTTGATTTTCTATCTAAATTTAGAGCTTTGAAATTTAAACAAAAATGTTTAATATTATTTGCAATTTCGGGTTTAATGGTTGGAAAATTGTGATTTTATTGTGCTGTTTTTAATATTCACATTTGTTTTATTATTTACAAAACAATAATATAATTCCATCTGAATTCTTGTAGCGCTACTATCCTGACTTTATATTTCACAACTTAACTACAATTATAGTCATACTGCGTTGGAACATACGTATATACCATGTTCCAAAGAGTAAATGTGGTTTCCTGTGTCCATTTATTTTTCTATTTAATCTATATGTCCGAAGCTTGTTTCTGTTTGATTCTTGAACAATGTTTTTTCTACAAGGTAGGGTCGTTAGCCCTATGCAGCTACACTTAACCCCAAAACTAGGAGTCCAGTCCGACTCTTTCAAGTCAGACTTGAGGCTATTATTACTCACTTTGCGTTTGCATTGTGTAGGGCGATGGGCGCACCACATTCCCTACGCCATATTACCTACTGAAATCACCCATAAAGGACTTCCACCAATAGGAGCTCGAAGCCTCGGATTCACTAAACCCGTAGTAATGAATACTTCCCCTGAAGATAATAAATTAATTTTAAAATTTTTAATGTTTTTAAAATCAAAATTATTCCTACTACAGCATGTAGATATTAGGCGTATGGCTATCAAAATAGATATTTAAATTTCCTACATAAAAAAAAATTGTATATGACTGAATGTTTGTGGAAAAATTGTGCCAATTAGGTGAAGGTGAACATAAAACCATTTACTGAACTTACATAGATTATAATTAGAATTCATATATATGTAGCTGAAATATAGTATTTTACAAAAAATATTTATGTCTTCATGTAGATGTGGGGGAAGGAGGGTAAAGCCAGTTTTTTTTTGCAGCGCAGTTTTAGACTGAGCAGCCTCACAAAGTTTTTTCTAATTAGAGAACTACCTATATATGTAATATTTGTATCAATACCTATTTAGTGCCTTTTACTTACATCATAGAAAGGAGATTAATCATTCCCTTCACGCTTGTTAAAAAGGATAATTTTCCCAATATTAAGGATAATTATTTTTTCTTTATCAAAGATTTTATTTTATTATCAATTTATAAATTTGAACCCACGCATCTCATTTTTCAGAAAAAAAAAAACAATTTTTCTACTCCATTATAATTCCTGAGAATTCCATTAACATTTGACTAATTTTCCATCCTTAAGCATGACCTATAAACATCGTTTCAGATACCTCATCTCAATCCACTTAATATTATTTATTAATATATTATACTCATTTAGTTATTTCTTATTTTGTCTTCTCTACTAATTTCAGTTGTCTATTCTATCCTAATTGGCTAATTCTTATTAGATATTTCATATTTACTCCCTAGAATTATGCAATTGTTAAATGATATAAATAATTATTATTCACTCTGTACATTTAATTTGTTTAATTTTAGAAAGATCCAGCTATCGAAGGAATAGAGTGTGAAGTTGAAGTTGATATTGATGATTTGTTAGACATGGATGATGATTATCAGCGGACTCAATTTCTTCAAGTAATTTTATATTTAATAAGACAATACTTCATTTACTTATTTTGGATAATATTAAATTTTCAGAAATTATTATTGTCAGCTAAATCTAAGGAAAACGTAAAAGTATGTACCTAATGACAAAACCATTTTTATTTAAATAATAAATTATTGTCATTTTCATGTTTGAAAATATTGTGTAAAGACATAATTTAATCTAAATTATCAATTTTTTTTTATACTCTACTAAATTCATGTTTATTTAAAGTTATATTTTATAATTATATCATAAACTTTTAATGAAAGTAATAGTTTGTAAATAAAATAAAAAATCATAATTAATTTAATTACATATGTAATTGTGATTAAAATGTCTATATTTTATAAAATCTAAAGGTAAATGTATTTTTATTCATTTTAAAAACATTAAACATTGTAATAATTATACTTATTACTTTAATTAAATAATAGACATATTGAAGTAATCAGTTTTATTGAATTTTTTGTTAAAGGAATTTATTGAGAGATTACTTGAGAAGATCAAAACTTTGTAGGTAAAAAACAGTTCAGGCGGATACAACTACAATTATTATTCATCTGCCGCATTATCTTTAAACTGCCAAGCAAGAATTGTATAATCTTGCTAACTAAATAGTATTATATGCATTTTAAAGAATACATTATTTATTAAATATTTTAAATTAAAAAGTACCGTCCAAATTTAAAATAGTTTTAACACCGTATACAAAAAAACTTATGTAGGTGTTTCCTTAATTTGAAAAATGTGTTATTTTAGATTATGATTATTTTATCAATTTAATAATTTTTCATTGTTATTCATGTACACATTCATATTTAAGGTCGAGTTCTTTTGCATAACCTCCAAACAATTATGTATCTTATATATTCAATATTATATATGCTATTTAGTATTTAATAAATAATACAAATATTAGTTAATATATTGTGTACAAATTTACTAATTATTAAGTAATTGTATTTCAAGTTTATAATATGTATTTAATTTATTATTGATATATGCATTCACATTTTCAGTTTCAGTGCTCGAATTGGAATTAAAAGGGGACTAACTTTTGAAGAATAAGCGTCCCCATCTCTTTTTACTTTATTATGATGTGAGAACTACGCTTTTGCCCCAGCCCTTTTTTGTATAAAAACATTTATTTATTTGTAATACAACATTTTTTATCACATATCTTTAATATTGTTTATCATAATTGATTTAAAAATAAAATAAAATATTACTTAGCTAAAGTATTTGTTGCAGCTGTAATATTCCAACTACTTTATTACTAGTTTCAAAAATATAAAAATTTAAATGTACAACATGAATATCATGATACCTATGCTATGACCGCAGAATATTTACATTAATAATCGTCTATTGATTTTATCATATGCTATTCTATTATATCTGTGGTTTTATATTTTAAACCATGATTATAATAATAAATTTTCATATATTATCAAAATATATTTGATTTAATTACAATTATAAACATTAAGAAATAAGACAATTTCAAATTTCAAGTGTCTTGTTCATTTTTAACAAAAAAAAAAAAAAAAAAAATGCAAAATCATAAACTGTCCCACTAACAATAAATAGAAGAGGTTTGATAAAATTGTTAAAATATTAGTTGAAGTACTAAACTCCCACATGGGTCTAGTTCCCCCCCCCTATTGATTTAAGTTAATAAACTATACTATATTTTTAGAAAAATATAGATTTCTAATATTATTTTGAAAAACTTTAAGCCTTCCTCAAAACAAAATCCTAGATCTGCCACTGTTCTCCGTCCAATTCGAGTACTGCTCAGTTCTTAAGACTGATATTTTTTTGTTATAATATAATTAGTACATTTGAACATAATAGACAACTTCTTTGTGCAATACATAGTTTGTGTAGTTAACATTTAAAAATATATAAAATATAATATAAATATTAAAGTACTTAGTTTAAATATATACTTGCAGCTCAAAAAATTGTATTTTGTTGAATATATTTTGTTTTGTTTTGATATAATATATTATTATAGGAAATTGATAGTTTAAATGGTTGCAGTTATATTTTTATTTTATAATCAGGTAGTCTTTTAATTAAATAATAAATATATATTCATGATGTACATTGTGATTATAAGAAAATACTCTTTATCTAAAAAGTAAAAGGTTATTAAGATATAATTATAAGTTCTCATAAGATGTAATATGAATTTAGTTTTTTAAAATATGTATCTAATATAGTACAAAATAATTTTAAAATTCAAATTTTATCTTTTAGTACACAGTGATTCATAAACATGTGTTCATTTAAAAAAAAAAAAAAATGAAGACTCAGACTTATTGTGGATATTTTGAAAATAATTGTTTAACCAATTTAAATTTACCTAATACCTCTTAGGCTATATTTTCCAATACTTAAATTTTTTGTCACCTTAAGTATATTTGTGATATTTTTTATTTTTCAAATGGGAACTACTTTTTAAGATATTAGAAATATATCTAATTAAATATATTAACCCACTTAACAAACCAAAAAAGTATAAAGTTGATTTTTATTTACCTATTTTGTAAAGTATAAGCAAATTTGGAATATACTTTTCACATTTTAAAAGTAATAGGTCTGCTCTTGACTAAATATTGCTAATTGACATTAAAACTAATCATGGCATTGTTATTTTGATTTATAAATTATCAATAATTTTAGGAGAAAAGTAGTTTCTATTTAAAAAATAAATGGTATTTTATTTATCACCTCAAGATATTCTTAAATTACTAGGAAGCAGTAGTGCCGAATACATATTCAGCGCAATTGCACCACCTAAAATTAAGTGTGAGTATGTGCCGGCTAATAAAAATTATAAAAAATATATTTTATTTATTATTCATGTTATTGGAATAAAAATAATCTAAATAATTTGGAGAGTTTAGGCTTTGAGGCTTAAAATATGAGATGGGTGGATAAATATTGTAGAATTGCACCACCTTATTTTGACTGAACTTGGCGCCACAGTTAGGGAGTATAGACCTTGAGTATACTTAAGACAAACAAAATTCATATATATTCAAAATTAAGATGAAAAAATAAAAGATAACACAATAGTGAACAAATAAATACTGATAGTGTATAAATTAATATGTATTTCAATTTGTTAAGCTAATATAAAAATATACAATATTAATATTAAATTTTAATTTATTTTAGTTCATATTTAATCATTGTAATTTATAAATGATGTGTTTTTATTTATTAAGTAGTGATAATTGAATAGTTTACTAGTGGAATACTAATAATACAAATTGCATAGCTTCATAACCTATTATAAAAAAAATCAATTTCAGAAACTTGATTTAATTTTAATTTGTATACAAGTTATTGTATCGATTTAATCCTTTTATTTGTTCATACAATTTATTACTGTAGTTATCAAAATTATAATATTAATGATATTTAAATTGTATAGAAACTAATAACATTGAAATATTCGTTAGTGTATAATACCTTGTTTTTAAATGCTATAAATATTACACAGATTTGCAAAATAAAATTAATTATTTCTAAAAAATATAAAGCTATTTTTAATTTTAGTTATTAATTTTTTACACATTTTATTTTATTTCTTTGGATGTAAAATTAATTTTGAATTAGAGCTAATTAATTTCAATAATATATAAATGAATAATAAACTACTAAAAATAATTATTTTAGTATTAATATATTTTTTACAACTATACTAGTTGTTATTTTAGACTATAAATTATAGTTAACCTAAATTATATGCAAATTGTTTTGGCTTAAAATTACATAGTTTAGGAAAGCGATGATAATGATAAAACATATTATTATAATTAATACACATTACTATAATTTTGTAAGAAACTTTACAATAGATTGTAGCATTTGGTTGATATCATCCACTATAATACTGTTGTACATAAACAACAAATTCAAAATACGTTTTACAAAGCCCAAGAGTTCAATTGTATATCTCATATGACACATTTTTTTTTTTTTTTTAAATATTTCCATGATAATAAAATATAATATCCAATATTGTACTGATCAATTTTCTAAAATTAAAATGTTTTAAAATATGTAATTGACAGGTGTGCAAAACTAACATCCATATTAATAATTCTAGACTCAATAAGGCCTATTGTATATACAACCATAATGCAGGAAAGTAAGCAATATATGTCTTTCATCAATGTTTCATATTAAAAACCTAGATCTGTGATGTTAAATAATAAATTATTTAGAAATGTTGATTAATATTTATTTTGATTAGTAAACATACACTTAAAAAAATAAAACAATAAATAAAAAATATATAAATATTAAAATGTAACCAATACAATATACTATTTAATTATATTGGATAAATCATAGTTTTAATGGAATGTGAAAATAAACAAATAAACACAATAATAATAATTATTGGATTTACAAACAATAATGATGGTTAAGTTTTAATTATTAATATATAAAAAATAATACAATGTTAATAATATTTATAAATTTTAAAATAAATTATGGTAAGTATAATATTATTTTTTTAAATACTGGTTAAATAGTAAGATGAATTGGATATTTGTTTGTTTATAAAGTATAAAATTATATAAATATAACCTAAAGAAATTAACCAGACATTACCATATTTATAAATTCTTCATAAAGAACATTTCCTTGAGAATCTTCTTGGCCAGCCAATAACTGTTCAACTTCATCATCATTCAATTTTTCACCTGAATACATGTATTAAAAGTCAAACTTCAATATACTAATACTCAATACACTAAAAATATTTACCTAAACTAGTGAGAAGATGTCGAAGTTCAGCAGATGAAATATATCCATTACCATCTTTATCAAAATGACGTAATCCTTCATTGAAATCTTCAGCAGTGTTGGAAGACCGATTTTTAGAAATTGCTTGATAAATTGGTAGAAATACTTCAAATGTTATTCTCTCATCTGTAAATTAATAATTACTGTAGAGCTCTGATTTTTATGTAAATTAATATTCTTCTTCGCTAGACTTCAAATAATTGTTATTAAATATGTTTTGTAATTTATGTATCTATAGTGAATAATTTGTTTTGCATTTTTGAATAAAAATAAAAATCAGTAATATTTCTAGATAATTGCATATTTTTTTTTAATATAAAATAAGATAATTTTAATTTTGCTTAAAGCTTGAAGAAATATTTTTTTGAGCTCATAATCTCTGTTATAATGTTCATTTATTCGATACATTATAACATTATTACCAACATATTATAATACTCCCAATATTCTTTGTATTATACTCAGTAATGTATTGGAGTGTATACTGGATTATACGGCATATACTTATAACAATATTTGTATAAAAGTGCGTATATGCAATATAAATAATAATTTTATAAGTATGTGGCCATACAGCCACAATACTTTTTAATTTATAAATTTATTGTACATTTAATGACAATAAATGTATAAGGTATTATGTTTCTATTAGTTAATTTATGTATATAATATATTACATACCTCTACGACTTAAAATTAAAAAATTTTAAAACAAAATAAATTCTCATTTAATAAAGTGTGGAGTTCTAATTATAATTTATTTATAGTTATTATATATAATTATTAAAGATAAAAACTAGTTATTTGACTAAAAGTATAAAAAAAAATTAATGTCATAATAATCATTTCAAGTAATTTTTTCTTTTTTTATGTAATTTTGAGAAAAATAAGGCTCAAGATATTATTTACCAATACATCCCTAAATACACTTATTATATCTAAATATATAAATTTATTCTGGACAATATATGACACAATCGTAAATTTGTAATGATTTCTTGGATACAAGATTAAACATAGGATATTTTAAATTTAGTCTAAGACTGTTATTTGATAGAGTAGTTTATCTGCAATCTTCATTAATTATATCAAATAATTAATAATAATAATATAAAAAAATATTAAAAAATAATTAATACGAGTACCTTATATATTGATATAAAAAAGTGTAAGAGACAAATAAAGTACATTATGTAAACAAATATACAGGTGTCTTACAAACAGACAAAGATGTATTATTTTGTATATAATGTATATATTGTGGTATCAACGTATTGTATAATAGAAAGGCTACACAATATTCAGAAACAAAAAATACATTGGGATACAAATTTGTGGAATTATAAGTGTAGAAATAGTAATGATAATGAAGACATTACATGTTGACACTTGAAGTCATTACTTGTTTCAAATAGATAGCAATAGTCTTTTGTGTGTAGAAAGGTTTTCAAAATATAAGGTGATCCTATGTAAAAATCATAGAAGTGTTCAATTCAAAAATTTAAAAACACATTTTATTACTTCATGTTAGTACTCTTTCCCAAATTTATATAAATTTTTACAGTAGGAAGAATAAATAACTAATGTAATTAAATGCACAACTTTTTAATTATTTTATATAATACTAAATGTGTAGTACATATTGATAATTCAACTATTTTATAATAAATTAATAAAAAATAATTAACAATAATATACAATTTATCTATTTTTAACAATATTACGCAATTTTTATGCATGATATTCCATTTTATGTGCATATTCTACAATATTTTTTGCATACAAATCCAGGCCCCAAAAATTACTATTAATATTTTATTATGCTAATTTTTTTAATTTTTTGCCAAGAGGAATAATGTACTTTCACTTTAGGTTTAATTTATTTCTTAAACGATGCCTAAATCTTAAGTAGGTATAATATTTCAAAATAATACATTATAGAGATGTGAAAACTTAAATGGTTAAAATTAAACTACTGTATATACAATTATAAAAATAAAATGCAATTTTTTAAAATATTCAGTATTTTAGTAGATAGTAATTAAGTTTATGACTTACTAGTAAACATTATTAGTCAATATTAATAACTAATCTTTTTGTGTAGGTATCTATTTAAAATTTTGATGAATAGTACTTAACTATAATTAGGTCAATGAATATACATAAAATGTAATTGTAATTAACCTAATATAAATCCTAATTGAGTATTAATAATAATTAATAAGTAATAGAAAAAAAATATTAATCATTAATCATTACTATTGTATTTTTAACTAAGTATATAAAAATAATACAACTAATACAAGTTGTTATTTATTATTTTTTTTAATGTAATGTGTAATAATAATAAAAATTGTTTACCCGCTTTATGCTGTTGAGTGAACTTATTGACATCAGATTCAGTAGGGTTTTGTCCTAACGCTCGTAATGCATTCCCAATTTGTGATATATGTATTTTGTTATCACCTCGAATATCAAACAATTGAAATGCTTCTTGCATTTCTAAAATAAAAATATGTATGTATATACAATTTAATATTAAATGTATATACATTTAATTATTAATTAAGAACTATTACCATCCATTGAAGTTATCACCTTTACGGTATCATAATTATAAGAATACATTTTTAATATTTTGTTAATTAAGCTGTAGAATAAAATATGTTGGATAAAGCTAAATTAAAAACACTATATTTATTTCTTAACCATCTCACAATTCACAAATTTCATTTACTTATAATACTTATGAGAGGGCAGGTTTTAGTGTTTCACATTAGATCCAAATAAGGTAATGAGATTGTACTCAATGCCATACTTGTACTACATTCATTTTATGATTCAACAATATATAAAGATTCCCTACTTACCAGACAAATGTTCATCAGAATAAGACGCCTGTTAGTAAAAATTAATTTAAATTAAATTAAAAAATTGTATAAAATATAAAAATTTTATAGATTTTTGATTATACATAATAGTTTTTTTACAAACTATATATTTCTTACCGTTTTACTCATTATGAAATTTGTTTGAGATTTGCAGTAAAACTTAAAAATTTTAACAATTTAAAATGTAATAATGAACAAAAAACGTATTACTAAACAACTAAATATTATTATTTATTAGTACTTAGTACAAGATTACAGCTATAGACGCCAGCGAACATATGGTAATTAGTAATAAGTTATTAGTAATAATTAATATTACTGAAAACTGAATACTAAATACCGAACAGTAAACAGTAAACTGTTAAAATGTTAACTGAGGTATGACTGTATCTGTATGTTTAATACAATCTATGGTATGAGATCTATGACTCATAATTAAATAACTTATGCTTATCAGTTAATAATTTGGAATCATTGGAATTTTTACTAAATTAACATTTTAACATTATTACCTATTACGTAACAGATTATAATTTACGTGAAATATAAGTTGTGATGTGTAGACTGTAGAGAGACATATTTAATATAACCATGCATATAGCATTATATGGGTAAAAAATATCGATATATTGTGTACAAATATCGATATCATTTGATATTATAGATATATCATCTTATATTAATATCGATATTTCAAAAATATACAAAAATTTTAAATGAAAATAAAATAAAATATAATATTAAACTATAAATAGGTATACAGTTTAATTTTTTTTATCGCCAGATACCAATTATTATCCAACACAATTATTACTGATCAAACATAATTTAGATTATTTATTAAAGATAGACTTTTTACTGGTCAATTAGAAGTTATTACAGTATTGAGTACAATATTATTATAAGACCTTCCAAGTACGTCCAGCATTTTAAAATAAATTGATTCAAACACAAACAGATACAAAGTATGTTTTAAAAATATTAAAGGGACCGTACACGTCAAATATGAAGATCATACAACTTTCAAATGTTATTATCTTATTTTAATAATATATTACTTATTAGGATACATGATATTATGATTATATATGATAATTACGTAATAATAAAATAGACTATTCTATAATCAATGGTAATACTATGTATAAGATTAATGGTATAAAATCTATTCACAAACTATAGACAAGAATACAAAAAAAAAAAAAATATTTGTAATATATCAAAATATCAATATTTTTGGGGAAAATATTAATATCAAATAATAAATTTTCCATTTTATCAATATCGATATTTTTTCATTTTAGCCCATCCCTATATAGCATATTGCACATAAGTATACTTTCTTATACTTTAAAGATAACACGTAGACAGACCAACAGTGTATCCACCTTAAATATCCATTTATATTTAGCTATGGTATCCATTTAATGTTAATTAATATTATCATGATAGTTCTTCAAAGTATGAACCGGACACAATTTAAGATTATTTAATATTTCATATTATAATTATAATTTAATAATTTCTAATAACCAATACTTAAAAAAGTTAAAATTATAGTTAAATCTATCATCCATCACGGTTTTAAAAGATCTTATTTTTCAATTCTTTAATATCTTTAGAATTGTGATCAGCATGGTCCATGCGACATCCCCAAGATCTTCCACTCAACGGCTTCCACTTCCCCTATCTTCTGTATGTAGATATTAGTATATTACCATAAATTATATCATTGATTATAAATATAATATACCAATTCATGACAAAAAATATTTCTTTCTTTTATTATATTATATACTATACAAATACCACAGGGCACAAACTACAATACTATATGAAAATCATTTTACATAGTCCGTGTAAATATTATATATTAATAATATATATGATAATTTAATGGATATATCTGAATATAATATGACAATCGGCAAAGTAAAGAAATTATGAGTTTATTATTTATTTTTAGTTGTGGTGTTGTTGCAAAGTCTGGCACACGCAACCCCGCATCCCGCGACTCATACCATTATCAGTATAATAAGTAAAACCGTATCTATAAAATATTTTTATACGAAATTGTATAAAGGCAATAACAGTAGGTATTATGGACTATGGTATAGAATATACAAATAAAATATATCGTATTCATACAATACGCAATAACAAATACATCAATCATCATAAAGTAATTAAAATAGGTATAAAATAAATTTAAATTACATCTAAATTAATAATTATACTTATACAAAATAAAATATATATTATAATAGGCGCCCCAAATTTTTCGCAAATTTTGGCGCCCTAGGGCACTTGCCCCTTTTGCCCCCCTCCCCCCCTTAGCACGGCTCTGTTAGGGTCTACAAAAAAAAATTACAATCCCTTTACAATCTTGTATTATGAGAACCGTAAGAATTATACAATCCTCAAACTTAATAAAAATAAGACATAAAAATAACGGTAAAAACTGTCGGCTAATCAAAGAGTATCTATAATTAGATTCCCCGAAGATCACTTCCCTTAGAATAGGACCCTTTAGAATCGCCGACAGTCAACCTTGAAATCTTGTCGCCCACGTAGGGACATTACACATACTCCACACAGTCTGCGAGAGCTGACCAAGAAAGTCCGTCCGCACGCTGTCCGCGAGTGCTGACCATATAACCCAACCAACATGAACATACATACATGATACATACATGTCATCTATACAAATCATTCTAGTAAACTTATTGGTATTCTGACGTGTGACGAGTATCTTCCATAACGTAAGCTTCGAGTTTTTATTTACGTTGAAATATTCATAATCATATTGGAGAGCGTTTACGGAGTTAAGACATTACACGTTTTGCTTACAGTTATATTACAATAATATAACTATAATTGTATAATTATTACTAATATATTTATAAATAGTCGATATATTACTACTTCTACTATAACTAAAGTACCACTAACCATTTTATGTACATACTAACTAAATTATTTCTGTATTTAATATCTTAATTTATTACTTATTTAACTAAACAATCACGTACCTATCTTATTACTTTACTTGTAACTATGTAAGACTACCGTTTGGAGTTTAATAAACTATAATAATAATAATAATATATATTCAACTAACAATAAAATATATATCTTGGACATCTTCGATCTCACGATCCTCGAAAACCTCACAACATCGCGAGAAAGTAATAACTCAACTCATATATTTATATACATATACTACCATATTATTACCATATCTTCTCCTTTTAGATACATATCGTATCTACCTGAGATTTAAGTAACGTACACAGACGTCTTGACATTAAGAATCAGGGACGGCGCCAGAATTTCTTTCCTTGTGGGGCGGTAAAGGGCAAACAATTTTTTTGATTTTATTATTTCCCAAATACTTAATGTATAGTTCTATTTTTATCATAGTTAATGACAACAAAGAAAATGTCATTGTAAGTAATATTATTATAGTGGTCGGCGAACGTATACAGCATTCAGGTCGAATCGGCGACACAATGCTTCGAAGTAGGAACGGAGAAGGGCTGAGGGGTTACGTTTATTTACTGCACTCACACTAATAATAATTATACGACTAACACAAAGATCATAGGTGGTGACGAAAAAATTATAAATTACCTAAATTTTACTCCTTATTAAATAAGCTCGAGCAGGCCCCTAAATAAGATTTACTCTCTTCAATAACACGGACCATATTATACAACGATAACCGATAAATCGTCCACTCAAATCAAAATTTCTGTGAGAACTGGTGGTGGTGGGTGAGAATCTGTCCTAGGAGGGCGTCCCTTCGGTCCTGGAAGAAATTAGTGGTTTATTATAATTATTAAGATTTAAATGCAATTATATTGCATTAGAAAATACGATTCTGAGTGAATATCAATATATTGAAATATATTATACTGATAAAACATTCCAAAATTTTACAACGAGTGTAAATTACACATGTAAATATGCAAAATAATTTCAAATCCCTACGAACAATATTCAAGGAGTTATAATTTCATGATAAAAATTGTTAGTCACGATTTTCAAAATATTTTGTAAATAGTATTATATTATATTAGTATGTAAATATTATATGAGTAGGTTTCTTTACAAATTTCATACCTTTAAACCAAAAATTGCAGGTTAGGTTTGGAAAAAATTCAAAGCTCTAGATTTAGCCAAAAAATCAACCAATCCGTTCCAAAATTTTACTAACCGTAAATATTACTTAAGTTAGTATTCAAAACAATGTTCAAGTTTCTAAGATCAAAACTCAATTAATAATCAAAAATGAAAAAATTTTAAATAACGGAAATCGTAATTTTACCAATTTTCCGCTTTCAAGGAAAAACTTTTGGGAAATTCAAAAAATGAGCTTAATAAAGTACCAAGAGGACACGATTTGCTACCGAAATCATACCCCACTGTGATAATCGAACTATTATTTCTACCCGAAAAAATGTTTTCATACATAAAAAAAAAAAAACCTTGTAGAAACAATGCATTTTTTCTTTTGTTTAGAACATAGGCGGAGATTTGATTAAATTTTTTGGGGGTCAAAAATTATTGACGCAGTGATTCATGATGGCTTTAACCTTTAAGTAATAAAGGAGCTAATGAATTTTGAGGGGTCTAAGCCCCTCCACCTCTGCTTATGGTTCAGAATCTAAAATAAAGTTACAAGGAATAAATGATAATTAATAGAAAGTATAGGATAAATAAATATGCCAATTGTAATTAATAATAGGTAATGAGCTTAATATAGATTTTCATATAGTAGTAGCATTGATTATAGAATCTATTCTATAATCAATGGTAGTAGTCATGTATAGTCATGTATAGTCACCTAGTAATAATTGTTTTTAAAAAAATGTTATCAACTATAAATAGTAGTAAAAAATAGTAGGGGGTAAAAAGGGCCAAATATTATTTTGTGACCACTAGTTATAAATTTATGTCTATATAGTTTATTTAAAAGCTATAAGGTATGTAATACGAAATATTACAAACGAAAAATAAACAATTTTTAAGATTAACCAACTCATACTAATGATACTAAATAATAGGTTCACTATCCAAAATTATAAAGTTTTTAATATATTTTATCTTTCCTGTCAATATTAATTATACATAATTATCAGAATATTGTGTAACATAAATAATGGAGATAACTAACAGAAATAGACCAATTATCATCATTAGATGATATAAAAACAATTAGATAAATAAATAATAAATCAGTATATTAATTAGTAAGTGTTATTATTTTGTAGAATTTAATAGTAATACATATTGAGGTTAATATTATAATAGTAATTAATAAATATCTATAATTTTTACATATTTAATTTTAAAATAAGTGTCTTACAATTTCAATTATTCAAATGTTAAAAACAGAAAAAAATAATATTCACATAAAATGAATATTAAAATAATACTCTATAATAAGACAATTCAGAGTAAAAAAGTTATATAATAATAAACATAAATAATTTGCACATAAACACATTAGTTAAATATTATATTTAAATTTTATCCATCTAAAAGAGTCTAATTGAAATGAATTATTTATCAATTACTTCAAAATTAATTCAAACCCTTGTGAAAATAAGTGGCTTGATTCTAATAAGTAGATTTAGATTGTATAAAATAACTTATTGTATAAAATATTGTAACTTTTAGTCTGAATTAAATTATATGTTAAAAAATATGTTATAAATTATATGTTGCAATATGTTAAAATCTGTTATCGAATATATTATTTTATAAATTATTAATCTTGTTACTTCGAAATGCATTAATTAATCCAATTCTTTAATAACAATTCTACAATTTCTGTACTTCCATTCTTAGATGCAAGTTGTAATAATGTCATACCTGAATCATTCACATGTTTCACATTCGAACCCTTTTCTATAAGTAAATGAACTAATTCTTTATCATTCTTATTTATTGCATAGTAAAGTGCTGTATTTCCTTCTCCATCAAGAAAATCATCCCATTTTCCAACATATTCTAGCAAGTACTTTGCAATGTCACAATACCCTAAATGTATTGCATATCCAACCAAACTTGATAAAGATGATGTGGGAGGTTGAATACGATTAAAAAATAATTTCAATATTTCTAAAGAACCAGAAAAACAAATTGTTTTGTACCAAAATCCTGTATCCTTCAATATCATTTCATTAGTTCTATCAATTATAATTTTAATCACATTTATATTTCCAGAACGTAAAACTACATGATACAAATCACTATCAATACTAAATTTATATTTTATCAATAAAAACTTGATTAACTCTTCATTAGAACTTAGAATAGCATTGTGTAATGGTGTCATATTATTTTTATTTCGGCAATCCATATTTGATCCATTTAAACATAATAACTTTACAACATTAGTAGCACCATTCAAACAAGCAAGATGTACAGGTAAATCATTGTCTTTGTTTGGGATGTTTAAATCCGCTCCATTTTTCAATAAAATATTGACCATTTTTTCATTGCCATTACAAGCTGCATAATGTAAAGGAGTATTACATTGCATAGTTATAGCATTAACATCAATATAACATTTTAAAAGTTCTTCTACCACAAAATAGTGATCATGTTTGGCTGCAAAATGTAAAGGTGTCACTTTAGTGTTTGTTTTCTTGTTTGGTCTTGAACCAGCAATTAATAGTATTTTTACAATATCATAATGGCCTTGATATGCAGCATAATGTAAAGCAGTAAGTCCATTTTCATCAGCTTTATGAATATCTGCATTTATATCAACAAGTATTTGAACAGCATCAATACTTCCAGAAATAACTGCATGGTGTAAAGGTGTCATTCCTTCTCGTGTGGTGCCATTTTTATCACAGCCTATTTCTATAAGTTTTTTGATTAATTTATCAGAACTTTTATATAAAGTAGCATAATGTAAAGCATTCCATTTTTTTACATCTGTATGTAAAGGGCAAATACCACTTTCAGCCAATATCAAACTTTGTTCCTTTTTGTCTTTGTGAATGGCAAACATCAAAGAATTTAAACAATCTGCTGTAAATGTTTTATTAACATCTGCACCATAGTCAATTAATACTTTTAAAATCACAGGAGTTGAAATTGATATAGCATAAATTAATGGTGATACATAAGTCGATGTTGTTTCTAAATCAATACCAGAATACTCACATAAATATTTAACAATGTTTAAATTATCTGATCTAATAGCCATATGGAGTCCTGTGAAACCGATGCTTGTAAAACCATTGACATTAATGGTAGGGAGTCTTAATAAAAACTGTACCAAGTGACAATTTCCCATTTCAATTGCCAAATGCAAGGGTGTATAATCTTTTTTAAATTTACTTGCTTTATTATATAAACACATAAAATTGTCTACTGTACTTGTAGTGCAAATATCTTTATTGTAACTAATTTTGAACATTGAATCAAATGCTGGTAATTTTTTCTCATTGAAACGCTTTTGAGAAGATTTCAAGTTTTTGTATTTGGTTTTCTTACTGTTAGAATTTGGTAAGGGAATTCCAAAACATGCATTCTTGAACACAGGCAAATTTACCTAAAATAAATATTTATATTAATAAATTGAAATGACTAATATAATTTAAAGTACTTAGGTATTTACCCAATCACATTAAAAACCTAAATGTTACAAATATTTTAAATTGTGGAAAATGTTTCATGATAGAATTGAAAAAACCCAAACTACATCAATACTATCTTTAATAAGGAAATTTAAAAAATAACATTTTTAAAAAACAATATGCATAGATATATTTTTGAAACATATGCAATGCACCAAAAATTTGTATACATATTACATACAGATAAAATTCTATTGTACTTAAAATTTAAAACTGTGCTATAACAATGATTAAGTTTATATTGAATCAATGGCTATAGACATATTTATGGACATACATATGCCTGATGTTTGTAAAGAATCTCAATTTTTATAATATAATAATTTTTTTTATTATTATTATTTATATCTATACAATCTAAATTAACAAAAAAAGCATAAAAATATGTGATAAAAAATAAATAAAACATTCAATTTTGAAAAAGGAAGCACCCTATGAATAGCCATTAATGATACTTTAATATTGTAATTTTATTCTATTTCATTTTTGTTATTATTAATGATTAAATTAATAAATCTCTATACCATTTATGCTCCTAACAGTGTATGAATATTACTGTCATGTGTAGATACAGGGGAAGGGTAAAGGGGTTATATCCCCCCTCTTTTGAACATTAATTGTATGTAGAATCTACATTATTAATATATATTAATTGTTGTTATTATTCAATCATATATTAGATTAGACCCCTTCCCCCATTTATAATTTCTAGATCTGCGCTTGATGAATAGTTAATGTTGTTACATTTAAGATTAGAGGATTAGAATGAGTTAGACGTGAATGGAACCTTTTGTAATAATTGTTTACCTTTTCTTGTATAGTTTTTAAACATAAATCTGTATGTAGAATATGGTTAGATAAGTATGGTGGAGAATTGGTAATTTGTCTTAATGTAATATTTTGAAAGCGCTGTATTTGTATTTAGGTTTTAAATTTGTGTGTTACCTCATAACTGGAGACCATAAGTCTAAATTAAATTGGCGTAATGAGAGATATGTAGATAATCAGTTTTATATTTAATTTAAAAATCGAGTACTATATTACTAGTATATTTCTATTTGTTATAATAAATTGAAAAATATAAAGATGGAACTGTTGCAGAATTACTAGCAATGAATCAGTGATGCAATCCTAAACAAATGTATGAGAATGTACATAAATGCCTATTATATGATTGCATGTAAGGAAATTTCAACCTCCACCTCCATCCAGGCATCTATTCAGGATCAATTTTCGAGGGAGGGGAGTTAAAATTATATTATTAATTAAATGATAATATTCTACAGTACAAAATTTATATGTATACAAACTTAAATTATAATAATAATAATAAAATAAACTGTAGTTGTACAATTTATATAAAAAGTTTGTAATATGTGTTATATATAATATATACATATAGGTAACCTAAATTAGTTTATTATACATTATAATGTGGGTATTAATTATTTCATACTTACATAGATATGTTTGTATATAATAAATTTGATTGCAACAAACTTATTGTTATTACACTGAATTTATTAACTGTATCGTCATTCATGTATTTATTTCAATATCATTAAATGATCTAGGATTCTAGGCTTAATTAAACAAGTATCAAAAGTTTTGATATTTAAATATTTTGTATATTCAGTTATTCTAGTGTATACTAGAAATAAGTAATAACTAATAATGAATATTTATTTAAAGTAAAATAACTAATAAATCATTGAAACTATATTATAGTTTAATGTAGATAAGTAATAATTATTCATTAGACATTGGTAAAGCCCAATATTTTATTTTATAGTATTTATCTATTAGTTATTTTAAATTAAATATTATTTTTTTATAAGTTTCAAAGACCCTGAATTTTAAAATTAAGATATGGAAGATAAAGTTAGAATGAAAATTAAAGACAATGGTAATTTAACCAAATAGACAATAGTTGAAAGAAGGCATACATATAGAGAATACATATTTTTATAATAAGTCAATTATATTTTCGTTAATCGAAAAAAAGTCAAGGATCAAATTAAAATATCTATCATATTTACATATTGCAGGTAAAAAATTAAGTAACTAATTTTAGTTATAATCCTTAAATATAAATAATTATTGTTTTTGAAAGTCGTATAATATATAATCTTGTCCATTAAAAACGTATTAAATTCACAATACAATAAGTATAAGACACAATATATTAAATATATTTGTAACTATATTAAATTAGTTTGTTACAATTTATAATACGAAAAAAGATACTTAAATTTCTATGACTTATATAAAAGGATCAACAAATGTTCTCTATACGACTACTTACTACCTATAATTTACAGTTTATATATGTTTTTAATTCTAAATTAGAATACACAAAAAGTAAATAAAATATAATATCTTTATACCTAAGTGCACTTACTTTTGTACAGTTAAAATGAGACATATCTGATAAAATGTAATCAAGTGGTGAAGAAACTAAATTTAAAAAAAAAAATTGAATTTCTGTAAATTGAACAAGAATTGAAATTTAATTAAAAAATTTAATTTTTTTTCAAATGTATTTGAAAACCATGTGCAATTTCTTTCAACTGGCGCAACTCCTATTGAGTACATAGTACAAAAACAACACGAACAACGTACCCACTCATAACTCACTGATGGATAGTCATATTAATCTTATTCTATTTCTATGGATACAGTATCATACATAGACCATAGCACATACTTTATTACATTTAAATGTGTTAACTGTAAATGGGTTATAATAATAACAAATTATCTAAACAAATATTATATTAAATTAAGAATGAAGATTTTTTTTTATATAATTTGGGATTTTCCATTTTCCTTGCCTTTATGATTATGTTATAATTGTTATTTGTTTATTCGTTTATTACCAACTTATTATTATTAAAATCAAGGAATTTTTAATTCCATATTATATTTCATAATACATCAATTCACATTTTTAATCTTAAAAGTTATAATCATTTATTCCTATGGTTCATAACTTCATAAGCCATAAACTCATTATTAACCTTCTAAAATGTAATTATGTTTTAAGGCTTATAGAATTGGTTATAAATATATATAATATATTATACTATATTATAATCAATGCTTATAGTTATTGTTACTTGGCCGTTGTCTTGGTTTGACATATTAACATTGTGCCATTGTGGTATTGGTACCAGTACTGGTATATTACCTAATAAATTATTTAATTCCTAAATCTTAAATGTAAATAGGTACTAAATAATTAATTAATGAATATAAATAATGTAATAATGATATTCAGTAATAACTGTCAACTATAATTAACTTGTCATGTCATACATGTCAAGTTGATGATTTATTAATGGACAATGATCACTATCATGAATTCAATAGCCTGATTCATATTTCACAATTCACAGTTTCACACTGTCACAGTTAGGGATGGCAAACATTTTCCTGACCTCGATATATCGAAAAACTAAATATAGATATGCCTATTTATCGGCTCAAAAAATATCGATACATCGTTAATTCAAAAACAATTTTATTATTTAAATATTATTTATTCTTTTTTTGTTTATCATTGTTAGAACACGATAGTTGAAAAATTTTATATTTTTTTTTTCGAAGTTCTTAGATGATGCATTCTTAGCTGAAAACATGTTTCAATATCATGTGAATCAATATTACATTTTTTAAATCTTTTTTCATTGTTATCATTACATTTTGTTTTTTTAATGTAATTTAAATCTAATTAGATATCATTTTTATTTGTCTTGAATATATTTAGACGATATTAACATTTTTTTAATTCATATATTTATACATTAAATTGTTTAACTAGAAGTTTAAAAATAAAAATAAATTCTTAATAGTAATTTTTTTTATATTTTGCTATTTGCATTCAATTAAGTTATTTTATTTCATTATATTATGAAATATCGATATCCATCAATAATTATCGATATCACAAAAATATCGAAAGTAAATTATCGATAAATCGATAAAAAAAATTTGCCATCCCTAGTCACAGCTGGGCCCGTCCAGTACAGTACGGTACAACACTACAACCTATAACTCTACAAGCAAGTAATGAACTAACGACACTATTAATTCACATTTGACCGGAATTAACGTCCACCGTCACTTAAACCAAATGTTTCCAGTCTCAAAGAGTAAAGAACAAAAAATTCGTTTATTTGCCGGTTATCATGAAATATAAAAAATTAAAATAACGGAAACCGTAATTTTGCCGATTTTCTACCTTTTTTGGTAGTTTTTCTTCTACCAGTTCTAGCAAGAAAAATTTGGGATATACGAAAAATGAGTTAAATTAAGTACCAACTATAGATACAATTTGGTACGGAAAGAAACAATACTCAAGAAGTTATCAATTCATAACAAAAATTATTATATATCATGATTTTCAAAATATTTTGTAAATAGATTAAATAGCGCTAAACCAAAAATTGCAGGTAATATTAAACATGTTTGAAAAAATACAAAACTCCGTAACAAAATTCGTCCAACATTTTACTTAACGTAAATATTACCTATGTTAGTACTCAAAAAAGGTTTTCAAGTCCCTACGATCAAAACTCAATTAGTAATAAAAAAATTTAAATAACGGAAACAGTAATTTTGCAGATTTTCCGCTTCTCAAGGAAAAACTTTTGGGAAATTCAAAAAATGACCTAAATAAAGTTTAAATTAGATGAAATTTGGTATGGAAAGGGTACTCTACTTATGGTAATCGGACCATTTTTTTCTAGCCGAAAAATTGATTTCATACACCAGAAAAAAAAAATTTAAAAATAGTCGATTTTCCGCTTTTTAAGGAAAAACTTTTAGGAAATTAAAAAATTAAGCTAAATAAAATATCAACTAGATGAAATTTGTTATGGAAAGGGTATTCTATTTGTGATAATCGGACCATTATTTCTACCCATTATTTCTAAAAAATGTTTTCATAAATCAGAAAAAAATATTATCAGTCACGATTTTCAAAATATTTTGTAAAAAGATCATGCAATATATTATTAGGCTTCAATAAAATTTTCAAACCGATAAACTTAAAATTGTAGGTAATATTAATTTTTTTTGTAAAAATGTTCAGAGATCTATATTAGGTCAAACAATCAACTAATCTGTTCCAAAATTTTACCATACTTGTATATTATCTATAGTATACTCAAAACAATTTTCAAGTTGCTACGATCAAAAATCGATTAGTTTTCACGAAATAAAAAAAAATAAAAAAATTACGAAATTCGTAATTTTGCCGATTTTTGATAGTTTTTCTCCTCCTAGGGAAAAATTTTGAGAAATTCGAAAAATAAACTTCATAAAGATGATACGATTTGCTATCAAAAGCATACCCTACTTGTGGTAATAGGACAATTATTTCTTCCCGAAAAAATGTTTTCATACATAATATATATATAAAAAAAAAAAACATCTCTGTAGAAACAATACATTCCTCGCTTCGCTCAGAATCTAAAAACATAATTTCCAAACCAATATAATGGTATAACTCGCTTCGCTCAAAACCTAAAATGGATTTACCTTTTATTTAAATTTGGGAGTGGTTTGAACCCTTAAAAATTACACCGTTTGCATGCCTCCATATTAGGATTGTCAATATATGTAGTCAATAGTCATCAAGTATTATTACAGGTACTCAAGTTAATCAATAAAATAATAATTAAAGTTTTATTGTTTTATTGTTAGTTACTTGCTATAATAAAATAGAAACTATATTTAGAAAGAAATAATAATATTATATTTTGAAATTCTAAAGTTTTCCCGCGATACCATGGTAATTGTATTAAACATTTGATACCATACCAACAAAGAGTGACGCTTACTCTATCACTAATATATCTTTGCAAACCATAGCTATTGAAGTACTGACTTATATTATGTTGCGACTTGCAAACACCAAGACTAAAATATTATAATATCGAAACCGAATAGTGAATAGTGAAAATTTGAAATACAGTATAGATTTAAGATTTTTAGTGATGAACTAAATAAACTCTTATTTTTATTTATATTTGACGTCGAAGTCATATTTCTATTTTCAAATATAATTATTGTATAAATTTTACTAATTTGTTTGTTTGATAATATTGTATATTTGTGTGGCTACGTTTTATTCGTTGATAAATTTATTAATTAACCTGTATTCTATATTTCTTTCTATTTGAATAATTACTTCATAAGAGTGTTTTTGTACGTCGTTTTTAAAAACAGGTAATTTTTAAATCATTTTTCATTTAATATAGTTTTCTAAATTTGTAAAATATAATTTAATTATAAATAATTAGTCTAATTGGTTTATTATATATTTGTATCTTTAATTTTTAACAAAAATTATATGTGAAAACTATAGTTTATGATGAAAATTCTTTTTGACAACCATTTTGTATATAATGCACAAATCGTTTGCAATACCTTTTATTTTTCCTTTTACTTTTGACACGTTGGGAAATAAAGTACTTCTCACCAATACTTAATATTAAATTTAGGACAAAATGTTAATAATTTGATATATGAATTAAAATCATTTTGATTTAAAATTTATTATACAATTATTAATTGGTCATACAATAATTGGTACTCAATTTCAGTTTTCACTTCAATTTTAAGTATAATGTTTATTTAAATACTTAAAATAATAACAATGGTTGCACAATAGATTTTATGTTTTAAATGTTTGTAAATGGGTGACAAGTGACAACTGAAGGCTTGTAATGGAATAACAATTTTAGTAATATTACAATGACAATTACATAACAATTAATAATATTACACTAATTTATTGTTAGAAGAGTAGAATGAGTATTCATATAGTGCTTTCGAAAATACAAAATGTACCTATATATTACCGTATGCATAACTTTTGTAATTTCTTTTGATTTCTATCTAGGTATTTCAATGAGTTCAAAATGATGTTACATCAATTAATTTCAGAAAACAATTGGTTTTTAGTCTACTGTTTTATACCTTACTTATACTAATATGACGAATAATTTATTATATTTTTGTTTATATACTCATTTACCTGCTACCTATTGGCTATTGTATATCTGCTTATTTTTTATATACACATATATTATTTATGTGTTATTTGGAATCAGTTGATGTCCTCTTATATAAAAAATATCTGGACAGGATTTGGTCAAATTATCTTAGTATTTTTTTTTTTTTTACTCAGTAATACAATAAATTGTTAGCCTATTAAAATTATATTAGTCCATACATAAATTGTAGGTATTAATTTTAAAATAATGTGAATTTTTCTTGAATATTTTCCATAATTATAGGGTACTTATAATATAAATACATACGAATGTG
This sequence comes from Eriosoma lanigerum, assembly GCA_013282895.1. NCBI lineage: Eukaryota > Metazoa > Arthropoda > Insecta > Hemiptera > Aphididae > Eriosoma > Eriosoma lanigerum. The sequence goes on from CM023359.1 coordinate 29,542,029, forward strand.
TAACTAGTTTAAACAAATTAAAAAAATTAGGTACTTTTAGGACCCTATATTATATTTTGTATTAATTAAAACTAATCAATATAATTTATTTTTGGAAAATAATTTTCATTATCATATTTTCTTAAGTATACAATATCATAATATATGATTTAATTTTTATAATTTATTGTAGTAAAAATGAGATCGGGTGAAATGAGAAATCGTGACAGAAGTCGTAGTCCACTTAGGTCAAGAAAAAGTGGATGTAAAAAAGTATTTGTATCCAATATACCATATGAGTATAAATGGAAGGAGTTAAAGGAGTTATTCAAAAAAGAAGGTAGGTTTTTATGTTAATAATTAGTTATTAATTATTTTCTTAATTTTATTTCCATTTTTTTATATTTTATTTTTTTGCTTATAGTTGGAGATGTTACTTTTGTAGTTGTGTATACTGATGAAAAAGAAAAATCTCGTGGTTGTGGTACTGTTGAGTTTGACAGAACAGAATCCGCTCAGAAAGCGATTGACAAAATGCATCGTTTTGATATTAATGGAAGAAAATTAGTTGTTAAGGAGGTATGTATACACATATTAAAAATAATAATGTATTAATTTTAATTTGGTTTTTATAGGATGATATTGAAAGAGATAAAAGTGGACGTCCATTGCCAAATGGATCTCGTAATAATGGTGGTGGCGGCGTTACTGGTAACATCGGTGGTGGAAGTAGTGGAGATATTAGAAGTAATAGTAGAATGCCAGTATCAGATGACTTTCAGTGGGAGAATACATTTGGGCTCTCACCTCAATTTTTAGAATCACTTAATATTCGTGGTCCACTCATCAATCGTATTTTCGTAGCTAATGTAATAATATATTTTACTATATTTTGACATTTATTTAACAGTTTAAATTTGTTTAGCTTGATTACAAAGTAGATGAAAAAAAATTAAAAGAAGTATTTAAACTTGCTGGAAGAGTATTAGAAGTTGAAATATTTTCTGACAAAGAAGGAAAAAGTAAAGGATATGGCGTAGTTGAATATAACCATCCAGTGGAAGCTGTCCAAGCTATTTGTATCCTTTGATATACTTAATATTTAAAAAAAAATATTTTGTATTGAAATATTATATCTATTTAATAAGATTTTTATTTATTATCAAAGTAATATTGTCAAATCTTTGTGATAGTCTATTCAAAATAATAGTGGTAGTCAGCAGCGATGCATTTTTGTTGGCCACAGTCACCCTTTCCTAATTGATTATCTGTTTTTGTACTGCATTTGGTAGCGTTGAGTAGGTATACTATATCGTACCACACACAACGTGTCTGATTATATGCACAATTAAATTGTATATATGTTAGGTATATATATATATATGTTTATTGTTGATACTATAATGGTGTGCTGTTCGGAATGAAATTATACCCTTTTGCAGAAGATGGCTCCATAGTTTGATTAGACTATATGTGTAATATGTTATAATGCTCATTTTCGGGCAATTGCTTTTATATATCTGAAAAATTAGTGGATGTCAATATTGTTTATTAAAATTATAAAACGTTATATATTCAGTAAAACACATAAAACTCCATGTTAATATTTAATTTGATCTAAAATAATATTATTTACCAAAGTAGACTTGTGAATGTTGACACCTATTATTTTTTTATAAAAAAATTATGATTAAAAAAATAATTATAATAGACATTTTATAAATTTGATTTTATTAACTAAACATCTCATTTCAAATTTTATAGTTAATTTTTATAAATTTTTAAAGTTTATAAATATATATTCAGTGTCCATTGATTTATAGTTTAATTATTATAAGAAATAATACCGATTTAAATTTTAACAAAGATATATTACTTTAAAATATTTAAATTTTAAATAAATTTACAATAATATACATATAAATAATGTATGTATAAGCCTTTTATTAACTAATTTTAATAATAATATGTAATTGTAAGGTTTTTTATGTTAACATAATACAAGTTTAGTTTTATTTTTATATTTTAATATCAATAGTAAGAATCATCATACTCAAATTGTATATGTTGATATTTTTTATTACTCTATTGTATATTTGCATTTAAACATTTTATCAACTTTAACACTTAGTGCATATTGATGTAAACTAGTGAGTTGTCACTATAATATGCCTTGATATCTACTATATAAAAATATATGTAATAAATATCAATTTTACTTAACAAATACTTACAGCCATGTTTAATAATCAATTTTTATTTGACCGTCCAATGTCTATACGTTTAGATCGTTCCGATAGAGATCCATTAGCAAGGCTTCCTGAAGGCCTAAAATCAATAGGAATGGGTTTAGGTGCCGGTGGAGCTCCATTGCATGATGTTGAAAGTATGTTAAAAATAAATGATAAATAATAATTATTTTTAATCTGAATACAAAAATTAAAAATATCCTTAATCAGTTAAAATTAAATGGACAATTTTAAAGTAGATTTTACTAAACAATGTAAATATTTATATTTATATATTTGGTATTTATACTGTTTATTGCATACATGGATATGTGGTATTTATCGCATATATGCTATATTAAGGTGTGTTTAGACATGAGCATTAGCACAGAAGTGTGGATGGTGAAGAGGTTAGATTAGCAGTTCATTTTAAATTTTTGGCTTACAAGCCAAAACTCTTGCTACAAGCTATTGATTGTCGGTCTTTATTATGCTCAAAGTATTTTAATTGATATTTGAACCATTATTGTTTATACTTTTTAACTTGAGCAAATTGAACGGCTTATTTATGTTATTTGAACATAAATAAATATGCATGCGCAAAAGTGAGTCAAGTGTTTAAATGTACCTTTATATTTCTTCTTCTTCTAAATTTTCTCTATATTTTCGATATTTTATAAATAATCATGGTTAATGTAACATGTGAGTAATAATTGTAATAATTTATTAATCATTATTTAATATTATTTATTTAAATCATTTGTTTGATTAAATAAGTTGGATTAAAAAAAACAATTAGTTAAATGTACTAAGTTGTATTAAATTTAATAACCTCGATGTCAAAATAATTTATTCCTTTTTATATAAATAATTAAATATATTTTTAAATAGGAAATCTTCCATCAAATAATAACAGTTCATCAATACAACCACAGTCATTAAGTACACCAGTAAACACTTCTGCTTTAGCTGTATTAAGTGGCTTAAGTGCTGATCGATTAGGTATTGATAACCAGAATCGACATTCTCGTAAGTATATATTTAAAAATTTTAAATTGTTTATTTTAAATTTTCATTGATTTTATAAAGTTGGTGGAGTTAACGGACTTGGTAATTTGAGTGCTAGTGATTTAGGCATTGGGACAGGAGGTCTAGGGGCTCCTTTTGGATCTGGTTTGAATACTAGTATAGCTGGATCAATGAATAGTTCTTCACTACATCAAAGTAATTGTTTTAAATACAAAATTATTAAGTATTAATTTCTTTAACGAATACATTTAAATTGTAAATATATGTGATTTGAATTACATTTTTTTTTTTTTTTTAAATATTAATAGTTTAAACTTTTTTTTTTTTTAAATATTACAGCATTAACTTTGGCATATTTAGAAATGTATTTCATAGAATAGCGTTAAGTTAATTTCTTTGAAATTATTACTAATAATGCCTTAAAAGAATAGTTTCTGATAAATATTTTATAAAGTTATTATTTGTACAATATTCAATTTATGCCAATGAGTAATTGTTGATAACTTTTTATTTAATAGTACTAATGGCTTAGTTAATATAAATTGTTTATTTAATTAATTTTTAGGTTCATTAAGTGGTCGTGATTTTGATTCTTTAACAGCATCACTTGGTGTTCGTGGGTCTAATAGTGGTAATGCTTTTGGTGCAGATTTCAGATCTGGATTAGGTAATCTATATTATAAAAATTGATATAGGTGTATGTCTATAATGTGAATACAAAAAAAAAATCGGGAAGGTCCATTCTAGGTGGTCCTTTTTATGACCTATTTATTGTTTTGTCCATTATAATTGAAAATTGTATTCTAAACATGCATTTCATTAGTTAAATTATTCATAAATGTAATTATATATAACCTTCAATGCATATATGTATTTGTATGTATGTTGTATTTAATTCTCTATTGAAATATATTCCTATTTTATTTTTTGTATTAATCTATTATATGTTTATATACATTTTAGCAAAATTAATACATATATTTTTAAATCATTTTGAATATAAAATATAAAATTTTGAAAAATTGATAGTTGTTCTAAAATAATAGTTAACAACAAATTTATTTGACTTAATAAATATATTATATTATATTCAATAAGATAATTATTATTTAATGGTGCATTTAAGAACTACACTTCCTTTTGTACTCAAATTTGTATATTAACAAATAATTTTAACATATATAATTAATAAAATAATAACCAATTATTTATTTTATTTTGTATCTCAAATCAAAATTTAATTAATACATATGTGTGAAATTATACTTTATTATTTTTAGGTGGAGGTGACATGGGTATGATTCCAAAAAAATCTGATACTATAATGGTAAAAAATTTGCCACCAAATACAACTTGGCAAAGCCTGAAGGATTACTTCCGTGACTGTGGTGATATTAAATTTTCTGAAGTTGGAAGCAAGGGATTTGGAATTATTAGATTCGCTTCTGAATGGGATGCTGAAAGAGCAATAAGTATCCTTTTTACAAATAAAATATTTTAAATAACTCCATTAAACCACTATCATTTTTAATAATTAATTAACATGTTTATTGTTAATAATGTCAAAAGGCGTTATTAGGGTCTTTTTATAATATACTTACATTAAATTATTAATTTTTCATCATCATTATTTATAAATAATATTATTTTATTTCACCAATTAATAATAAAAAAGCGGGAAGTTTGATTTTGGACGTTCCTCTTTCGTCCTTTTGATCTCCGGCTATATAAATAGTTTATGATAATTGAGATTTGAATGCAATAATTTTGCATTACAAAATACCATTCTAAACAAAACTCAATATAAAACAATATATTATACTGATAGGTCGTCCCATAAGTTTACGATGTGTGTAAACTACCCATGAGAAAACTCAAAAAAATTTCAAGTACCTACGTTTAAAATTGCATTAGTTATTATGAAAAATCTAAAATCAATTTCGTCAAAATTGCGATTTTCGTTAATTTTACCAGTTTTGGCAGTTCTTCTTCTCTCAAGGAAAAATTTTTGAGAAATTCAAAAAATGAGCTAATTAAAGTACCAACTAGATGAAATTTGCTTTTGAAAGCTTATCCGATTTGGGCTATTTTTGTGGAATCATTATTTTTACCCAAAAACATGTCATAATATATAATAAAAAAAATCAATACTAATTTCTACTAAAAATATTTAAATTTTATAAGCTTATAAAAAAAAATTGTGACTACAATTTTCAAAATATTTTGGAAATTGATTAAGTATCACATGAGTTGGCTTTTATAAAATTTTCAAGCCTATAAGCTTAAATTGCAGGTAATCATAAACATTTTTGGAATAAAATTTTAAATTTCTATACTTCAGAAAATCAACCAATCGTTTCCAAATTTTTTTTCTCTTATTTAGAACACCTATTTCAATACTCTAAACAATTTTCAAGTCCCTACAATCAAAACTCAACTAGTTATCACAAAATAAAAAAATTTTAAATAACAAAAACCGAATTTTGCCAACTTTCCGCCATTTTTTGGCAGTTTTACTTTTCTCAAGAAAAAATGTTTGAGAAATTCGAAAAATCAGATAAATAAAGTACCAACTAGATGCAATTTTCTACCGAAAGCATACCCTATTTGGCCCATTATTTCTACCCGAAAAAGGTTTTTTATACACAAAAAAATAAAAATAACATCTTTGTAAAACCAATACATTACTCGCTTTGCTCAGAATCTAAAATAACTCTGATTTTTTTTTTACACATAATCTGCAGTGAATATGTTCAAATTTAATTTAATTTATTTTTTATGTAGTATTGATAACAACTATTATGTATGTTCACACTTCCTTAACCATACAATTTTTAGAGTTAAAACATTTATCAAGATTAGACGGTCATATTATTGAAGTAATATATTTCTAACTACAAGTGTAAGTAATTACTATTATAACTTCTCAACAATTTAACATAACTTTAATGAACACCAATAATATGGCGTAAAACTTTATGTATGCTAGCTAAATTTGATATTCATTGTAACATAATTATTGCCCTTTTATAAGACGCTGAAACTGTAGGTTTATAATGTTTCCAATAGGCTAATTTATGTCTGTGCTTGTCATTTAGACATCAGTAATTTTTTTTTGCTCTGAGTTTATTTGTCATTTTATTCTTGGTCTATTTTTATATTTTTTGATTTTATTATGTTCGTGATTCAATATTTCCTTATTCTGTTTTCATAACTTGAGTATAAAATTGAATTAGTTTGTAAACTTTTGTCTTTTTTTTTTTTTTCATAGTGTATTTAGAGTGGTGTGTGAGAATAAATTACAAGTTCAGATTATGAAATCTAAATTGGTTTGTTATTTTTATATTTTGAATCTTTTTCCTCAACCTGATTGTTGTTCTTCTAATTTATACATGATTCTAATTTAAATACCTTATTTTGGCATTGCATTGCATTCTTTATTTATATGTGATATTTGTTGAAACATTTTAAATGTGTTATTAGTTTATTACAAATGATTAATAAAAATTATTAAACAATACTAAATTAGTTTGAATTTATGTAAAATTATTATTAAAAAACATAATTTAATAAAATTATTCAAAAATTAAATTAAAAGTAAACTATTTTTATATTGTAAATGAATAAAACAGTTAAAAAAAAGTAATAAAAAGTTGTGTTTTGTGTAATTAAAGTTATATATCATAGGATATTTCTGAAAGTCCTAATTTATTTATGGTTACATCCTATTAGTATTTAAAAAAGAAATTAAATTGTACGTTGACTTCATTGTATGATGATGCAGTTTCTGTAAACTGTTGATAATTATTTTAATTATTAATATTTTCAATAAACAAAAATTATGTGAATGATTCAATCATACATTGTGTATAGATAAAAATGTATTATTAGTTTATAACTCTATACTTGTAATTGTTTTTTTTTAAAAATTCTCAAGTTTTAAATCATTTGAAATTAAATATAAGACTATATATACTTTTAACATATTATTCTATTATGTAGTATTACACAAAGTTCTTTTATAATTAAACTTTAAACTAAATGTTTTTTAAATGCCTTTTGAAACTCCCATTTTCATGAAAATGATAAATTAAATGTAAGGTACATTTTAATTTTTCCAATTTAATATAAACAGATTAATTAAAATTTTATGTTACAAAAATGAGTTGCATACATTTTAAATGTTATCTTAATTATTTTTGGAAAATAATTTGATCGCCTTGAATATACTTAATATATATTTATAGGTATTATATAAATGGGACCAGTATTCTATATTAATGAAATTTAGATTAACATAATCAGATCTATCATTATGACTAGGTTCCACCTAAATCCATTTATTAGTATTAAAATTTTAAAGTTCTAAATACTCTAGTACTAAAATTCCAACATATAACCATACCAATATTTTAGTTAAAGTCAGAATCAATCGTTTGTTAAAATTGTTTTATCATTGTTCAACTTCTAAAAAGCTGTATACACGTAAGATCCTTATTATTTTCAAATTTATTTCATACCGTCATAAATATTTTTCAAATTCTATAAAATTATACAGTTAAGAATTACTGTAGCTTTCATACTTTCTTACATCAAATCAGACTAATATTTACAAACCAATTGCAAATATTTATTTTATATGCAAAATATACCATCTGTCTTTGGTATGCTAAAATAAATAAAATAAAAAGGTATATGAAAACTGTATTGTTAAAAATATAAAATATTATATAAGTAAGTTATAATATTCATAATTACTTATTACTAATAAATAAAGTATATAATACGAAAATCACAAAAAGAAAATTATACAAACAGGGCCGTGCTAAGGGGGGGGGGGGGGGGGGGGGGGGCAAGTGCCCTAGGGTGCCAAAATTTATGAATATTTTAAGGGTGCTTATTATAATATAAATATTTTTTTTTGTATAATTATAATTATTAATTAGATGTAATTTAAATATATTTGTATACCTATTTTAATTACTTCATGATGGTTGACGTATTTGTTATTGCATATTGTATAATTACGATATATTATATATTTATATTCTATACCATAATACTTACCTATTTTAAAAATAATTGTTATTGCCTTTATACGATTTCGTAGATATGGTTTTATTTGTTAATCAGATAATGATATGAGTCGCGGCGTGCGGGATTGTGTGTGTCACAGACTCTTTGCAACAACACCACAACTAAAAATAAATTATAATACCCATAATTTTTTTACTTTGCCAATTGCCATATTTTTTCAGATATCTCCATTAAATTATAATAATATGATAGTTCTAAAGTAGGAGATGACAATCTGTGTGTGATACGTGTTCAGGTGTTTTAACAATTCTTCCTATTATATTTTATTGTTTTAAAACTATATGCATTATCTTCTAAACATTTTTTCTATTTACAATTTAATTTCAGAGGGGGTGAATCACCCCGAATTGAGGGGCGCCAAATATGGTTGCCCTAGGGCGTAAATTAAAGTAGCACGGCACTGTATACAAATCTAATATATTTTTACTACTGTTATCTTCAGTGCTTACCACAAATTTGAAATTTTTTGTTTCATGTTTCCTTTTTATGGATTTAGTTTAATTATTTATTAGTTATTGTTACAGATAGTGTTAATACTAACTTTAATTATTTATTAGTTATATGTTACAGCTAGTGTTAATACTAACTAATTATTGTCATTATCGGGCATATATAATTTCAAAAATTTGGATAATGTTAACATTAACCAACTCGTATTACATTTTCCCAGGTCTTTTGGATAATATTAAAGAAATTACTTATATTATTACATTATTATTCAAATAATTAAATATTTTAAATTTGAATTTATCAAAATGATCAATTATTATAATGTACACAATAAGCTTATGATTTATTTTTATGTGGTACCTACTTATATTTACACAAATATATTTATTACTTAATTTATATTTCATAACCATATCATGTTGTAAATGGTACACAATGACTAAAACATTTATAGGTTTCAAATCTATTTTGTGTATTTTGTATTGCACTGCATATATGCAGTAATTAGATTAAATATATTAAATCTAAACTTGATTATTTTATTGACAAAATAAAATAAAAATTTGGATTATACTACATATGTACTATAGTATATAATATTTTCTTATTGTACTTTGATTCAAAGCTTAACACTCATTATGACTAATAATAATAACAATAAATATTTTTATTTATTATAAACTGTATGTATTATTATTCTTATAGCAAGTTAAAGGCTTAAATGAGTTAAAAACTTTGATTAGTAATTTCAAAAATGATTAATTAATATTATTCACAAATAATGAAATATATACTAAAAAGATAATATTAAAATAATGTAGTTATTAAAAAATTAAAATACAATTAAAATTGTATGCTTAGGTGACTATTTAAACATAATTATAAAAATATAATTACAAACAAATCTTCTATTATATATTAAAACTCAATAATAAATATTAATATTTTTATTCAATAGTAAGTGCATTTTTTTTTTTTAATTAAAATACATTGTATAATTTTAAATAAGGGTCTAGTTAACTTATATCCACAAGAAGTTTTAAAAATATTAATAGATGAATTTATATTAATAAAAGGTGTGTTGAAATTTTAAAATATTAATTTTACATTCATTGATACTACTGATCTTTTAATTTTTAAATTTATAGCATTTCCTTAAATATCATGTTACTTAAACTACTGATAATGTTGTAAACATGTGGAATCATGTATGATTAAAATATGTATGACATTAAATTATTATACAAATTAAAAGTAAAAGATACATTAAGTTGATTTTATAAACTATAAACTATATTTTATAAGTTATGTGATTATTCTCTGATTTTACTATTAAAACTGTACTGTTGTATATTAGTAACTTGGATGATATCTTGTATTTTGTAGTGACCAAATCATTCTGTATTTTGTGGTTATTAATTATTTTAAATTTTTTATATCACTAATTTAAAAATTAACAAAACATAAGTTTTAATAAAATTGTGTTATAGGTTTCTGGATATTTATTTTGTACTTTTACAGGTTCTAAGTATAAAATATCAGAATAATGTTTTACAATATAGTATTTTCTTTTATTGATCATAATAATTTAGTTTTTGAAAGTGTTTGTTCTTGGTTTTCAATTACTTGGGATCCCGAAATCCAGTGCTAACTTTGTTTCAAATTTGGAACTATTTATAATATTAAAAAATAACATATTGTCTTATTTTATAGTCATTATATAAACCATAATTATTACTTATATTGTTTAATTCGTCTTGTAAGCAATTATTATGCTAAAGTTTTTTTTTCATTTTAAAGGAAATAATGTTATATATTTGAATAATTAATTTTCTTCAATTATCCTTTTAATGTTCATTTAATATTCCATTATGATGTAAAATCATTAGTCATTACTATGTATGTATGTATTATTAATTGACAAAGGGAACTGTAAGAACAAGGTAAATATATTTTCGTTGGCAGAATTTAACACGTTCAATTATAACATTTGTACTGCTTTATTTTTTTTAATGTTTAATAATGTTCCGGTCATTATGGTTGAATCTGAGTACTTTACATGCACGATCATTAAATTTACATTTTTTAATAGGTTTTCGGTTTTTTTTTATGTTAGGCCTTCTTTCTCTTACCTTTAGTTGTATTTTACTATTTTGGAGTTTGAAACAAGTAAGTAAATTTATTATTATTTTTTTGTCACTTACAGTACATTTACATGTATATGTGTATAAATAAGTTTATTTTCAGAGCAATTTTATAGAAGACTTATTAACAATGATCAAAGCCATTTTAATAACTATCAGTTTGATGTTGTATTTTTTATCTTGTGCCTACAACAGGCATAATATACGTTTATGTTATATAAAATGTTTGGATGTTTTATCTTACAATAAAAATACATATTTAAAAATGTCATCTGTATTTATTTTAAGCGGTATGCATATTTTTTGGTTGGTTGTGTTTTTTGTTAACTCAGTCACGACCCAAGAGCCTGCCATCAATTTAATCCTTCTGGTTCAAGATTTCGTCTGTTTCGTGTTTGAAATGCAATTTTATGTGATCCTATTGCTGGTGAAATCATCACTTGAAATTATCACTCATAGGATATCGGACTTTTTTCATATGATTAAGGTAGAATGATACAATTAAAGATAATTGTTTAATATTTGTTAATTATATTTTTATTCATCTATTAAAAATTGAATTTAAATTCGTTAGAATATTATAACCATTTGCACAAGTGAATAACATTGAAATTAATTGAATTGAAAGTCGATTGATTGGTCAAAATGATTATCTATAGAAATTATTTTTAATTTTTCAATAATAATATAATTGTATATTTGTTTGAAAATGAACATTTTTGATAATATTTTAATGATTATAGTTATATAATTCGAAATTTTTTTTTTTATTTTAACATTATATTTATATGTATAAATATAGAATCAATATTTCAATCTGATTTTTCCTATTCATTTATTAGAATTTTACCTTGAAGTAATTGTTTTGCATTATTTTTACAGCTAATATATTACAATGCTTAAAATATCAAATATAATTTAAATTTTTTGCTTACCTTGCAGGAAAATAAAATCAAAACAAAATTATTTTTACCCGATTATTTTGCAAATTGCCTTGAAGATACTCGGTTATTGCATATGGAAATATTTGACATAATGTTTAATGTTAACAGAATATATGGATTTAATACATTTATTATAATTATTCAATCGAGAATTTTGTGTACTATACATTTGTATTCATATATTACAAGTGATGCAATAATGGAACTCATGGAGAGTATAGCAATATTTCAAAGGATTGCATTACTATGTTATTACAGTGAACTGATTAAACAAAATGTTAGTTACACGGGATTTTTTTTTTTTTTTAATTTATTAATAAATTGTTTTTTTTTTAATAGTGTTAAAAACTAAAATATTTTACAGGGTTATATGATTAAGAGTATGATTAATGAAATGGATACAAATTTATTACCAGGTGAATATTATAAACATCAAGTATGTGATTCATTTTCACATCTATCTCAGTCAATCTTTATTAATTGATAACTTATTTGTTTTCCTTCAGAAGCTTTTATTTACTTATCAAGTGGAAAAATTGAAGTTTGATTTGGACGCCTATGAAATGTTTTCCATTAATTTAGAAACACTTCTACCTGTTAGTTTATTTAACCAAATTTATAATATTTAATATATCTGTTAGAAACAATTTTAATAATTTAATTTAATTTGTTTTTCAGCTAATTATTTCTACTGCCAGTTATCTTCTTTTGTTCAGTCAATTAAATTTAACTATATAGTGCAATAATTAATTTAATTTTTGATGTATATTATATTATATTATATTTAATGACATTAAATTGAATCCTATATAATTTTTTAATATTTGTGTACCACCACTTTAAATATCATTATTACCATTGGCAACTAATATTATACATTATAAAATAAAGCAACAAATTATGTGATTTAGAACATTAAATAATAAATATGTATTGCATTTATTATGTATCAAATAGTTAAAATTTATTCAGATTCAGAAGATCCTAGATGCATAAGAACTCATATTGATGACAACCAATTTTCATCAGAACTAACCTAACCTTATGTTTACAAGTTTAAATGTAAACATTTAAATTTATCAAAATTTTTTATTTTAATACTTTGTATATGATATAACAATTTATATAGTTGAATCCACCCTTTAGACAAATCCTGGTTGTATCACTGGATTAAAGTATAAAATAATATACCAATTATTAAATATAACATTTGTTAAAATGCAAATTTATTAAATTTAATGGATTCATTTTATAATTGTAAACTATTTTTCTTATAATTATTTTTAATTCATATGCTACACTGTACAAGAAAAAAAAAAAAGGTATTGTTATTTAATATAATTGAAATCCAATTTTTATTCTACAATTAAAAAAAAATGTAGTTTAATTAATAAAATATAATTTATTATTAGTTAAAATAATACCATAAGAAACTTTTTTGATACCTTCCATAATAAAATTACCAAAATCAAAACTCCAATAACAAATATAAATTTGATTAATAAAACTTCTGTAGGAACTTTGACTTCTTTTACTAATTTATTATTTAATAAGTATACCATTTTACTTTCTTTTAATAATCTAAGTTTTGTTTCATCATCTAGTTTTTCTGCTAAAGCATTCATTTCATTTCTTAATTGATTTTTTGCTTCTTTTACATTAACATCAAAGTAAAATGCTTCAGATCCTTTACCATCTGAAAAAGCCATTCTTTGTTTTGCCATCAATATTTGACCTCCAGATAAAATACCCATGTACATGTGATATATAAATGGTGATAATAACACGTGATTTTCATTTTCTAAACGTAATAAGTAGCTAGAATATTCAGCCATAGCTTTAGTTATGTTGGATGGCCATTTTTCTCCTAAATAATGTCGTAAACTGCTTTCAAATTGTTCGGTACGGAATAACCCTCTAATTTGAGCAAATTTATGTAATTGATGATTTTCTTCTTTTTTCATTGCAGTTTCTAAGTATTGATAAACAACATGAAATCGTCGTAATCCTTCAACCCAAACTTTGCTATCTGTCATACCTAAAATATAAAATTATATATAGTTTCATCATAGTTATACTTATTTACTATTTTGTAACTATTATTACTATTACATCTTTAATTATCCTTATTTGTTGAATGAATAATGAAATTCCTATAAAAGCTAAAATACCTATATTTTTTTTTGGAAAATTGTGTTATTTTCATTTATACTTGATTGGTTTAGTGTCTGAATAATAGATGTACAAATATTAAAAAAAGTAAATAGAAAGAAATTAAAAATATATTGGTTGTGACGTATAATAGGGAGAAGTAAAAAGAAATAAATGCTAGTTCAATATGTAGACAATAAATAATTATTTTATATATAAGGACAATTTATCTAATGGAATGCAAGAAAAAGTTTTTCTGCTGACAGAAATATATTATATTTTATTTTTTAATTTATAATAGAATTTTTGAATTAATTGTTACATTCAAGAATATGAATGAAAAACATTTTAAAAGTACCCAAGTAATCTGTGTGTTATCAAAAACATTTACCTAGTTAATACTTTGGGTTTTTTTTTTATGTAGGTAGTATGAAATTATGAATTAGTATAATGTGATACAAATATTATAATTTTATGTTTAATAATCAGTATAAGAGGTATTTTTATCTATAAATAATGTAAAATTTTAATTTCCAAATAATAATTTCATTTAAGAATAACCTAATCAAAAATTAATATTTTTTTTTTTAATGTATGATTTAATTATCTAATATGTTGAAATTATTAATACATTTGTTAAATAAATTATTAATAATTATTTTCTAATATATTACCGATAGTCATTTTTGCATTAATTAAGGCATCGCTAATTCGGTGTTCTTTTCTTGTTGCCTTACGCATTCGCTCAGTGAATTTAATTTCTTCAGTTTGGATAGGCGCACTTGTATTATTATCATTATTTTCCACTTCGGTTGACATAATTGTAAATTTATATTAAAAGAAGTAAGATAAAATGTTTTTAGTTATAATAATAGGTAAATCTATTAGTTAAATCGTGATTCGCGATGCATTACAATATTTAATAATTGTAATAGTAGTTAATTTACTAATTATTATTTATTACTAACAGCATTATAGTTAAAAAGTATTGAACTATTGAGTATAATTTATAGTATATTATTATAATCTGTGATATTACCACATAGTAAGAGCATTGATTATAGAATAGACTATTCTATAATCAATGGTAAGAGATTACTCTATGGATATTACAAATTACAATAATATATTATATTATATAGTACATTGTACCTAATTACTATATTCCAATATTTTTAATTACATTACCATTATATGTGTGTTGTCACAAATTTGATAAGCTAACAGAATATCAGGCACACAGTATAAGGATCGAAGCTATGCAAGGTTTATAGATTAAATAGATATAGATAATAACGGAGGAAGACAGTTGTCAGAAAAATGATAAGAGTATTGATGCAATCAATATTTTATTTTTATTTTATTATTCTGACATCGTCTGTGTTGCCAACCTACCAAAAATATTAATTAATATTACCATAATTTAAAGCTTAAGGTACGTAAACTCTTTAAAAATTCATATAAATTAATATATTATTGTATACAGATGTTCCTAATATAATCCATGACTAATTTTAAATTTACTTATAACATATAGGCTATAACCTATAGCCTATAAGTATTAAACGTTGAGTACATTAACTATTAAATATTAAAAATTTAAGATAAAAATGTAGTATGTAAAATGCATTTAATAAATGATTTTACTTATTGCTAGTGTTCTACAAAATAGTAATGTAAAAACACTTCTATATCTTTTCCCTTGTAGTTTTCATTCCAATGCTACTCTGTTTCGTCCTCTCCTCTTTTCATTATATGACCTAACCATTGTATCCGTTGGCCTTTAATAAAGCTTGTTACTGGTACTATAGTTCTAACGTATCGTACAGCTCTTTGTTATGTTTCCTCCGTTTGTGGTTTCATCGATGATAGCCGATAGGTCCACATATTTTCCTTCATACTCTGTTCTCGAAAATCCAGTTTTCTTTCTGTTTGATTAGTCGTCATCCAAGCTATACAACCATACGTGAGAGTCGGTCTTATTATATCCACATACAGTCTTACTTTTGTTTTCCTAGACATCATTTTGAATTTTAAGAATTTTGTCAGTGCGTTGAAGGCTTTTTGCGCTTTATTTATCTGAAGACCTATTTTCTTTGCCCAGTCATTTTTTGTGCTTAACGTTGCTCTCGGATATTTAAAATCGCTAATCTTTTCATAGATCAAGTCTTCCTTCTCAATGGGAGATTCCCTACTCTCATTGAGTTTCATTATCTTTGTTTTATCTGTATTTATTTTAAGACCTATTTTCTTTGCTGCTTCTTCTAACACTGTCCGCATTAGTTGTGTCTGCAAGCGAATCACCTATTATATCTAAATCGTCAGCGAAACCGAAGAGCTGTATGTTATTCTGGCCAATTAATAAGCCATCTTCATTGTCCTGTAGTATCCTTACTATCTTCTCAAGGGCAAAATTGAAAAATACTGCGGGACGCCCCTGTTTTAGTCCGGTTTCCACTGTAAAAGTTAGATAAAAATATTAATATTAATATTATTTAATATTAAAATTTATCAGAAAAAAGGCTATAAAAATTGCCGATTTTCCGCTTTTCAAGGAAAAACTTTTGAGAAATTCGAAAAATGAGCTTGATGATTACCAAGAAAATACAATTTGCTACTGAAAGCATATCCCACTGTGATAATCAGACAATTATTTCTATCCGAAAAAACGTTTTCATACATAAAATAATAAAAAAAAAACATCTTTGTATAAAAATAATACATTCTTCTCTCCGCTCAGAATCTAACATTAACTTCCCCATAATAGTAATATCATTTTTGCATTTCTTAATATAATCATTATTATATTTATTACTTTTACAATTTTTTTTTTATAATTATATTATTTTTAAGAATTAACATTTTTATAAAAAAAAAAAAAATAGGGGCTGATATGATGAAAACTGTTTATAAATAAATTTATACCTTTCATATTACAAGACAATTATGAAAAACAAAAAAATATAATATGTTTATAATACCTGTTATATTACTAGTATTAATAGTAATTAGCTCTTGAATATTACTTATTGTGTACAGTCTTCAATTGTACTTCATAAAAGTACAAAAATAATAAATACATTGAATACATTCTAAATAAATTCAGATACCAACTATCATAAATAAATTTAAATTTAATGTCATTTATATTTTAATTTTGATTATCCATTCTAACATTTGCTTTTTCAACATTGGTAATACCGAGTGCTCTGCAGAAAATATTTTCTAACTATCCATTAAATTATAAATAATAATAGCAAATTGCGTCCAGTTGGTACTTTATTTAGTTCATTTTTCGAATTTCTCAAAAGTTTTTCCTTGGAGAAGGAAAACTGGCGAAAAATTGGCAAAAATTATTAGTTCCGTTATTTAAAATTTGTTTATTTCGTGATAACTAATTGAGTTTTAAATGTAGGGACTTGAAACTTTTTTTGAGTACTAAAATTGGTAATGTACAATTGTGGTATAATTTTGGAACAGATTTGTTGATTTTTTGGATAAATATAGAGCTTTGAACTTTTTTCCAAAAAAAAAAAATATATTACCTACAATTTTGGGTTTATCGGTTTGAAATCTAATCAAATACTACTTAATCTTTTTACAAAATATTTTGAAAATTGTGACTGTCAATTTTTTCTAATAAACTTTTAAAATTTGAATATTTAGTAGATTTGAATAATATAATATATTTTTATTATCTATATTTGTATTTGATAATGATTTCTTATCATATTTTGGAAGTACTGTATAAGAAGTGTGTAAGAAGGCAATAACATTTCCAATGCGGAAACATATTTATTTTTCGGCGGGTGGAAATTATCAGACCTTATCTTCTAACCAATATATAATACCATAGACTTATAATATAAGTTATTACTTATTTTATATTATTAGTCTATGTATAATACATACATTTATCATAACAATAAATTATGTAACTAAAACCACTAGATAGCGCTTAAATTTTAGTAGGTAATTTTCTTCCCTGTACCCCGCTCGATATATTCCATTTTGTAGACAGTTACTTAGCATTCAGTCAGCTTGTTACAATACTATAGTCCTGTATTCAATATATATATACACACTGTTATTTTTGTGCTCCATACTGACCTTGATAATATTGATTATTTTGTTGATAATCCGATAAAGGCGTTCTAAATTTTGATAATAATTATTTGGAAAGTGAATAATAAAAATGGTTTTTAAAATTTATAGTATTCTTGTTTATAATGTTTACTGTATTTAGTAAATAGTAATTACTAGGTATTTACTATTTAATTTATAAGAAAAACATTTTTGAACTAAATTTAATTAATAATATAACACTAACTACCTATTATTATAGTGTTTAATGCTTGTATTAAAGATAAATATACATTTATTTGGGTACCTACTTAAAATTTAAACATCATCAACAAAAAAAAAAAAAACTATAAAAATGTAAATGACAATATGTATATTTATCTCAACCACTGAAGATTAATTTAGAGGTTTAGAGGTAAGAGTATAATTAAATATTATATTCGTTTAAAATTTTTATTTATAATGTAGTTGTGTTTAAACTATTAAAAATATTTAATAAATTAAAGGAATTTTTCCAAAAAACGTTGCTTATATAATATTCATTAACATAAAAAAAAAAAAACATATTCATTTATATTATTATTTATATAGTTTGGAAAATTGTATTTGAAACCAATAAAAGATTGTTAAATGTAAAAATTCTTCAAAAAACCCACATTAAATAAAAAAAAACACAATTACCCAATTATTTTCAAGTGAAAATAAAATTAAAAAATTATAATATTTCCTAGGTAATTACATTTAATTTTTCAGTATTTTTATACTTGATTTTTTAAAATTATTATTTAAAATAAAGACCATATTTATTACTTATTATATATTTTTAAATTGATTCCATATTCAATATTAAAAAAAAAAAATTTTGGTGTTTAACATGCAACATGTTTTTTTTAAACGCAGTTTAATGTCTATTACATCTTAGAAATATGTGTCAATCTAAAATGTATAGTTTATTAATTAAAAAAATTATTAAGTAAAATTTGCCCTGAAATACTTAATTTGGAAGTTATAATAATTTAAACACTGTTTAATTATTTTTTAGTAATAGTATTGATTAATAAAATACTATATTATTTTACTCTACTAGTATTTATAATCAATGTTAATACCTAATATGTATTATAAATATTCAAATTAGACTATGGTAAATTTTTGTGAAATAAAGTTTCTATATTAATAAAAAGACATTTTTTAAAAATATTAAGTTGTTAAATAGTAGTTCAAATACAATTTATTATTTAGACATTTTAAAAAACAATTTCTTTGATAAAATATATATTATTATATTAATTAATTAAATAATATATTGAATTTACTTTTAATTTTAAAAATAAATACTTTTTTAAGTAAATTACAACGCAATTATTAATCACTTATGTTAACTCTAGAATAATCCAAAATTTGTGTAATAAATATGTAATATTTTTTTTCTTTTTATAAAGTAATAAAGTATTTTTAAATTTAGATTTATATTACGTTTGATTTTTTTAGATTTTTTTTCTGTTACCATACTCAATTTAATAGAGGCTATGCTAAAAACTATTATGCAATGTTATTTTGATGAGTATACTTTTAAGAAATGTTGATGATGTCCTGTACAAATTATATATTTTTCTCTGATCAATCAGAGTATCATGGAAATCGCAATGCCTTTGTATGGTTGTATAATAGAAAAATTCTATCTGGTTGTACCAAATGCACATTTCCTGTAACAATTTATATAAAAAAACATTAAATTGCATACATCATTTTAAAGGTATTAATAGTAAAACCCTAATAGAAGATTAGTGTACTTTGAAAAAAGCTAATTTTAATAATTTATTGTAAATACAATTATTTAATTAATCTACAGTTATATTTGAATAATATGATAGTTCATAGTAAGTTTATATCAAAATTGACTCTAAAATGATTTTGAATGTGAAATAAATTTGTAAATAATAGGAATACAATTATATTATACTCTTATTAAATAAGATAATAATTAATAACTTTTTTAGATATATATATAACGTACAATGAATATCATGCGGAAATTGCGTGGTAGTAATAATGCCACATCTACCAGTGGTGAAAATACTCGTCCTTTTGAAGATGATTCTAGTCAACATATTGCCCTCGGTTTAATGCACTTGAAGAAACTTTTTACAGATTACATTCACACATCACACATGCTAAATGACAAAGAACGTAGTATAAAATTGTACACAATGATTCCTTTATTTTGTAAAGTAAATATCTTTATGATGTACTAATTAATTGAATTGATTAAAAATAAATTATAATAAAATATATTAAATTTTTTATCAGGTTTTTGGTAGAAGTCCTTGTGCAGAAATAATTGAAAAATTTTGTGATATTAATAGCTGGTGCTCTGAAATGTCAGCTCTTATGGTTGCGGAAATTCGGAAACGGGCATCTAATCAATCAACAGAAACGGCTAGCAAAGCCATTGCTAGTTTTTTAGAAATAGAAAATTGTGAAGAATCTAGTAATGGCTGGATGCTCTTATCAACATTAAACTTATTAGCAGCTACCAATCAAGGATCTCTTATTAAAGTATACTTTACAGGTTTAAAGTTTATTTTACTACTTTCAATTTATTTAATTTTTAGATAATGGTATCAGCTTCTCTTCCATCAACGTTGGTAAAATGTTTGTATCTTTTTTTTGATTTACCACCTTTGGAGAATGAAGACAAAAAAACTGAACAAAGTGATTTCACTCCAAAGGAACGTCGAATTTTATTACAAAAAATATTTGTACAAATATTAGTTAGATTGTGCAGTAATCATTTGCCGGCTGAAGAATTAGTTACTAAAGATGATTTGTCTTTATTATTCTCTGCAATTACAAGTTCTTGTCCATCCTATAATTCTGTATGGAGAAAATCTTCTGCTGAAGTTCTTATAACAATTTCACAGCATGGGCTTACATCAAAAGTTATACAGTATATTCATGGTATGTGCATTGTTTATTAAATGTTTAAGTATAAAATATTAATATGTTTATGATTTAATTATAAATTAGGAAAAAACTGTATTGAAATGTGTATTGAAAATATGCGACAATGTGCAGATTTAAGTCCCTTAGAAGTAGTCGATATGTTTGTAACTGTTTCATATTTTTTAAAAGATTCTTCTGAGGTATCACAAGTATTACTTGATGATTTTGATACAGCTCAAGGGTATACATTTTTATCAAATTTTCTATTAAGGTAAAATACATTTTTTGTGTTATTACATTCTTCAAATATTGCATTTAAATGTGATAAGTTATCTATTACTAATACAATAATATGTTTTATATATTGTTTTTAATTACATTTTAGTTTAGAAAATGATGACTCTAGTGAAGCCCTTGAAGCAATGAGGAATTTTGTATTGATAATTGCATCACTTTCAATGAGTGGTTATAATGAACTGAAACCAAATCAAGATCAGGCGGAATCACTGTTTCAACTTTTAGGTTTTACATTTCCACAACCTACTGGACATGGTATATATGAACAATTTTATATTTGTAGTTTCAAGTTTGTATATTTTTATTTTTTTATAAAGTAATAATTAATTTTAGGTCAAAGCGTACGGAATTTATGTGCATTCAATGTTCTACAAACTACATTTATTAGTTCAGATTCTAGTGCATTGTGCTGTACAATTCTTGATGCAATATCAAATGTGTATCATTCTGATAATGCCAACTATTTTATATTAGAATCACAAAATACATTACCTCAGTTTACCGAACATATACATTTAAAAAATCCGCAAATACAAGATAAATTTTTCAAACTCATAGAATTTATTGTTTTTCAACTAAACTTTGTACCAGCAAAAGAATTAGTATCAATGGCTCAGTTATTAAAAACATGTAGTTCTACAGAATGTACTAAACTATGTTTACAGACTTTGCTAAATATATTAAAATATAATAGTACATTTAAAGATGTATTTCGAGATTTTGGTATACTCGAAGGCTTATCAAACAATTTAAGAAACTATACACAAGATTATCTCTCTGATTGTGAATCAAAAGGTAATTTTTATATAACTGTTAAATGTTAATATTATTTGTTGTTTTATTTTTAAAATAAAATATAATTTTTTATTTTTATTTTTATCTTAAGATGAAAAACATAATACTGATCTAAAACGTATTATAAACTTAACTGCGGAGTGTCTAGTCAATCTTATGATGTCTTCACCAAAAAATTGTAAAATTTTTAAAGAATGTGGAGGTGCTCAAATATTATACATAATACTTGAATATCCATCAACTCGCCAGTATGCAACTGGTAATAAAATTAATAATTTAGAATTCTATTGAAGTATGGGTATTGTAAATATATTCTTGTATTATTTAGCTATATTACGAGAAATGATATTGAGTACTGGTGGCGAAGAAGAAATGTCTACACTTTTGGGTATCCTTCATACAGCTGACCATACTTGTATACCATTAAAATCTAGTATTTTGAAATTATTTTTGAGTTGTATGAAAGAAAGCCACCGCACAAGAACTATGTTTCGTAAAGTTGATGGGTTTGTTTATGTTATAAGTGCACTAGTATCAATGGAAGGCTGGTTTTCAGATGAAAAACTAGTAGATCAAGAATCTCTAAGATTCGCTTACACAATTTTTAATACAATTACCATAGCTATGCGTTTTGAACCAGCAAATGCTAAGTATTTTCATCAAGAAGTAAGATTAATTTTAATACAACAAAATTTAAAAAGTTTAAATTCATTTTTTAAATTTAGATTTGTTTGACAAGTTTATGTGACACATTAAGGTTATTGGGTTGTTTTTCCAATGAAACTCAACTTGATGATTATATTGATTTAATAACAACATCATTAGAGGAAAATGTTTTTCATAATATATTTACAAATAATATAAGTAATCCCATGTAAGTACTGTTTTAAATACATTTATAAAAAAGAGAAAAGGTTGATTCTAGACGTTCCTCTTTAATCTCTCCGGTCTACAGATAAATTAGTGGTTTATTATAATTAAGATTTGAATGGAATCATATTACATTCGAAAATACGATTCTAAGTGAAACTAATCAGATACAATATATTTTAATGATAATCCATTCAAAAATTTTACCATGTGTGTAAACTAAATCTACATTTACTTGGATTTTAAATACTGAGCGAAGCTAGGAATGTATTGGTTTTACAAAATTTTTTTTATTTTGATATCTGAAAGCACGATTTTGGTTAGAAATAATGGTCCGATTACCATGAATAAGGTATGCTTTCGGTAGCAAATTGTGTCTAGTTAGTACTTTATTTAGCTCGTTTTTCGAATTTCCCAAAATTTTTTCCTTGAGAGAAGAAAAACTACTAAAAAATGGCGGAAAATCAGCAAAATTATGGTTTCTGTTATTTAAAATTTTTTTATTTCTTGATTACTAATTGAGTTTGATCATAGGGATTTGAAATTTTTTTTAAGTATTAACATAGGTAATATATAAGTGTGGTGAAATTTTGGACAAGTATAGAGCTTCGAAATTTTTTCCAAAAATGTTTAATATTGCCTGCAATTTTTGGTCTATTGCTTTGAAAATTGTATCAAAGTCTTATCTTATACTACTTAATCTTTTTCCAAAATATTTTGATAATTGTAATTAGTTGATAATTTTTGTTTATAAGCTCTTAAAATTTGAATATTTTTGTATAATTCAATATTATGATATTTTTTTACATTTGAAGGCACTTTTTCGGGTAGAAATAATGGTCCGATTATTACAAATAGGGTATGCTTTCGGTAGAAAATTGAATCTAGTTGGTACTTTATTTAGCTTATTTTTCGAATTTTTCAAGTTTTTTCTTAAGAGAAGAAAAACTGTTAAAAAATGGTAAAATTTACGGACATTGTAATTTTGATGAAATTGATTTTAGGTTTTTCATGATTACTAATGGAATTTTGAACGTAGGTACTTAAAATTTTTTTTTTGTTTTCTCACAGGTAGTTTAAACACATGGTATCAGTATATTATATTGTATATATTGAGTTTCACTCAGAACCGTATTTTCTAATGCGATATTATTGCATTCAAATCTTAATTATATTAAACCACTAATTTACCGAGGACCAAAGAAACAAAGAACCAAAATCAACAGATCCACTTTTTTTATTTAGTTCATTTTCAAAATTTCTACCCTAAGAAGTGTCTATAGAGATAAAAAGAAAAAAGTAATAAAAAAATCAATACTACAGTTCCAAAATTTGTTCTCGTATGAAGAATACATATTTTTCCTATGTTCAAAACTACATTAAATATTATAAAATATGTACGACACTTTTGAGAAATTCGAAAAATAAATTAAAGAAAGTACCAAGTAGATTTGCTACAAAAAGCATACCCTACTTGTTGTAACCAGATCATTATTTCTTAAATTCTAAAAAAAAATTGTTGTAAAGTGGATGCACTCACTTAGTATGTTCTATGATTAATTGGAATAAATATGCAAGTCCATATAATTCTGGGTCTTAGTAATTACTTATTAGTAGTAAACTAATAACTAATTAATATTTTGTAAATATTATATTATCAAATCAACTTAAAAATATTAATCAATGAAAATTGAAGTAAAATGTAGTTCAAAGTTATGCGTTTTCCATTGTGGAGGGGGGTTTCAGTGATACACGTATACTCTAAACATTAAAGAAAAATAAATAAAATACTTACGAAATATTTAAAAAGTTGAACCAAATTAAATTTACGATTTTATATCTCTTTTATGCCTTTTTAAAAAATAATTTTGAATACTTTGAACTAGAAGAAGTTTGGCATCGCCTATGATTATGTTGGTATCTTTCTTTTAGTTGTGTATTATACTATTATGTGTCTTTGATCAGTTGCTCCAATATTTCTTCCCTATTACACAATCTGCAGTCCAGGTAGTCAGTTTATAATTGTTGTTTATTTGTTTAATAATAATCTCAAACCACAATTAATAAAATGTATTTTTTTAGAATTACAGACAATGTTCCTAAGTTTCTATCTTATGCCTGTTTAATAATGCGGATGTTATATGATGTTGCACTTGACTTATATGATAAACAAAGTAATTCAACTGTTGTAACATTTAAGTCACCCGCTCATAGACGATATAGTGAAGTTAGATTATATTTTTTTGAAATGATTTTTAAGTCTAATTTCAAATACTAATTTTGAGTTTATTTATTTAGGTAGCTACAAAACCTTTAGATTGCCAAAATAATAATCGCCGTGCAATACAACTCAATTTAAGTCCTCCAGCATCAGATCAAACTATTGTACATGCTGGTGTTGTTATTGCTATGTTACAACTATTACCATCAATTTACAACCCTTCAACTCCTAAAGTATACTAATATTAAAATGTCTTTTAACTGAATAATATATTGAAATGTCACATTTTTCTAGCTATCACTTACATTGCAAGTTTATATAGGCGAAGTAATCAGATCTTTAGTCCGCGGTGAAAGAAACCAACAACTTTTATGTGATTCTGGATTTCCAACCACTGTATTAAAAGTAGGAAGGATAGCATTATTGGAAGAAACACATCCACTTCATACAGTTTTTCAATATATGTTAGAACGCTTAGCTATTCAATTATTAGAGCCAAAAGATTTGCGAGAATTTTTGAGACTTGGGGAACCTCTTTGTTGTGTTCCATTAGATTTACTGGACTATTGGATAAGTCACAGTAGTAAACAACCAGGTGGAACAGTACCACTAGGTCGAGTCAAAACACTAGTATCTATGACTACCCCTAGAGATCCTTGTATGCTTACATTACCACCATTTTTTGAAATGGATTTATTTTCTGAAGGTTTTGGATGCTTATTTTTACCCAGTATTGCCCCACAGTCTCCAATTAGTGGACCTTCAGTTGTTAATGTCGCTACATTAACTACTCCTGATATGAATGTAATTGGAGGAATAGGAACGGGTTGGTAAATTTAATTTTAAATAATTATTTAAATATTCTTTTTAAAATTTATAATGGTTTTGCATTTTTTTAAAGGTGATCGTATGTTTCCTCCACAAAGTGGTCTTAGTTACTCAACGTGGTTGTGTGTTGAAAAATTTTCAGAACCACGAACTGATCCCCATCCTATTCGGCTTTTAACCTTAATAAGAAATGTGCAAAATACTAAAGATCATTTAGTTTGCTTAGCAGTAGTAATATCTGCTCGGGATCGAGCACTTACCATCTCCACCCAAGAGACTCCAATATCAATGAGTATGTTGTAAAATTTAACTTTTTAACATTTATTATTTTATCCTGTATTTATCTATATTTTTAGCCAATGCTGATTGGGAACCAGAAGTAATTGGTGATTCGTGTGCTAGAATATGGTATCCAGATCTTATACAAGAAGGCCAATGGCATCATATTGTATTAGTTTTAAATAGAGCCGTTTTAAAAAATTCATCCTTTTCTTTGTATATGGATGGTCAACATGTGCATACACAAAAAGTTAGATGATTAAAGAATAGACATATTTTAAAAAATTTAAAGGTATTAATTTAAGTTTATATTTTAACCACATTTTAGTTACATTATATTTCCCAAAATCCTGGCGGAGGTGCAGCTAATTTAACAATTGCATCTTCAGTATATGGATACATAGGGACACCTCCAATTTGGAGAAAATATTCAAAACTAACATGGAAACAGGGACCTTGTTGTTTATTAGAAGAGGTATTAAATCCTCATGCTATAAAAATTTTATATCAGCTTGGTCCTCATTACTTTGGAAGCCTACAAGCACCTGATATTAAAGGTATACATTTTTTATTTATTAGATAAAAAAAAATATATATATATATATATATTATATTATATTATCTAAAAGATTTAGAACATATTGGACCGTTAGTATCTGAAGAAAAAGTCATTTTTGGATTGAATGCAAGGGCAGTTTCTCAATTAACTTTGGCAAAAATAAGAAAAATTTACAGTAAAGTGGATAGTAAATCAATTGCTAAACAAGTAAATATTCTTATTATTATGTAACATCTTAAATATAAGTTAAATCTTAAAGAAACCTAGTTATATTTAAACTTAAAAAAGCTTGCCAAATACCTACTGTTAGTAAAAATTTGTTTTGTTCTTGTTTATCAGAACCAGATAATGTTCATGTTATATAATTATTTAGATAATAAATAATTGTATTAAAAATGAATAAATCATATTTGCATATAAAAAAAATTATTCTGAGTAAAGCTTGGTCATTTATACTAATTATTAATTAATATTTTTTATTAATAGTCATTTTAAATTAATGTACAAAAATTAATTATTTATTTATTACTCTTGAATTTTTAATTATTTATATTTATATAAAAATATAATATATATTTTATATAATGATAAATTTCACTAGAAATTTAAACTTTAATGATTTATTAAAAAAAAATATTGTGTCAAATTGTCAACCAACTTTTGAGATATTTTATATTTAATTTAAATAATAATGAACTTGTATAAATGCTCAGATCTCAAATACTGAAAACTATGTTATTAACTAGACAATTTTTTAAATAAAATTCAATACATAGAGGACTATCAAACAAAATGCTCTACTGGAAATATATCTTACACGATCAGACCATTATTTCTACAATACTACCCAATAAGTGACTCCGTAACTAAACCAATGTATACTTTGTAAAAATAATATATTCTTTACATCATAGTGTATTTTAAGTTTTTTTTTCCACATAAAATAATATTTAATTAATAATTATTATACAGGACAAGTCTTCAGAATTTGACAAATGATAAAACTCTGGTTCTACACAATATTTGTTTAAATTTTTTTTAAATTATTATACACAGACCCTACAATTATGGTATTCAGGTATATTATAATTTTATTTTTATTTTCTAAATAAAAAATAAAAAATTAAAGTTTTATCAATTTTTTAATTCAAAATATCCATTTTGTAGTAGATTTGTAATAAAAAAATATTTTGACATACAAATTTCTTCTTAAATTGTTTTCATTTATTTTTAATGATATTTTGAATTTAATGTATATATAACATTTTTTCATTATTTAAAATTAAAATTAAAAAATTAAAAATTTTAAATTTAAAATATAAATGCTTACCGATTAGTGTATTGTATCAAAAATATTGCATTTTCATTAACTTCAAAAAATTATTAAAAACAAACACTTTAAAAAAAAATTTAATATCAATTTTTTTAAATACAAATCTATAAAACGGCTATTTTGAATTAAAAATTGATAAAAATTATGTTTTTTGATTTCTTTATTTAGAAACAAAAATAAAAAAACAGGAAGGTCGATTCTAAACCTTCATCCTTTGGACCTTTGGTCCTCAGAACAATTAGTGTTTTATTATAATTAAAAAATGTATGCAATGGTATTGCATTTGAAAATATGATTCTGAGCGAAACTCAGTTAGATATACCATATATTATACCAAAAATCTGTTCCAAAGTTATACCTAAATCCGTTCATTCAAAATTTCATTAGTTATCATAAAAAATTTAAAATCAATTTTGTCAAAATTACGATTTCCATAAATTTTTCTGTTTTTCCATTATTATTTAGTAGTTTTTACTTGCCCAGGGAAAAACTACGATCAAAACTCAGTTATCATGAAATGAAATAAAAAAATTTTAAATTATGGAAACTGTAATTTTGCCGATTTTTTGCCATTTTTGGGTAGCTTTTCTCTCCCAAGGAAAAATTTTTGAGAAATTCAAAAAATGAACTAAATAAAAGTACCAACTAGATAAAATTTGATACAAAATAAAATGTTTTCAGACATAAAGAAAAAAAAACATTGTTGTAAAACTAATACAATATTTGCTTCGCTCAGTATCTAAAATAAATGTACTTTAATTATAATAATAATATTAAAAATATTTTTTAACAAATATAGCGTAGAACCAGAGTTATTTAATTTGTCAAATCCTTGATACTAACCTGGTGAGTGTATATTTATTTATTATTATTAATAGAAAAAAATACATTATAGTACTATAATTACAGTATTATATTACAGTGAAACAATTATATTGATATTGATATATATATAATGTAAATATTTTTTGATAAGATTATTTGAGTATAAAACTTAGATTTATAATATTATAATAAACATTATATAATGTAAATTAAATTAAAAAATTATTAGCTTGGAATGTCAACTCATGAAAATGCTACACCTATTCGTATTATGCATAATACTGCTGGACATCTAGCTGGTTCAGCTAGAAGTTTAGGTGGAGTTATATTGGGATACTTGGGAGTTCGCACATTTTATCCACGTCCTGTTTTAAAATTAATTGATAACATTGGAGGATGTTCTGTATTATTGGGTAAATATATTTTAAATAAATCTATTTATTTTTAAAGTATTGGTCAATATTTGAATTATTCAGGATTAATTGCAATGGCAAGAGATATGGAAAGTTTATATGCTGCTGTTAAAGCATTAAGTGGAGTACTACACTTAAATATGACAGCAAAAAGAGAGATGGAACGTAAACGTGGATATCAACTTTTAGCATTATGTCTGCGTAGACATAAACACTTGCTAAATGCCCATATCCTACATATTATACTTGGTTTGGTAATTACAACAAGAAGTGTTGAAGCCCCAAGTATACCAGATTCAGTTGCATTTAATGATTTGATTTGTGAATTGAATGTAAGTATGAAATTTAAATTTTAACTGGATATTATTGTATTTTTTGTTTAACATTTTTTAGTTTTGGCAAGAAGTTCCTTCTGGTCTTTTACGTTCACTTCTTGAACAATTATATGAGTTGGTGTCAGACTCAAATGAAAAAAGAAATAATTTGATTATATTGAGAAATATGGAGATGGTACGCAAAATGGTAAACTTTTTGCCAATTATTTTTAATACATCTACATCATCGACTTCAGATGTGTTATTTTCGTTGCTTGGATCACTTTTATCAAAACATCCATTGACTGAAGATTTACTATGGTAAGCAACTAAATAATATATTTAATCCTGTACATTTTTTTTCTTTTGAATATTACATACTCTTCTGTCACTATGTTAGTAATTTTAAATTACATACATTTATTATTATTATTATTGTTCATTGAAGTAAATAATTCTAGTATGTTGTAGAAACTTGTTGTTTGTATGGCACAAATATTGAAATATTCTTCTAATTGTTGGTAATATATGCTAGGTAGCCTGAGTACCTAACAAGTTTAAAATATTTGACATTTAAGATAATTCCGTCAAATAGTAAACATAATTTATTAACAGCATAAACTATTACAAGTCTCAGACAATTTTAATATTGAGTGGGTGGAGTTGAATGGATTTATTTTGTTAATGGTGTAATTGAATATGTGAATTTAACAGCAACTTTTTTTTTTTAATTTGAAATCACAGATTGTATTATAAAAATTACTATCAAAATTTGGAAATTAATAATAGTTATTTAATTATTTTGTATTTTAAAGTTTTGGTCAGTACATCGTGTCTACATTAAATACGGGACTCAATACAGAATTTAGTCTTAAAGTAGAAGAATTTGAAACAAGATCTAAGACTTTGGAAAATATTGAATTGAATAATGAAGAAAAAACAATTTGTATAATATTATTACGTAATCGTTGTCTTCAACTTATGCATTCTCTCTTGTTTACTAATAAAAACTTAGTTTGTACTGGGTAAGTATAATATTTTTACAATATTTATCTTGATATCATACTAATACACTCATAATATATATGTATAATATTTATTTTAATAATATTTAATATTTTTATAGATTTTGTGAAGATTTTGTACGAGTATTAGGCTTTGATTGGGTACTTTTATTTATGCAACAAAACATACATAGTTCTTCAATAAATTGGGCATATAAAATCCTTACTACTTTATGTTCAGTGCCTATTTTAATGGTTAAATTTAGAGAGGCATCTAGTAATGGTGGATGGTTATTTAATACAGAACTTATACAAAATAATAGAGCAAATTTGATGCTAAGTAATATTTTTGTGAATAAATTAAAACCATATTCTCTTTAGTTAATATAGATAATAGATTACATTATTTCGATTACATATTTTAGATTATCAACTTTCTCCAAGCTTACAAAAGAATAATAAAGATATACTTAATAAAATAGAAGCTTTAAACATTCCTGGGTTTCAACATCTATCTTGGTTTCTTTCTTTTCATACAGAACTTCCTGAACTTTATTATTTTCTTATGGCTTTAATGTTGGGACAACCAGCTAAGATAATTCCCAATGATAAAAAAGTAAATAATTTGCAAAAACCTACTAAAATTAATTGCTTAATGAA
This sequence comes from Eriosoma lanigerum, assembly GCA_013282895.1. Taxonomy (NCBI): domain Eukaryota; kingdom Metazoa; phylum Arthropoda; class Insecta; order Hemiptera; family Aphididae; genus Eriosoma; species Eriosoma lanigerum. The sequence continues at coordinate 29,573,478 of CM023359.1, forward strand.
AAACCATATATATTTTTTTTAGTTAAATCTTGATGGAATTTGGATTTTTATGTTTGGTGTTCCTATAAGTCAATCACTTTCTGCAGTTAGTGATCGTATTGTACTATGTGCTGAAGCTGTTACTGCCCTTTTGTCAACTGTGAGATTAATATTGAATCAAGATAACAGAGAGTAATATTTTAGAATAATGTTTGTATTTTACCTTAACCAAATTAATTTTTATTTGATTTCAGAATTAAATATGAAAATTGGTTAGAAGATCACCCTGTTACTATAATTCAATTTCTTTTTTATCTATATCATAACCTTCCAGATTGGATGCCAGCATTTATGACTTCAGAGATTTTGCACTCCTTAAGTGCGACACTTTTCCCATTTACAAATTTGAATTTAAGTGAGCCATCCACACCAAATGATGATTGTTTTATTAAAACACCAGAGGGAACTCCACCGCCAACTGCTCAAAAGGAACAATCATTAACATTACATCCTTCTAGAAAATTTGTAATTGATTTTTTAAGAGTTATTGTTGTTGATTCATTACTGTTGCCAATAAATAGCAAATCATTACCACCTTTAGACTTAGTTCTTGATGTAAGTTTTCTATTAATAATATGTATATTGTATATATAATATAATCTATTATTTTCAAAAATATAGTTAAAAAAAAAAATTAATTTATGTATATTTTAAATTTTATACAGGGTTCACCAGAAGGTGCAACTTCATCTCAAGTATCAAAATATCAAACTGAACTTATATCTACATTAATGGACCATTTATTAGCTGCTGATATTATGATTGGGGAGCAAGCAGCTGTGTCAACAATTCCGGGGGGTAATGCTCAAAATATCCCTCAGAATGTTTGTTATTTGACCTGTCGTATTGTAGACAAACTTTGGCAGGGTGTTCTGTTGAAAGATGCACATGAAGTATTTGATTTTATCATAAAATTAATTGCTCAAGCAAAAAGAAGACCTTGCTCTGTACCAATGGAAGGATTTTATCACTGTCTTAATAGAACTACTTTATTTTTACTATCAAGAAATACAGATTCTATCGCTTTACAAATGCCAGTTTTGGAAACATTACATAAACTTACCAATAATAGGTTATTAATTATTAACATATTTACTATTCCAAAATAATAATAAGAATAATATATTTATATTTTTTTCTTCTTTAAATACAGAACCCTAGTATTCGGAGCGGGTAATCATGAATTGGATTTTATTGGCTGTCTTATTTATTGTTTATTACAGTTAACTTCAGATATGAAAATAATGTAATATTTTATTGTGTTTACTATTTTGTATATTTAAAAATTGAGATATAATTATGTCATTAGATTGGATACCAATGCAAAAACTACATGGCATATAAATCCAAATCATACAGCAGAAATTGAAGAACAAACAGCTAAACAAGGACAAAATTTAATGGCAGTTGCAGCAAAACGTGTATGGGAAGAATTATATATATCTAAAAAGCCAGCTATTGAAGAGGTAAGTTATAAAATATAATTTGGGGGTTCCCATCTATATTATTAAACAATTTTATTTTTTAAAAAATATGAGTTATTTGTTAGATTTTTAATTATAAATTAAAAATAAAATATTTATTATGGATACATGTATTTTAATAATTATGTTGTCATCTTAATTATGGTTAAGACAGTCTTCTGATAAAACATATTCTATTGATGATAATCAGCCTGAAAATAATCATACAACAGTCTCTGATTGTGCTTCATAAATATGAATGTATAAATATAAATATTTATATATTTATATTTTCTATATAAATATTTCTACACTTTATTTGTCAATTGTCATAATATTGTTAGGTGTGGTTTGGTTAGTGGCTTTAATCCCCAGTAGGAAGTAATAATTGTATAAAATAAACTATTTTTTTTTAGAGTTATCAATTCTAAGGTTGGTTCTGCAGTTTTCCGTAATTTCTCCATTCATCTCTGTTACCAGCTAGTCTCTTCAATTCCTTATAGTTTGTTAGACCTGCATAGGAAATCATCTTTTCGATGTAAGATATTCTTGGTTGTTCTCGATCTCTTTTGTCCTTTATTTTCCCTTTTATAATATACAGAAGCTCTTCTTTGTGTCTTAAGACATGACCTATCATATTACATTTTCTTTCTTTCATTGTGCTCAGTATCTTCCTGGTTTAATTTATTTTGTTTAAAATATTTTTGTTCATTCTTCTTTCTGGCCAGCTTACTCGCAACATTTTTCTCCAGCACCAAATCTCAAAACTATTAAGTATCATGTCCTCTGCTTAGTTCTTTGTTTTTAGTTTGTATATTGCATAAAATAGTTGCTGATTTGCTGTATAACATAACTATAATATAATATTTTGTTTTATTATATTATAAAGCTGATTATAAATAAAATAACTAAATCTATTAATAGATTAGATTCATGCATGTGAATGAGCATAATAAGCATAATAATTATATAAGCTACAAAACTTTTGGTTAGTCACAAATAAAATTGCTAAATAGCTATGCTAACATACATCACTCTGTAGCTATTTATCATACAACTACTTTGTCACATTTTTTAATGTGGGTTGTCTATGGTTAGGTTAGATATATTCTTATTATATTCATATTAGATAATCAACATAACCTAACCATACTTTGTATAAAATTATACATGTATATTGTATAATGGGTTTTATTTAATTTTCATAGGACTCGTGTATAAATGTTACAATATATAACGTGATAGTATAATAATATTATTTTATAAAAAAATTGTGTTTATTACTTATTAGTTTATTACTTAATGATAATTAAAATTTACAGTTCTAATTATTTATTAAGATCTTAATTACCAATTAACCATTAATATTAAATTGAACAATTATATGTTTTTCATTTTTTTTACAAAAAATATTTTAATTGATTTAAAATTTAAATATTTATGTTTTATAAAATTTTTATCTTATAACAATGTAATAAAATAACAACTGGTTGGTCACTCATTATTAAAATATCTAGATCTATGATATTCACCACATGTTGTTTTTAACCACCTCCTTCTACACCATTAATCATATAAACTTTCTCCTTATTGATACTACTGTTTGCAATCTTGGCTTTATGTTAACTCCATCTTTTTGTTCTTGGACTCATATCTATAATGTTACATGTAAAACGTTTTAAGTTTTAGATTTATTAAAAGAATAATTGGGGAATTCAAACTATCCAATTCGCTTAAATCCTTGGTTTATGTTCTAGTTAAATCTATTATTGAATACAACTCGGTTGTTTGGAATTAGCATACTGCGAAAATTTGTAAACAACTTGAATATGTCCACTGAAGATTTCTGAGTTTCATTACATACACTTTTCAAATTAACTGCTGTATTCATGAACTCACTCTCGTTCTTCATTTTTTAAATCTTCCTTATCTGACAGTCTATAGTCTCATAATATTTTATTCTTACAAAAACTTTTTTTTTTTTGTTAGATTTTAATATACTGTGACATTTTTAAATATAATTTATTCTAAACCAATTGCAGCTTTTGGTGTATATTGTGTACTATTATTAAAACCATGTGTATGAATTACAAAATTTAACTCCTAAATAAGCTACTTCTAAATTTGAAAAATAATATTTATTACCAACAAGATGAATTTATAAATTATATAACTTAATATCTACTTTATAACTGCCTCTAGAATGTCCTAGTTATTTCATCTTGAAATATTAAAGTTAGAAAATCTATATATAAACAATGACAGATAGATTAGGAAATTTGAAACAACCATTCATCTATCAACATCAGCAAAGAACAATGAGGGAGCTGTGTACAAGGTTTCCGTTATTTAAAATGTTTTTATTTTATAATAACTTATTAGGTTGTGATTGTAGGGACTTGAAAAGTATCATTTCTGTACCAAATTGCATCTAGTTGGTACTTTATGTAGCTCATTTTTCGAATTTTTCAAAAGTTTTTCCTTGAGAGATGAAAAACTACCAAAAAATGTGTAAAATTACGGTTTCCGTTAAGCTCTGGAATTTTTTCCAAAAATGTTTAATATTACCTACCTGCAATTTGAAGTTTAATGGTTTAACTCTTTGAAATTTATTTTAAATATTCACATTGGTAATTTACACACGTGGTAAAATTTTGGAATGGATTATCAGTATGGTGTATTATAATATATTGAGTTTTGCTCAGAATTATATTTTCTTATGCAAAATCATTGCATTCAAATCTTAATAATTATAATAAACCACTAATTTCTCGGAGGACCAAAGGAACAAAGGAAGAACATCCATAATCAACCATCTTACTTTTTTAGTATTATATTTAATATTTACTATTTAGTATTAATGACTGATCCCATCTCTTTGGGAGTTTATAACAAGGTAGAAAAATATTAATAATGTAATATATTTTATTTTGGACATTTGTTTTCAATTATATTTTAGGTTTTCAAAATTCCATTACCAATATTATCAAATAACAAAGCTCCGGATTTACATTCTGTACGTGAACTTATTTATGAAATTGCTCAAAAACATTGGTTAACTTATATTGACATGGAGAAAAAATCTTTATATAAAATGCCATGGGAATTACAAACTCAAATTCAATCAGTAATTAATAACATATAAATACAGTGACTAATAAGTAACTTGAAAAATTACATATTTTTTATGTTATTTTATAGAAAATACAAAAGGTCACTGGTGGCTTAACAAGACTTGCGTCTCGTGGTAAAGTTCTTAGACGTGATGAAAGTCGTTGGCAAAGTGGTAGTTTATCTAGCATTTCAATACCATTATCAAGAATTACTAAAAGTGAATGGTCAACGTGGGCTAATCATGGTTTAAACGCAGTATGTGAACTTGTCTCTATGCAAGCAGCACGTCAAGTTCAGCATCAATCATTTACCGTGCGCTATGTTCTGGATCAATGGTATTTGATTGAACAGGAATTAACTAGAGAAAGAGGACTTTGGGGTCCTTTTACTTCTTGCAAGTATGCGGAATATTAGTAATTATTAATTATTAATTACTTTTATTTATAGTAAATAATCTATTGATTTTAGATTAGATAAGTGGATACTAGACATGACAGAAGGTCCATGTAGAATGCGTAAAAAAATGGTAAAAAACCATCAGTTCTATACACATTACCCATATCGACCTGAACTTGAGTCTGGAGATAATGTAATTTTATTTTAAACTAACATATGTATACATAATATAAATTGAGAGTTAGAATTTTCTCGCACTATAAGACTATTAAATATGTTTATAAAAATATTCTCTATACTCTTTTCCATTTAAGAAAGGTCCCTCTGTCAGACGAAAATTGGTTGGTTTAGTGCATCTCCACATTATACCCTATGTAATTCCCCTTCCATGCTCCACAAAGATGTAATTACACGAACAGCAGTCGACAGTTTTCTATCAGTCTACATGCACGAAACGGTACCTTTCTTAAGTGGTACTGAGTATAATAAATATACCAAAATTTACTGACATATGCAAATATATTATTTGTGTATATATTTCATTTATATACATCTATTAATAATTATATAATTTATATTGTATAAAAACAAATTTACTATTTAAAACTTAATTTTGATTGTTAAAAAACAATTTTTATTTTCTTATAAAATGTAAAAAGTTATATGATTTATTTCTTTAAACTTAAAATAATGACTAGAGTAAATATACAAATTAATTATTATAAATGCATGAAAGTTCAAACTCTGAAAATCATAAAAATGTATACAAGTGTAATAATTCAAAATATATTTTATTTTAGAAAGGATTGAAATATCGTGTAGCTACGAGTTATGATAGCAAAGAATTTTGTCAAAAATATAAATTACCTACTTTAATAGATATGGAAAATTTGGCTCCGCAATCTAATGAAAATAATAAATTTTTGACAATAGTTGATAGTCAAGATACTTTTGATTTTGAAAAAAATATAGATGATAATGGTATACAATTTATTGATATTTTTTTTTTATGTATAAATTATATCATTATGTAAAAGGGGATAAACATTTTATTTTAATATACAGTAATACTAGTATAGAATTATTTATACAATTATTAAACATTTTAGAATATTTATTAAATATAATTTGTATATATTTTTACATTTATAAAATATACTTTAATTTTTAGAATTACCATTCAAAGGATTAAAACGAGTTGTTAAACGATCAACTTCTGAACCCGATGATGGAATGGATGATAACGATATAGAAAGTGGAATTGAAGACCAAGCACCACCAGATGATAACCATACAATAATTAGACTTTTAGAACCAAATGAAAAAGTATAACTTACATTTATCAATATTTATAATATTAATTAATAGTTATAAAATAACATAATAATTTGTTTAATTCTAAAGATTAGTCATATGTTTCGCTGTGCAAGAATTCAAGGTCTAGATACATATGAGGGTTTACTTTTGTTTGGTAAAGAACATGTTTATATCGTGGATGGTTTTACATTATTTAAAACTAGAGAAATTAGAGATATTGATACTTTATTACCCAATTCATATGAGCCGTTATTACCAAGTCCAGGTAATGGAAGTCCTAATCGAATACGCATTAAAAAACTTAGTTCGAAGTTTTTATATGATGACATAAGGTATTTCTAATTAGTAATAATTAATTGATTATTTGACTATAAAAATATAGATTTTTAATTTGTACAATATTCTTATTGAATTTTAGAGAAGTACATAAACGGCGATATCTGTTACAACCAATAGCTATAGAATTGTTTTCTGCTGATGGGCGTAATCATTTATTGGCACTTCCAAGAAAACTTAGAAATAAAGTTTTTAATAGGTAAAAGTTTTTTTTATAGTAAAATCATTATTTATATAATATTGATTAATATGAAATTTTGTTCCAGTCCCAAATACCAAGTTGTATATTTATTTTTAAATTATTAGTCTTTTTATGTTATCTAATCATTTTTATCTTTTGTTTCATTGTATATTGTTAAAATAAACAATATAATTTTTATTTAGATTTATGGCATATTCAACGTCAATTGCAGATAATGCTCATCAATCTGTTGCTGGTCAAAAAAGAACAGCAAATGTGGAACAGAGCACAAGTCTTCTTTCAAATCTAATGGGAGAAACAACAGTTACTCAAAGATGGGTGGTAAGTTTATAATATAAGAAATATTTGATTTTCAATCAAATATTTTATTATTTAAGTATTAGAATACTTTGATTAAATTAAGATTCTAAATTTAATAAAAATTACTTTAAGGAAATATATTTAATTTAAATGAAACTTAGTTTCCTATGATAACAACAAGAATAATAATAACCACCATTTAGTATTTAAATTTTGAATTTATTTATTTGTGTTAATATTAGTAATATAATGAACATGTAGGAGGGGATCAGAATATTCATATAGTACCTCATACTTGTTGTAAGACGCGACTTGGATGGGGTACAAAAGGTTAAATAAAGAAGTAAAAAGTGTAGTTAGCAAAGTAAAATTAAAAAGTGTGTATTATGTGCTTACTAAGTTACGATAAATAAGATGATTGTTTGTGAAATCGTATCAAACCAAGTTACTAGGCACTCTCTGTCGTACGATTAATTTTACCTACAAATTGCTGTTGATCGACAAAATTTCAAATCGTTTGTTAATTGATAATTTTAAAATACCTAATATAAGCAATAGTTTACAATTGTTTTGTTTTTGTATTAATAGTAATTATGCATAAAAAGATTAAACGTGTTATAATATGTTAACCTTTTATAATATTTTTATATAATATTAATACGAGTATGTCAGTATGAGTGTTTGAAATGACATCATACAAAATGCATCATACTTAATAATATATTTAATCTTGTATCATACTTAATCTTGGATTCAAGACGATTTACAAATATAATTGAAGGTACAACTATTTTTTCAAAGCCTTACAATATTTGGCAAAAATCAATTGTATTAAACGTAATAGTTAAGTTGATCAGTTAAAATCCACCAACGTTGTTCTTTGGAATAAGTACATTATATTATCAGATAGGTCTATTAAATACCATTTTCCAATTTTAATTTTTTTTTTTTATATAGAGGTGTTCAAAAAAAATTTTAAATACTTCTTAAATCTATTGGAGTATTACTTAAATACATTTGATTTAAAAATATTTGTTGAGTATTTAAAATAATTTTTTTATAATATTTAAGCAGTATTTAAAATACTATTCAAAATTAATTTTTACAACATTGAAGTACGAGTTAACCTAATAAAAATGTCTAGTTTCACTTATGAGAACGACATTTTAATTTTCGTATGAGACTATAGATTATGACAACTGATACCAAAACTTATTATACTCATATAATTTGTATATGTTTTTCAAACTACGAAAATACTTAATAATACATCAAGTGCATCACAACTTAAATCTATATAAAAGTATTTATCTAATATTTGAAACATTGTTAGATTCTAAGCGAAGCGAAAAATGTATTGAAAAATAATGTCTTACAAAGATGTTTTTTTGTCTGAAACATTTTTTTGGGTAGAAATAGTGATCAGATGTAACCACATGTAGGAGGATATGCTTTCGATAAAAAATTGCATCTACCTTGGTAATTTATTCAGTTCATTTTTCGGATTTCTGGTAGGTTTTTCTTTAGTAGAAGAAAAAATATCAAAAAATAACAGAAAAACGATAAAATTTCGGTTGCCATGAATTTGATTTTAAATATCTTGGATTCTTGGTATAACTAATACAGTTTTTAACATACGGAATTATTTCATATTATTATACAATATTCCATATTGTATTTATTATTTTAAATGTTTTATTTTTATCTTTAGAGACATTGGTCTGTGGACTGTGTAAATGAAATTGCATAATTATGCAATAAATATATTTTATATGTATAAAAGTATTTATTAGTATTAGCATCTAAATTATATTATATGTTAATTATTAAAAATTAAATTGTTGATGATAAATTTAATTAGAGCTGAGGCCCTTTGTTTGTCAATCCCTGGTGAGGCTTCTCATACCCAATCCGACCCTGCATATAGCCACAGTATACCACAGCGGACACTCATGGTTGATGTTATCTATTAATATTATTTTTTCTTATGCAATTAATAATTACAATTTTATATTTGTTTATTGGTTATAATTTATAAACAATATTGTTATTAAATATACATTATAAATATAAAATTCCAAGTTTAATAAACAAAGAATAATACAACTTCATTTTTTTCTGGTATTTAAATTATAAATTTATTATTGGAGTACATGTTATTAAAGTACTCAAATTTTGCCGCCAAGTAGGCAGGTACTCTGCTTATTGAATAATCCGCCTCTGATGAAAGATGTATCAATTGTGGGTCAAATGAAAAAGAATATGCTAAGATGGTTCGGGCATGTTATGAGGAGAGATTATTCAGAGGAAGTGAGAGTTGATATGAAAACGAATGTTGATAGTATAAGGGAAAGAGAAAGCCATGACGAGGTTGAATTGAGAATGATATGAAGATAGCTGGTGTGAATGGACAATATATAGGTGATCAAAATCTATGGAAGTGTAGAACCAGGGTGGCCGATCCTTGATCCTTATAGTTGAGAGGTAAGGTGAAGAAGAAGAAGAAGAAGAAAAATATATTATACATACTTATATTTAATATTTTCGGTTTCTTTAAATTAAATTAGTTAATAATAATATTCACATTTTAATTGATTAATTATTTTATAGAAAGGTGAAATATCGAATTTTCAATACTTAATGCATTTGAATACATTGGCTGGAAGAAGTTACAATGATCTTATGCAGTATCCAGTATTTCCTTGGATACTTAATGATTATGAATCTGATGTTCTTGATTTTTCGAATCCAAATATCTTCAGAGATTTTTCTAAACCAATGGGTGCTCAATGTCCTCAACGGCTCGAGCAATTTTTAAAAAGGTATATAAATAATAATATTATTTACTATTTATTAATAAAATTATTTTATTTTATTACTTTCTCTTCCTACTACCTATATCAAATATAAATCTATGGATTAATCCGATTTATTATTATCTCATTATATAGTTTAATTGTCATCAATTCATCATATATATTTTAAATAATATATATTATATGTTAATGTATAAAATGATATAGTGTAATATGATTTAATGTGTAATAGTTACTACTTAATTATTTTAGGTATCGTGAATGGGATGATCCACATGGTGAAACTCCTCCTTATCATTTTGGTACACATTACTCCTCAGCTATGATAGTATGTTCATATTTGGTTAGAATGGAACCATTCACACAGCATTTTCTTAGACTACAAGTTAGAATAAATTTATTGTTAATTTTAATTTATAAATAAATATCATAATTTGTTTTATATTATTTATAAATTTATTTAGGGTGGGCATTTTGATTTAGCTGATCGTATGTTTAATAGTATACGAGAAGCATGGTTATCTGCTTCTAAAACTAACATGGCTGATGTTAAAGAGCTTGTACCAGAGTTTTTTTATTTGCCAGAATTCTTGGTCAATTCAAATAACTTTGATTTGGGTATTTATTATTTAATATTTTGTATTAATTACCTAGCTATTAATTGATTTGTTTTTAATTTTTTGTAATGTGATTCATTTTAGGATGCAAGCAAAATGGAGTACAATTGAACGATGTAGTTTTGCCTCCATGGGCTAAAGATGATCCACATGAGTTTATCCGTGTACATAGATCAGCGCTTGAATCTGAATATGTTTCGCAGCATCTTCATGAATGGATTGATTTAATATTTGGCTATAAACAATTAGGACAACCTGCTATACATGCTTGCAATCTTTTTCATCATTTGTTTTATGAAGGAAATGTTGACATTTACAGGTAAAAATAATTATAAATATATTTTGTTTGTTTTAAATAAGTGTTGATTTTATTTTACTTAGTATTGACGATCCATTAAAGAAAAATGCTACTATTGGATTTATTAATAATTTTGGCCAAATTCCAAAGCAACTTTTTAAAAAACCCCATCCAAGTAAAAAACAACCAAATAACAGAACATCAATGCTTGACGCTGCTAATCCAATATTAAGTACCAATACCAATATAACATTTGGTGACAAGCTTTTCTTTTATCATTTGGACAATCTGAAACCATCATTACAACCTATAAAAGGTTTATTATATAATGCTATTTCTTTGATAACTGCTTAACTAAGAGTTCAATTTTATGGGATTTTAGAATTAAAGGGTCCTGTTGGTCAAATTCTTCAAGTTGATAAGAATGTATTGGCTGTTGAACAGAATAAAGCATTAATGCCTCCAAGTTTTAATAAAACCATTACTTGGGGTTTTGCTGATCACAGTTTAAGATTAGCACAATATGAAACTGATAAACCAATTGTAATCTGTGAAAGTTCAAGTCAATCACCTGGAGAAATTGTGACTTGTGTCTGTCCTACCTCTAAGACTGTTATTACTGCTGGAACTAGCACAGTAATATCAAATATAATTTTAAGCATAACTAATTTTAATTTTATAATATTATATGTTAAATAGGTTTTGACTGTCTGGGAATTAGATTTAAATTATAAATCATTAAAAATTGTGGATAATCTCTATGGACATACAGAAGCGGTAACATGTTTAGCTGCCAGTGATACATATAATATTGTTGTTTCTGGTAGTAGAGATTGTACAGCTATAGTATGGGATTTATGTACCAAAGCTTTCGTGAGGCAGCTAAAGAAACATAATGCTCCAGTTGCAGCTCTCGCAATTAATAACTCAACAGTTAGTAAAAATGTAGATAATTACAGTGAACATTGCTTATAACTAACATTAAAAGGATAATGGAATTTAAAATTGTTTATTAAACAAGTATTTCATGATAAATAGAATAAATGCAAACAAATTAAGAATAATTGTAATATTCAGTCATATATAACCTGTTATAAACAATTTCCACTATTTTATAATTTTTTTTTTTTTTTTAATTGAATTAATGTGTTTTGAAAATTATTAGGGTCAAATAGCTTCATGTGCTGGTACTATGTTACATGTTTATACTATAAATGGTGAAGAATTAGCTAATGTTGATACAAGTGTTGGTCGAGCTGATAGAATGCAACAAATATTATGTGTTGCTTTTTCACAAGCTATTGATTGGGACCCGCAAAATGTTATTATTACAGGGTCATCTGACGGAGTTGTTAGAGTATGTGCTTAAATTAAAGTTATATTATTAATAATTAAAGTAATTTGTATATTTAATAGATGTGGTCTATGGAATATGTGCAAGTTCCTAAAGTTCCATTAAATGCTCCTTTAAAGGAAACTTTATTGTCCAAAGAATTTAATGAAGGAAAAGTTAAAGATGTTGGAGAAAGTTGTGTTCTAAAAACACGTCCAATTGCTGTACAAAGACTAGCCAAGCAATTAAGTATGTCTTCAGAAACTATTAATGAACAAGGGTTAGTATTGAAAAGTGGATCTGAGAGTAGTTTATCTGAACATGAACTTAAAACACCTGTTAAGAAGAATGAAGAACTCGATAAAATCGTTTTAGATGAAAACGATTCAACTTCTCCAGTTCCAGTAATGAGAAAAAAAAGGTATTTTAGATGGATTTTGAAGTTATAAATTTATTATAATTATATTTTCTTTTTTTTATTATTATGTATTCTTATGTAACGGTTTTAATAAAAATTGCGATTGAAAAACAAGTACCATCTATAATAATATAATTTAATTATATTCTGATCACTCTAAGAAAGAACCTTTTCAGTTGGCTTCTGTGCATTGGACATGGTTAACGTGGCTATGCCAAACGCATGGACTTATCTATCACCAATGGGAACTACACATTAAGAGGACATCATACCCAAATATTTTGTCTTTGTATATCTAATGAGAAATAAAGCAAAATCACAGCAATGCAGAACTTAAATTGTGATGTTTAGATTGAACTTAGATTATAAATATTTATTAGCAAAAATTTAAAGAAAACATATTTTGGAGGGAATGTCATATTGATTTTATAAAATATTGTCTTGTGAAGAAGTTACAGTATGTTAAAAAAAAATATAAAACTTAATACACTATAAATTATTTGTTAGACAATATTTTACAAAACAGGTATGACATTCCCTGTAAAATATGCTTCATTTTAAATACATAATCTATACTCTAAAGTTAAATCTAAACGCAATTTAAGTTTTGCACTGCTGTGATTCTTGCTAAATTCCTCGTTAGATAGATAGAACATACAGGTATGACATCCTCTTAACGTGTACACATAATTTAAAATACAACTGTGGTCATACATATGCGACATTTGATACAAAGTTTCAGCAGGTTGTTTAATTATGGTAAAGTGTGATTTGAACCATGCTAATGAAAACTGGGCACCGCTAATATTCCTTTTTAAAGTGAACAAAGTATATAAAAATATACTCATGTGTACCAATTATCATGATAACTGGACAAGTGATAAAAATAATTTTGTCATACGATCAATCGGTATAGTTTTTATATGTACATGATTATAGTAATGTAGGGGAATTTTTGGGTTGGACGATGAGAAGAATTATTATAAAAATATAGATATAAAGTGTTGTATTCGTGGGTAGTAGTGGGAATGAAGTTGTTATTAAGAAATAGATCTAGAATGGAAAGGGAAAAACATATTCTATGGTTTATTTTAAATTGTTAAGAAAATACTTACACTATACCCGTATATTTTTCTGTATAACTATCTCTGTTTATCCAAATGAAAACATAGCAAAATAAAAGTCACATATTTCTTAAATTGTGGCATTTGAGTTAAACTTTTAAGTTAAATACTTATTACCAAATTTAAAGAATGGAATATTTTTGAGGGCTATTTGTAAAATGTTATCTAACAATGAAGTTATAAGTGTTTTAAGTATTTTCATTTTTTAAGTAATTATAAGTTCATTGTTGAAAATGACCTCTTTAAATTTAAAAAAATTTGGATTTATATTGTAATATAATTTATTTTTAGGGCAACGAGAACTAATCCACTACTTCGGAAATCAGAATGTAATACATCAAGTTCAACCGAGGAATCTAATATTCAACAAGAATCTTTATTAGTTACTGATTCAGTATTAAGATTAAGCAAAAGTGAGACTAATCTGATAGAATCATTTGTTATTGTTGATCAAGATGATTTGAGTCCAAAGACTAAACCTGTTAGTCCTTTGCATAGATTAAGAGATGGTATATTAAAAATATTATAAAATAAATACTGTCTTTTTCATTAATGTAAAACTAATAATCAATGAATTAAATATCAAACATGTAATTGTTCTATGACAGGTTATCAATGGCAACGTCAGTTAGTGTTTCGTAGTAAATTGACTATGCATACAGCATATGACCGTAAAGATAATGCTGAACCAGCTTCAATAACATGCATATCAATTTCAAAGTATGTTAAAAAATTGAATTTTTATGTGATAATAAATTTTTTTATAAAATTATAAATAACTTTGTAACAGGGACCATCGAACAATATATATTGGTGATGCTAGAGGACGAGTTTTTACATGGAATGTGGTTGAACAACCTGGGAAAGGTGTAGCTGATCATTGGTTAAAAGATGAAGGGGCAGAGCAATGTAATTTGTGTGATGTTCGATTTTCATTATATGAGAGACGTCATCATTGCCGTAACTGTGGACAATTGTTTTGTTCAAAGTAATTGTTAAATAACTTATTGTTTTCTTATTAATCAATACTTAATGAGAAATAAAACTTTTTTTATGCCTAAAGGTGTAGCAAATATGAGTCTGAAATATCAAGATTACGAATATTGAAACCTGTGCGGGTGTGTAAACCTTGCCACACATCATTGCAGTCAGCCAAACACACTTAGTTCCTAATAAGTATGTTAATGACAATTTACATAATTTTTGATATATAAGAAAATGAAATAATTGTTTGGTCTTAAACATTTTTGTTTGTTACAAATGGTCTCAAACGGTATTTAGTTAAAATATTATGGTAAATAAGTTAAAATTAACAATTATAATTAAAAAGTATTGTAGATTTATTACAAACATATTTTTAAGAATCACAATATTGTTTGGATTTCTTTGAAGTTTTGAATGATATGATAACGCTCCGATATAAATAAATAAAATTTTTTCTTTATATTGAATTTAACTATTAATTAATAATGACATATTTGTGTACCATATTTTCAACATGTTCACTATCAACTAATCACCAGCTGAGATAACATACAAATTGTCCAATAGTGATTTTATTTTCATCATAACAATTCCAGAGCTCATTTTATACTTGCTGTTTTTAAGTAAAGATTATTGATGATAAAGAAGTATAATTTATAACTATGCTAATTTATGATCAAACAATAAATAGATAATTTATGTTGAATATAAAAAATTGAACTAAAATAGTATTTGACAAACTATTGTATGGATCTTGATTTAATAAAAATTCTGCTTATTTCAACCTATTAAGCCCTATTCACATTTGTCAGACACCATACCATACCATTCAGATACAGACATACTGTACTCACACTTTCGATCCAATATCGAATATAGAAATAATAATGTATAGTTAGTAAAATTAGTAATAATAATAACAACAATTAGTTAATATTACCAGGCATGCCTATAGATTTTGAAACTTCATTTCAGCAAGATTCTTTATACACATTGTCACTATATTTTTTGTGTGACAATGCATAGAGGCATTCTCGTTCTTTAACGAGTTCAATTAATAACTTTAAGGCCATGGAAATATTAATTTAAATTAAAAATTTAAATATTTTAAGAAAATATGATGGTGTTTACCGAATGGTATGCCAGTTAATGACGGCAGTCATGCAACATTGTCTGTTGTTCATTCACACTTAACATTCAGACGTGTTCCGACCCGTTCAAACAAAACATTCTCGTGCGGAATGTCGAACGGGCACTGTCAGATCGGTACGTGTATGAACGGAACGGAACGTTCAAATATGAATTACCTATATTTAAACACATATTAAAATATTTTGCTGAACAGTACGGTAGGGTGTCTGTCGGTACATATCTGACAAGTGTGAATAGAGCTTTATTGTTAAATTATGTTATTTATAAATATAATGCTAAAAAGTATTTTTAATAGCCCACCAAGTTTTTAGTTTGTTTTAAAATCCATCAATCTCAATTAGCCTTAAGCTGATGTATGGAAATAGATTTAATAAAATAAAGCATAAAAAGATCATAAAAATATAGAAATAACAATTATATTAACTATAGAATTTATTTTAGTTAATTACAGTGATTGTTTTAAACTGTTGTCAATAATTTTTATTAGATCATAACATTCATAACGGATACTACATTATTACCATCATTATAATTTTTTTTTATTTTATGATTGTATTTATTTATCTTCTATGTTTCTTTAAATTATATGAATGGTACACATTTTGGTAGCGAATCAATATATTATCTACTACTTTTTTTGGTTAAATATGTTTCTTATGATTTTTTTCACATAATGTTAATTTATGGCTTAACAAAAATTACATGTCTGTATAAAAAAACCTATATTTCGTTCACTTATTTTCATAATTTAATGAAAATCAGTGACATACTAACAAGTGAGGCAGTAATTCCCCCTGAAATTTTGGTGAAATAGATTTTTCAATTTGTCACACGATTTAACCAAAAAAAAAATTAGTCCAAGTACGCCACTGATCAAAATGGACATTTTACACTTGTAACCTATATATGTTTTTCATCAAATAACCTTTTATAAATAGATAACATATTGAACTGCTACCCAAATTTTACCCGTTTCCGTCCAACCAATTTTATATAGATATTAAAATAATTAAACAATTTTTATTAATGTAAAACAAATGACAAATCTAATAGATACTTTTACCATATTTTTTAAGGTTCTAATTTTTTTTTTAATTTCATATGTTTATAATTTATGTCATAAAATGTATTATTATTTGTTTATTACCTAATTGTATTTATTTTCCCAGTACAGTTGCCTTTTTCCATTGTATGTAGTATTATTAAAAATATTTTATTAGTGTATACAAATTGTAAATTTCAATTTATATTATATATATTATAAATATATTCTTAAAATAGAGCAAAAAAGAATTAATAATGACTTTGATGAATCTTATTTAGATAATTGTTTGCTCTTGTTTAACAAGTAGGTTAATTCTTTGTATTTACCAAGACTTTAGCGGTTTATGAATATCATTATATTATTTTACATAATAAATATATTTTATTATGTTTATTTAAAAAACATATTAATCTGAGTAATCAGTTAGTATTTTAAAGTGTTTATGTTTTAATCTAAAATTTTCTTTTTTGACATTCCAATTTATAAAGAACTAAAGAATTTATTTCGTTTAATTTGTGTAGTTTTTAATGAAATCAATCTGTGATAAATAATCATTGTGTAAATAGAAAATAGATTTGCGACATAAACAATAAACACTTTTTAACATTTTGACACTTTAGAATTTGTTGTGTAATTATTGAAACTAAAATAAATTAACAAGTGGATGATTGAAATTAAATATTGTCTAATGGCTAATAGGTAAACGAACTACGATTACCATTAAATATTTTTTTAAAAAACAGTCCCTATAAATTTATATAATAATGTATTTATAATTTGGGACTTTTAAAAAAATTATATTTCAGAATAATTACAATACATATTTGTGTGAACCTTGGCCATTTTTTTTTAATTTATAGAACAAAATTAAAGTTTGTCAACAGATGCAACTAGTTAGATATAATATGGTATCATCCTATAATGCTGCATGAGTTCTTATGTCACTACAGTCATATAAATTATAAATAATTAAAATAAATATACCTGATGATTCCATCATTTTAGTTGAAAAGATTATGAATAATGATGATAATAATAATAATGATGCTTATTGATGAACTTTTTTATTTAGTTTATATCTAATAATTCTATGTAAAATATTTATACAATTGAATTTTGTTATAAAATAATAATACTTAATAAATTAAAAAAGATTCATCAAGTTATAATAATTTTTGAATTGTATTATTTGCTTTTATTTTCATTATTATTGTTACCAATATTGTAACGAACGTGAATCATTGAGTTCATTCAAGTATTTAGACAGATATGATATAAATATAATTTAATAATTATTACTGTAGGTAAAAAATGTGTTGCTTGTATAGTATTAGTCATTAGATAAGCCAATCATATTTATATTTAAAAATAAAACAACCATGCATTTAAATAAGTATTCATATAATTGTAATGTCGTTAAATTGTGTTCTTAGGAAACATTAAAAAATCAATCAAAAAATGTATAATACAATGACTGAACTGAATATGTTCAGTTCAGTGATTATGACTGAGATACAATGCAATTGATATAATATTATTGAAATATATTAAATAAAATATATTGTTTAATGTTGTATTTATTTAAATAAATCATATTATTTTAAATTATAAATTTCAGGTAATAAACAATGCATTCCTGGTATATTAAATCTTACTACTAACCAATACAATAAAAAAAAAAATTGTTATTTTATTGTTAATTTATTATTAATAGGACTATAAGCATAGTCAAACATCTAGATCAGGGTATACAAAATTATTTTTTAAATTTTTCTTGAGCATTCAGTGCCATACCCTGTACCCTCTGACTATGCCTATAAAGAGGGCGCTAACCTATACTCATATTTATTGTCTTCGTTTATCCAACTGGTAATATAGCAAAGTTAGTTATTTAGAATCTAAATTGTGGAATTTAAGTTAAATTTATAAAATAAAATATTTCCAAGTTTATTCATAAGATTTTTTTTTTTAATTTCATCTTACAATGAACTTACATTTTTTAAAATATGAAAGAATTAAAACACACAGTTCTTAGATATTTTATAAAAATCCCATGAGAATCGTTAAGTGTTTTCTTTCTTTTAAATTGGTAATAGATGCTTAGTCTATAAGTTTAACTTAAATAACAAAATTTGAATTCTACAGATCTGATTTAGTTTTATATTCCATTGAATAAACAGATAGATAGAATACAGCAAAATATGCTTGTATAAAATCTCATTATTACTATTGTTATGGGCAATTATTTGATATTGATTGTTTTGTTAAAATTAAAATTTACTAGTTATTACATTTGTGTTTAATTGTATTTCTACTTTCTAGTATTTACAAAATGACTATTTAAAGTGTTTTAAAAATATGAAAAATTAAATTAATAACATGTTATTTTTTAATTTAAGATGTTATTTCACAAGATTTTGTTGAATCTATTTAAATTGAATTGATTAATAAATTAAAATAATTACTTTAATTAATAAGTGTTTAAAGTTAAAATGTATCCTAAATATCACAATTTATGATTTTGACTCCTGTTAAATTGACAAAAATAACACATGTGGGTCAGATATCCTTTTCGTACAAAAAATAAATATACTTTTCTATATAGCAACAATTTAAAAAATATATGTTATAAAATATTGAAACGTAAAAAAATTATTGTCAATGATAAATACCGGGTACAACCACACTATTATTCTGAAAAATATTAATATAGAACACATTAATATTACTAGTCTAACATCACATGTCTTGAATAATACATTATTATTAAGTTACCAAGTCTTGGTTAAGAAATAATATAAATTGATACTAAGATTATTATTAGGAAAAAAATTGAAATATAAAATAATAATAACAGGTTAATAAACTTTTTTTATGTATTAGGTAAATAAAGATTGAAAAGCATTAGGTAATAATTTAACAATATCTGTAGTTATCATATTTCGTCCCTTTGCTTTAAATGCTAATCTATTTGTATGTCTAGTGAGAGAACTAGATGCATAAGCAGCAAGAATTTCTGGATCTAACTCATCACAATAGTGCGTTTGTTTGGAAGCCCAATAAGCAAAAGTACTCATACTCCCAGCTAGAATATCACCTTGGCCACCACATCTTCTGGCTGAACCTTGTTCAGTACACAATAAAGTGCCTCTCTTATTTGCTATCACATCTTCTATACCTTTTAGTACTATAACATAATTACCTCCTAATTTATTCATTACAGCCTGAACATCAGTCACTGTTGGTTCATAAGTTTGACGTCCAATTAGTCTACTGGATAATTTAGCTAATTCGTGAACATTTGGTGTAAGATAAATACAACCATTATAATTACGGAATGTTTCTGGCTCAATTACATTAAGAGATTCTGCATCAGCTATTATCGGCATTTTTTTATTATTGAAATTTGATTCTCCACTTATGTATTCAAATATGCGCTTCACAGCGTCTTGAGCAATAGGGCTAGTACCAAGACCGGGGCCAACAACCAAAGAATTAAGTTTTTCTAACCATGGTTTTAAATGGTCAATACAATCTGGACTGTCCAAATATGGCAATACAATGAGTTCTGGAGAGAATGATTTTATGACTGGGGCAGCAGATTTAAAACAAAACACATAAACAATATCAGCTCCTGTACGTAGTGCACTAATTGCTGCATAGTAAGGAGCACCGGTGTATTCTTCACAACCTCCAATAATACCAATTCTTCCAGATTGTCCCTTATGAAGATTGTGTGATAATATTGGTAACAACGTTTTGCATTTATTCAACATATTAATGTGTGAAGTCATAGTACTAATAACCTAAATGTAAAAGAGTATTTTTTTTATATTAAAATTATAATAATAAAATAATAATTACATAATTATAATTCACAAATCCTGCAAGATAACTATATATTATTTAAATTTTTTTAATTTTAAATATGATAATTTGAAGCAGCAATTATCAAATAACTTAATACATACTTGTGTTAAACCAAAACTAAAGCTGTTTTTAATTTTAATAATTTAGATTTTATAAATATTGTATAAAATATTTTATAGTAACTGAAGAAAAACAAGTAAACTGAAAATTGAACAAATATTAAACAGTACGAAATTAAGAATTTAAAAGGTAAGAACTAGGAAAGGTTTAACAAAAATACGTGTAGCTGTATGAAATAAATGAATATATTATATGATAGACTAATACTGAATACTTATTTCATTATAATTTATGATTCAAGAGTAATAATTATTACTATGACCTATGGTAAGAACTTTGGAGACGATTATTCATTTTTATCAATATTTCTAATTCTTATCATTTTTAATCTTTTGATAATTTATTCTAGTCATGAAACATATAATCTGTGATAAGACCATATTTGACACTCAAGTGCCGTTCGTTTTAGCGCATTAAAACCATAGACTTATGATATAAGCACAGATTATATGAAACTATAATATAATCTGTGCACATACCACAGAATAGATGAAAGCAGAATGGACACTGATAAGAAAATTACATGTATTCTTATAGTACAATAATTTTATTTCAGCGGTTAATTTGAACTCTAAATGTATTAATAAAGTCTAGTTATTTTACGATATTCACGTAGTAAAAATTATAATCCGATTTAGTAATATAATAAAATATTTAAATAAACCCTTTACCACAAAACATAATACTCTATAGCGTATATATATTATGTGACAATTAATGATAATTTTATCTTTTAAAATACAAAACAACATCTAAAGAAGTATCATATAACCATCACTATCCTTAGAAAACTATACAAAATATCACCTGTTTGTGGGAAAGTCATCAACCGGCATCATCTAATTTCTAAAAGTTGAATGATCATTAGTAGAATAAACTTAAAGGAAAGATAGAAGAAAGGATTGATCCAATTTTTTTCATCGTGAGCATAATTAATACAGACCCAAATGTACATACAATAGCGGGAATTTCGATTTTGAACGTATAATATAATACCATAATAGTATATTCTATAATCAATGATAATACTATATACTGATAGGTCATTTCATAAGTTTACCCTGTATATACACTACCTATGAGAAAACTCAAAAAAATTTCTATTATAAAAATTACAATTTCCGTAAATTTTGTCGTTTTTTGGTAGTTTTTCTACCAAAGAAACATTTTTGAGAAATTCAATCTAGACGCAATTTGCTACTGAAAACTTGCCCTATTTGTGATAATCGAACCATTATTTAATTATTAATCATTAATTATCATTAGTTTATAGTATAATCTATACTCTATATTATAGATGAAATTAGTATCGAAAGCGTACCCAATTTGTGGTAATCAGACCATTATTTCTACCAGAAAGTGTTATCATACATAAAAATAAAACATTTATAAAACCAATACATTCTTCGCAACTCTCAGAATCTAAAATAGTTAAATATTTACACAATATTTAATTCATTTACATTAATTTTAATACATAGAATAAATCAATAAAAATTATATTAACATATATTAAGATTTAAGAGGATGTTATACCCACATATTTTCAATGATGCTGACTCTGTCTATCTAATGGATAATATATCAAAATCACATTAATTTTGAAGGTTAGGTTGAACTTATTTTTATTAATTTTATAAAATACCATCTCCTAAGGAAGTTATGTGTTAAAAAATATAAAATTTAATAAACTATAACTTTTTTCAGGTGATATTTTACAAAACGTATATGACATTCCCTCCAAAATATTATTGTCTATACATTTTCTAATAGATGTTTTTAGTTCACCCTAATTCTCAAAATAAATGTTCTGTGTTACAATGATTTTGATATATTACCCATTAGATATTGTTAATGACAAAACGAAAATGAAATATGTTCGTGAGCATCATAAGCTTCTAAGCGTTCAAGTCAAATGCACCCTACATCGCAGATTATATGAAAACATATTTTTTTGAGTTATTAATTCATATAGTCAATGATTATACTATAAGCAATGAGCATGAGGTAAACTTTTTTGAGTATGTTCCTATATTTTCCCCAATTAGTACTCTTAAATTCTCTCACGTTATGCACTATGTTATTTATTAAAGGTATTATTTGAAAATTAAGTTCTTATGAAGATAAACCACAAAATAAGTAAAAAAAAAAACATTTATACTTGTCTGGCCTTTTGTATATTTCAATTAATTTTTAAAAATAGAAATATGATATAATCTGGTTTAAGAATTATGAAAGATAATTTTGAGAATTTCAAATACACTTCGATGTTTTTAAATTATAATATAGGTATTTTATTCAGAACCCTATTTATAAATCTCCTTAAATACAATTGAACTAAATTTAAAATAAAATAAATCCTATTTATTTTTTTTTTTTTATAATTTGAAACTTCTGTATTCATTTTACATAAATATAGTCTATACTGATCATTAGTTTAAAATTTGAAAATAATGCATATGGAATTTTTTTATTTTGACAAAATATTGAAATTATATTGTGTTTTAATGATACAAATTAAATAACAGCTATATAATATGCTTTAATAATCAGCACATGATAGGTTTTTAAAATTAGATATTATTTGTTTCCAGAAATTACTCGTGACTATGATGCATTTTAACATTTAAAATAATCTAATAGTAATTTTTTGCCCAGTATTCTTTTTCTTCTCTTTCTTTTATGACTTCTTCAAGTATTGGTGATAGATAACGGTCGTCCTAGTTAAGAAAAATATGAAGTAATAATAAAATATATTAAATATACAATAACATTGGTTATTTATATATTTCAACATTACTTCTTCAAACTTAGTCCATTGTTCTTTGGGCAATTCAATTTTTTGAAGAGAGAGTTGCATTGCTCGCATTATTCTGAATGTCCTTTCATCTACTTTGTGTGCAGGCAATCTTCTTAATGCTTCTTTTACATCATCACTTTCTTGTAACACATCATCATGATGTAATCCTAATTAAAAAAATAAAACAGCGATAAACATTATTTTTAGACTATTATGAAAATTATATTTACCAAATTTATTGAAACCAGAAAGGTTATATGCCCATCGACGAATGGCCACTAAAATAAATACAATTTTATAAGTATTATGCATTTTCTAACTAAATTATGAAATTATTATTTACTTACCATTGGAAGCTAATGTCTTCATAATAGGCATGTTTGATAGAATTAATAATAAATAACTTTTATATATTTCGTTAAAACGAAAGAACTAAGTGAAAACTTCAAATTATAGTCAATAGATAATAATAATTAATATCTATAGCGAAAATATTAAAAATTATTTTAATCATTTATCTCATTGAAATGACCTTTATCAAAATACATACTACATTTTCAGTATAGCCAACACCTATTCTACTTATTGTCCCGAAACATTATGGAAAACCACGAATCACCTCCACGCTACTTTTACCCACATACAGCACAACTGTAAGAACATTGGTCACGCCTCCACCACCTCCGTCGGCGTGGCCCCTCGACATTATATCTGCCGTTTGCACATACCTGTATACTAAATTAGTATACTAATCTGTGGCACATCACCATTCTCCTCTACTTAGGTGGAACAATGGATTACCCGTTTCGGTGTGTTAGACATCATTACAACAGAACAAGACCGACAGATTGAGTCCTACTTGATGAGTACGCTCACCATCAACTTAGGCATTCATCACGATTTTACTACACCCATAGATAATACACTATTATGTACTACCCGTAGTCGAACGCTCTAGACAGCGCTTGTCACGCATGGGCCCGCCTACCGATCATCTTCCTAGGGCTACGATCCACGGTCATCACCCGCAGATAGTCTTGGGAACCAACTTATGATTACCGGCTACCGGGCGAACATTTCACTCCGCTCCACCAGAACTAACATCTTACGAGCACGTCACTACTTTACCGGGACTCCATAGCTCAACTTTGTCCCGCACACGGCACCGACCAAGACTCATTGAGACGTATTTTCGTACCGTCACAGCTTGACTCTGTCAGCTATGTTTTCGTACGAGTCGATGCTCTTCACGCCCTATGTTACGAAGGACCGAAGAAAAAAAAAATTGTAAACACTTTAAATAGAGAAAATTCAGGACTTCGAAAATTAATTGAGATATTGAAAGAGCAAAATAAATCTATTGATTCGTTTATAGTTCGAAAATAATGAAAATAGCGGAAGTTCTTGAAGAAAAAAATTATACTAGAAAAGATTTTGATTGAATGAATTCAAACATTATTTATGATTAGGGCTCGGATTTCAATGCATTTGCATCTTTTTTTTGGAATGTCTTACACGATGCTTTCCATGCTACAAATTTGTTTCAAATACTCCATATTGTATCTACAACATTTTTTTGGGGCATTTTTGACTTTTTTAAGTTTTTAAGGCATTTTTGACCTACTTCTTGTATTATGATTAAAAAAATTGACTACATTGAAATATAAACATAGTACTACGTAATATTAAAATTGTCATTTTGAACTATAAAATATCTGTAATCTGGTAATCTGGTTTTAAATTAGACAAGCCTGAAATTTATCTTTATGACTATATTTTGTATAAATTATATGTTAAACAAACATTTTTTTCTCTAATTTTTAATATTTATTTCATTAACACAAAAATAAAAATAAAAAAAACATTTTTTTTATGTTTTCAGGGCATTTAAATCCGAGCCCTATTTATGATATTTGTAGACAATTAAAAGTAACTATAAATATTCAATATATAATATTTGTCAAACCATATTTTTACGAAACTTCCTCATGTACAATTTTGAAAGACAGTATTTAAAATGTAGTTTAATTTCTTATTTAGTTAGTTAAGATATACATATTATACTTATATTACCATCATCTCATCATATTCTATTGTAGTGGCGGATCTAGGATTTTCTCACGGGGCGGGGGAATATTAAATATATGTGTATTTAATGTATAGGTAATAGGTATATTTTATTAATAAATATTATACATAAAAAATAAAATAATAAATTTATATTTCAAAAAAGCTTTATTTTACCTACCAAATTGCATCTATAGTTGGTACTTTATTTAGCTCATTTTTCGAATTTCTTAAAAGTTTTTCCTTGGGAGAAGAAAAACTACCAAAAAATGGCGAAAATTTGAAAAATTTGTAATTTACATTCGTAAATTTTGAAATGGATTATCAGTATAATATATTGCAATATATTGAGATACGCTCAGAATCGTATTTTCTAATGCAATATCATTGCATTCAAATCTTAATAATTATAATAAACCATTAATTTCTCCACGGACCGAAGGGACGAAGGAGGAACGTCTACAATCGGCCTTCCCACTATTCTATTTATCAAGGCCGTTGTTACATTTCTAGTGGTCTTAGGCAATTTCTAAATTACAAGGCGCTAACTATTTTTAAAAAATAACTAATTAAATTAAATTAAATAAACGTAAACGCGGAGCCCCAAGCAAATAAGCAAAAAAGTTTGCACTGCCAACACCTAATGATGCCGCTGTTATTTATTTCGAAGTCAACCGAAATGCAGTGAACCCGATTTCATCAATCAACTACAGTTTCATCACAAACTATAATCAAATACTATAAATATAATTTGTGCTATAAACAATAATACGAGACACTCTGTAATTCTATACAATTTATATGGGGAACTGTGGAGCGGTTGTTACTTGTTATCAATTTCCCATCAAAATTATATTGACATTTCCTATTCATCTCTTATTTGTTAAATAATATTTTTTATGAAATACTGTTATAATATGATAATTGCTCTAATTGTTCTGATGAATTGTTAAGTATAATTAGAATATATAGATATGGGTATTCTATTCTAATAAATACATAATATTATTTAATATAATACTATAGAAACTAGAACTATTATAAAATAACTGTGATTTTCATTCCATGCAGTTCCAGTGGAGCAACTAGTGTTAAAATTTAGTGGGGGGCTATAGTCAGAGACGCCATTTCAGTATTTTTATAGGGGTAGCGAAAATTGAAGCAAACCAAGTTTTACAATGATCGGGCCAATTTTATTTGATATTAAAATTATGTTAATAACTGACAACTTCATTTGCGATGCATTTTTTAGGAATATACAATATTTTTTAATTATACTTAATTTTATGAAACATACTTATATCATTATTCACTGCTCAACAAACTATAATGACACAAAATACAAACGACAAAATGGTACAAATATACAATAAGTCCGTCGACAATGTTATTGTAGATTATGAAGGTGGTGTATGGCGTTTGAATATTATGTATCAGCGCGATAAAATACGTAAAAAAAATAGGGGAGCCGTGGCCCACCCTGCATACCCCTTCAAATGGCGCCCATGGCTATAGTCCTAAATTAAATATTTTTTTAAAAAAAAGTTGAGAATTGCCTTGTTATTTGAACGGGCTATGAGTAATTTTGTTGCGCTTATGTGCAGTTCCATTCTCAATACTGATTATTTATATACCTATATTAGTTTATTATGATTTTCAATTTTATTCTTATAACCAAATCAAATTATGAAAAAGGCGCGAACTCCTTAATATACAAATAAGGGGTAAATAGGCAATCCCAATTCAATTTTGGGGAGAAAAAACCATCTCGACACTCTTTGTTCAGCGTTCATTGTCGGTTTTGCACAGAATTTCATCTATTCTGTATTTATAGTATTTGGTATAATATAGTCTGTGGTTCGCTTAGATAATATAAAACAGATTATGCATTATCTATGGTGGTTCCATATTATAAAAAGTGGTTATGTTCAAAAAACTTTGTATTTGGAGGGAAATCTTTATTTGACCATTTTTATTTTGTTGAAAAAAATAAATGATAAAAATCTAAATTTGTAATACTTACAATACCTACCCTATATAATATAATATACATAATACATATTTAGTATTTACATAGTGTACCTATTTAAAGTTTGGAGAACTAATACATAATTGATGATCCCGATTTATTCTTTTAACTTTTAATTATGTTATGATTATTGATTATTATGATCTATGCGTTTTGATTTTAGTTGATTGGAAAGCAGTAAGTACTTAAATTCTTAATTTAATCAATAAGTTTAATACTTAAATTATATTATTTTATTTACCAAAATAAAATAATAGCATATACATTTAGTTATTCTATATAAATACTGAACAATTGTGTATGTATTATAGAAAATAAAATCACTTAATATGAGCAGTTTTGATCTTGAGAGAATGGTTAGAACCATTGACAATCTTAGTACTAGTTTAGACGTCATGTTATGTTGCAAAGATACTGAAGGAGGACAAGAAATTTTAGAATCCTGTGAACAATTGGATAATTTAATTTTGTCATTTGACAATCAATTGAGCATCATTGTTGAGGCTTTAATGAAAGAAAAAGATGCTCGTCAATCAGTAAGTTTATTTAATTATGAATGATTATGGTGTATTTTAAAATTATTTTGTTACAGTTATTTCAAAGACAATTAGACGAATTAAAAACTATAGAAAAGAGATGTAATCACATGATTGTAAATATTCCTTTAAATTCTTCCCAGACAAATGAGGTAGAAACTCAACAGTATAATCAACATGATGAAATAAAAGAATATAGAAGAAATGACTTAAATAATATGACTAACACATCCATGTCGCCAGTACCAAAATGGAGTGATATTTATTCTCCTAGTAAAACTATTATGTCAAATGTTACAATGATGAGTAACACAATGATGG
The DNA here is from genome assembly GCA_013282895.1 of Eriosoma lanigerum. Taxonomy (NCBI): domain Eukaryota; kingdom Metazoa; phylum Arthropoda; class Insecta; order Hemiptera; family Aphididae; genus Eriosoma; species Eriosoma lanigerum. The sequence continues at coordinate 29,602,175 of CM023359.1, forward strand.
GCCAATCTTTAAAATCTCAGACTAATAAACAAGGATCATGTGTACCACTGCTAAAATCTGTCGATAATAATGAAATGGATACTGTTCCAAAGTATGAACATATTACTAGATTAAATACTGTTACATATGTGATGACTCAGTTGTATATCTAGGATTTTAGAACTATAGGTGAAGTGAATTTTAGAAAAGCTATTTACCTTCATATATGATATCCCTATAAGTTACAACACTAAATAATAATTATAGTTATGTTTGTTTAATTATTTAGTATATATTAATATATTATAACTATTTTAATCAATTTATAGTTTAAACCTAAAATACTTCATGAAAATAATACATTTTAATCTTTGTATGAAACACTTGTTACTATTGTCTATGTAATAATAGTAGTAATTATTTTATTTTTTAATATACTTAGTGATTTTTTATTATTATTATTTACAATAATATCTTAGTTGGGATTATCAAAATAATAATTAACATTTTTATTTTGTGTTAAATTCTTATTATTATAGTAGATACTAGCGTGTTGTAGTATAGGTTAGGTGATAGGTTAGACTGATAGAGTCAGATATGCAGTATTATAAATATAATATATTAAATTATCATAAATTTCTTGTTTTATTTTTTTTTTTCAAAAGAATTGAATTTAGTTGCATAGGTACTAGGTAAAAAATAGATAGTGAGACCAAATTAAAATGTAAAAAAACTGGATTAAATGACCTGATCTAATAGATATGCCACTGTTATGACTTATACAATTTTTTTAAATTTTAATCTTTTATTTTAGATACATGAAAGGTCGATTATCTTCGTTAAATGTGAATATTGTAATAGATAGCATTAATATTGCCTTAGAAAATAAATATGAAATTTTACGGAAATCAAGAAATGCTTTGAAAAAAAAAGATCAAGATATGTATAATACATGGAAAATTCAACAAAACAATGTTGGTCAAAGTATGAATTCAACTTTCAAATAAATATAAATTGAAATAATGATAAATAAAAAAATTATCAATAAATTGTAAATTCTTATTTTTAGATCAGTATTTTGTGACATCAGATGATATTACTAAGTTTAGTGAAACCAAAGTGGATAAAACAACATTGAACATTATAACAATATTAAGACATTTAAAACGATTAAAGGAATCTCGAATTGGTGGTTTTGTTTATTATTTACCTTATTAGGTGTAAATAATAAGCATACAAATATTTATTTTGATAATAAATTAAATTTATATATTTCATTTTAATATTTTATAATACAATTAGTTTTTAACTTAATATTTTAAATTTAGATAATTGTATAAAATATCACAATTTTTATTATTTGGCGATGAGGGTATTTTTTTTATTAATATTATATAAACAAATCCATGAAGTATAATATATTTAGTCATTGTATAATAAAAAAATAAATATAACAAATATATGTTTAATTATAGTTATTCATGTTATTACCATAGACGGAAATAAGGGGTGGCTTGGGTGACTTAGCCCCACAAAAATGTTAATTAGCCCCCCAAATTTATGTAGAGAAGACAACATAAAAGTAAAAATTTATAACAAGAACTATATATAAAATACATATCATTTACTTTTACAACAAATATAATTTTTATTTCATAAACATAAGGCAATGTTCAATGATTTTTATGCATATATAATATAATATAATATACAATTTTTGTATTAAAATATTAACATTCATAAAAATATGACAGGAAATAATGAATTTATGAAGTTAATTAGTTCAAAAAACTGTTGATGTTTATAAGATGTATATATATATATAAGTACGTAAAATTTTTGTTAGATTTGAGATTTAAGTATTGAGTCTATAGCCCCCCAGAAAATTTGTCTCAGTTCCGTCTATGGTTATTACTCATTTAATAATACATTTTTATTAAATTTTGTTTAATCTTTATTTTTAATTTTTTTGCTTGGTACTTAATTATAAAATAATGTACATAAAAAATAAATATATATATATAAAATAAAATGAAATAAATTCTTAAAAGGAAACCTGATATGGAAAAGAATTAAACTTAACTTTACTTAATCCTTAACTTTAAGGATAACGGAAGAATGAAAAGTATTAAAAGAAGACAAGCACAATATTGTTGGTGAGAAAAAAGTTTGTGTACACCATGATTCAGCTTTGAACCTTTATTTGTTCTCTGTAGTAATATTAAAATGTATACAGAGTGAAGTGTCATGCTATTTGTAGTGTTAGTAAGAGAAAATCTGGATGAAGTGAGTGAGAGGCTTGAAAGAAAAGGACTAAAGAATAGTAGGAGTGAAACACAATCTTGTATGGTTTTAAAGATCGTGATCAAGAAATTGATAGTATTTAATGAAGATGAATTATATAGTTTGTGGGTATATAATGTTAAAAGTTCCAATACTTAGGATTGTAAGTATAAAATAATGATGGTCCTGATTTCTGAGGATGGCATAAAAATAGGATAATGTATAAAGTAGAGGCAAGTAGATGCCGGATGTTTTGTGGTACAAGATAATGCCAAAGCCATTAATTTGAAAGGTAGATATTATAATGTAGTAGTGAATCCAGCAAAGTTGTATAGGTCTAACTGTTGGGCAATGATCAAAAAAATGAAACGTAGAATGAGTATAGCTAAGATGAATGTGTGAATGATTAGAGAGGATAGGTAAAGAAATAAGTACAAGTTTCGGGGAACGAGTCAGCGAGATGAGGAAGTGTATAGATGGAATTAAGAATGATATGAACTATGAAGATATCTGGTATGAATGTACAAGAGGTTGTAGATAGAGATCTATGGAGTTAATTAAATTGTTGATAAGTATTGATATGTTATTATTATTGTACTTTTATACTTTGTAATTATACTGTGTTTGAAGTCTACAAAAAAATGTGTGAGTGACACAAACACATAATAATAATTAGCCAGTGATGACTCAAATGACTAGTAAATTATGTAAACTAAATGAAATAAATTGGTAAAATGATATTAGAAGATCTGACGAGTGACTACTGTCATTCTACAATTAAAAAGCTGTTATTTCTTTATATGTAACAATATAATATGATAAAAAATATATTTAACATTTTTTTTTCGTGAATATGTTCTAAAATGTTTACAGAGTATTTTAAATTAAAGAATACAAAATTATTTTGTTTTCGACAAATCAAAAACTGTTTTTGTTTTTAAATACTCATTATTATAATTTGCTTTAATACTTTTGTAATTAAGAAATTTAAAATTACGGGGCCACCTACACTAGGCTATCTTTTACGTTTTATTTTCCATAGTTTTCATAGTTATTTCTATGCATACCCTTAAAATCTATCCCCGCCCATTGATACTTTTTTACCACCAATAGTATTACAAATTGTTATCATTGATAATAAATAAATAATAATAAGTAATTCAAACGATTAAATTAAAGTATTAACTAATGCTTTTGAGTTTTAAAAGGTTCTTTAGGTCTTGACTTTTATAGTCACATGACAATATTAAATCATAATTTTGTAAACATTTTATCTGGCCATGTGGAAATGCCATAAATGTGGCAAACCTGTGTATTTTGGTAAGGATTTTTTCATAATAAACTAATGAACAATATAGAGGAAATATAAACTTATATGTTTAGCGGAACGTAAACAGTCTTTAGGATATGACTGGCATCCAGAATGTCTACGATGTGAAGAATGTAGTAAACGATTAAATCCTGGTCAGCATGCAGAGGTATTGATATGATAAAAAACAAATTATAATTGTGGTTTATTATATGTATGTTTATACCTAACCTACCTATGTTTTCACCGTTTTGCTTTTGGACTATATTTTAGCATAAAGGTGTTCCTTACTGCCATGTACCCTGTTATGGCGTATTATTTGGACCTCAATTATATGGCCATGGTACCAGAGTAGAGTCTCATACAAGTTTTGGAAGAGTTGAGAATAAATATTCATTTGGACCAAATGTTGAAAGGTATATTGTATACTTATGTAACATATTTTTTTATTAAACTTTGATTTTCATAGGTCTGAGTTAGATGAAAAACTCAAAATGTACAATAAGTATTATGAAGGACGCAGTGGAGAGATTCGCAGCCGTGAGGTTATTATATTTTCATTTTTATATTATATTTATACTTATAATATAAATGATTAATATAGGTAAATGGCCGTCCTATATTAGAAGGGTCACTAAGAATTTATTGGGCTGTAACAGATATGATTCATTTAAAAGAAGATGATGATCAAAGAATAAAAAACAGAATTACCAGAGAGACAGATGTGCCATTAATGGTAATACAATTTTCTTTTTAAAATTATAATTTTATATACTGTATCATTTTATATTCATTATTTATAATTATTGTATTTTCAGAAATTACAAAGTAAATATGTAACTAATAATTTAAAAAATGGTCAACATCAAAATGGAAATTCCATCAATAAATTTTATACATTACCAAATAACTTAAATCATAATGACGTTAAAGATGAAATACTTGATGAATTATTGAAAGTAATTTAATTTGTTAAAATATAATAAAACAATTAAAATAAAACTTGATAAATGCAATTTTATTTTGTTTGATGAGATTTAAAAACAAAAATAATGGTTTAATAATTTATACAAAATGTTAAATTAAATGTTTAGGTAGAAAAAGAAGAACTTGATAGAGAAAAGGTTATTACTACAGTAGCTCGTATAGAAGGTTTATCTCCAGATAAAAGTGATGAATATTCAGAAAATTTTGAATGTCAGCTAGAAAAAGGTACAGTTGATAAAAGTCTGCTTAGAAGTCGTTCACTAGATGATGATGTTAGTGATAATGACTATAATGATGAATCATTCTCTGATCATCAAGAGGAGCTGGTAAATAATGTGGTGATGCGTCGAAAAGTAGGATCGACAGCTATAAAAAGAAGGTATAATTTATTTATTTTTATATTTCTAAGTATAATATGTTTATTTATATTTTAGGACAGGAAGATTAAATGGAAAAAATAGAACAAAATTAAAACGTAGGTGTTCTATAAATGGTCATTTCTATAACCGTGAAACAAGTTTTTTTACACCACCATATGGTAGTCAAATGTCAGTTTGGGTTACATCATTGGTTACAACACCAGAAGTAATTAACTTGATGTTAGATAAGTATAAAGTAGATGGAATAGCAAATCAATTCTCTTTGTTTCTAGTGTTTGATAATGGAGGTAATTATTAAGAATATTTTTTTAATACTATTTATTTTTTATGATAACAAATACATTAAATTTTAAATACAAATATAGAACGTCGTAAATTGTTGGATGATGAATATCCATTGATTGTAAGATTAATCCAAGGTCCGCATGAAGATGTTTCTAGGTTATATTTGATGGAAAGTCGTTCTACAGATGAAATTAGTTGTGATGTAGCCCAATTTCTTAACTTTAGTATTCCTGAATGTAAAGCTATTTTGTCTGGTTATACTGCTGAAGAAGAGAAACATATTATTGCAATACAAGCAAAGTAAATTATTTATTTACTAATACATAATGTGTACCCAAAATATAACTTATTATGTTTGAAAAATATTGTCATGTTTAGGTATGAAGAAATGAGAAGACGAATTAAACAACGCATGGAACAGTTGAAGGTGCGACTTTAACAACTAAATTATGCATTTTTATTAAATTCATTCATTGTTTCTTATATTTAAGAAATTATAAAAACATTTTTTTAATATAAATATAGTCATATTTTATTAAAAATAAAAATGTTTTAAAAGATCACATAATGTTTATGTTTTTTTGGATCACACATACATTTTATAATGGTATTCATGAGTATTTAAAATTTATAAATATTTTGGTTTTTGTTTTAACCTCTTGATAATTATTTGGTTAAAACAAATGTTAAGTTATTTTTATTATTTACTTTAGATCAAAAGTTTCATCTAGAAAAGATAATAATTGTCTCTTAATTCAAATTTGAAAATGTAATTATGGTTATAATTAGGAAAAACAATTATATGAAACACGTGAGTTAGTTAGAACTTTAGTTTAGTACTAATTTTACTGATTTGTATTCTTATGTATATGAGTTATGTTAATTTTAGATTTAACGTATAGATTCACTTTATACATTTCAATCATAATTAACAAATAAATTCTTGCTTCTGGTTTATATATATATATTTTTTAATATTTTCCCAATATTCAATAATGTACATATTATTCATAATATTTATGTATACCATAACAATATTATTTGAACATCATGCAATTATAAAAATTTGTTTAATCAATACTTTAGGTACAATTACAAAAAAAAAAAAAAAACATTTCTATAAGTGTATAATGCACCAATTAATTTGACCTAATAATAAAGCTTAAAATATTTTAAATAACAGAACTAAATAATTTATTTCTTTTTTACATAAGAAATGTTATAAATACAAAAGGCATACAAAATTTAAATTATATTACACTTGAAATTATACTTAATTTTAAAATAATAAAAATACATTGAATAAAAACAACTTTTAAATTTATAATTTTTATAATATTTTAAATAATATTATATATATATATATATATATATATATATATATATACATACATTACTTATATAATATACATTATATAAGTACAAGAGAATAATAATTTATTGGCATAGTATTGACATAAAAATGTAATAAATGTCTACAAAGTTTAACAAATTATATTAAAAGTAATACTACTGATGATATTATAATTTATAACAATAAATTAATTATTACTCTTATATGTAAATGGAAGATAGGACTAAAACATTATATAATATATTATTTAAAAGTAGGTATAATTATAGTAGGTAATTATTATTTATGATATATGTGAGAACGATTAAAAACCCTGAAATGTAAAGTTCATAACTATTTTTGAAAATCAATAATAGGTACTTAATAAATGAATATAAATAAATCGAAATGTAGCAATAGTGTACAAAAAATAATTCAATCTATTTACCAAAATATGAATAATTAATGATTTGATTTAATGGCAACCCATATATAGTGATATGAATTTATTACGATTCAAATTACAACTTACAAATTTATTATTTAATAAAATTAGATATTATTTAAAATTACTCATATTATTAAATATACATTATACTTACATTTACAATTTATTAATATCTACCTATATATAAATATAAAATATGTACAATAAGATTATGAATAAAATGAAGTGTAGGTATAACAAATATTGTAAAAGTCTAACTGCCTTATATGTAATCACTGATCAGTAATCACTAACCAGCTTTAAAATAAAGTTCAAACAAAATAGACTATAGCTAGGTTATAGGTACGTAATCAGGGGCGCCATTTGGGGGGAGGGGAGCAGGTAGGCCACGACTGTCCTATTTTTTTCTGTATTTTATTATGCTCATACATATTATGCAAACGCCACCTTCATAATCTACAATAACATGGACTTATTGTATTTTTGTATATTTATACCGTTTTGTCATTTGTATTTTGTATCCTTGTGGTTAGTTTAGCAATGAATAATGATACAAGTTTAATAAAATTATAACTAAAAAATTTTGTACATTCCTAAAAAATCCATCGCAAATGAAGTTGTCAATTACTAACATAATTTTAATATCAAACAAAATTGGCCTGATCGGCATAAAATTTGGCCTGCTTCAATTTTCGCTCTTCCTATAAAAATACTGTACATAATGCGCCCCTGTACAAAATTATTGTTTTTTTCAAATGTATAGTATACTGAGCAAGGTGTTTATATCAATTAAGGTACCTAATTAATTGTACCTATATTTTATTAAATAATTCGATGCAAATGAAATGTAATAATTCGAATGAAATGAAAAAAACAATATTACCTATAATATTATGCGGGTTCGGTAATTATTGTTATGAATTATAAAATATAGATTTTTATTTTTTATACTGTATGTAAATACAAAGAAAATCATAATCATACTTAATTTTACAAACTAATAATAACAACAACTTTAATCAAGACTATTTAAACCTATTTAAATTTATGACATCCGATATTCTGATATTATAATAATATATTATCTATAAATTAATTTGTAATAAAAAAAAAATCAGACTGATCAAATAATTTTAAAATTAACTATAAACTGTCTAAAAGCGAACATGGTACTGGTAATGAATCTACCAATATCCGAATAGATACCAGGGACGGCGCCAGAATTTTTTTTCTTGGGGGGCGGTAAAGGGCAAGCAAATTTTTTGATTTTATTATTTCTGGATTGCTTAATGTATAGTTCTATTTTTATCATAGTTAATGACAACAATGAAAAAGTCATTGTAAGTAATATTATTATAGTGGTCGGCGAACGTATACAGCATTCACGTCGAATCGGCGACACAATATTATCTGCTTCGAAGTGGGAACGGAGAGGGCTGAGGGGTTACGTTTATTTACTATAGGTGGTGACGAAAAGATTAGAAATTGCCTAAATTTTACTCTTTATTAAATAAGCTCGAGCAAGCCCCTAAATATGATTATTTACTCTCTTCAATAACACGGACCATATTATACAACGATAACCGATAAATCGCCCACTCAAATCAAAATTTCTGTGAGAACTGGGGGGGGGGGGATGGGCGAGTGAAGGGCGAGAATCTGCCCTGGGAGGGCGACTGCCCACCCTCGCCAACCCCTTGACGTCGTCCCTGATAGATAGCACGGTAATTCAGTAGAATTAATATATTACCTATACTCGTATACCTACCATAATATTACACTATAAATTAATATGTTAAAGTTATATTTTAATTGGTATTTTATAATTTAACGTAATGAGTATTATCGTATATTAGATAATTTTGTACGTTAATTGTAAGTTAAATTTCTTTTTGAATGAATATTAGTAATTTTTTTTAACGAATTGTGTGAGTATCGGCATCTGAAGGAGTCGTGACCTGTTCAAAATAATTATAAGACACTGCCTATATAATTAAATATTTAGATTAAAAATAATAGAAATAATATCTATGGTAAATTGGTAAATATGAAAAATCACACACAACAAAACAAACTAAAAAAACACGAAAATAATAGAATATCATATAATAAATTTGTTATTTGTATAATTTATTTGTACGTTAGTCTAACTACAAATGACATAAAAATATAAAATAAAAATGCATTCAGTTATTTTAATTTTCTAGAACACGGTTATCAGATATGTATTTTTTTTTTTAGTAAAAATCCATGAAAATATTATTTTCTTTTATATAATTTTATCATTAACGTCATCATGCTCTATATATCTCTCTATGTCTCGGTATAACGAATTATCGATTGATAAATTGACTCATCAATTTTGTTTTTGTATTGACAAATGAGAATGAATATGAAATGATAAATCTAAACATCGTGCACTTCATGAATGCATTTTATGCATGATCAATATTTAATACGAGATACATCTAGAATATTATTATGACGAAAAGTAGGAAGGTATCTATGTAATATATAAAGTTTAAAAATATTGAGCAAAATTATTATATCGTTGAAAGTACCTATAATATATTAATATGTGATTATAATATTATTTAAAAAGTTGTAACGATTTAAAATTTTATAAAATAAAATATATTTTTGCTTTTTAAACGATAATGATAAATATAGAGGTACCTTACTTGTATAAATTATATACATAAAACTATAGTATTGATACTTTATACACATAAACGCAACTAGAATTCAAATCTTTGGTGTGCTAAAATTTTAAAATGGTCGTAGACCTTTATACATTTCTATAAGTACACTAGGTATGATAAAAAAATATTTTGTGGAGCTAAACAAATTGTCGGGGGTGCTATGCACCCTCTAGCACCCACCTAATTGCACCAATGCTTATACCTACTTTAATAATAATGCTATTGTAAATGCACGGTTTAATTAAATAAAAATATAATTATCATATACACATTATTAATTGGTAAATCGTAAATTATGATATTATACAAGAGAACAAATAACATTTTGTAATAAGTGATGGAAATACTCAAATACATATAGATATAACTATGGTAAATAATACATTTAATGATAAAATACAAATTTGCAGAATATATTGAAATTGAATGTAGGTTTAGTTAGGTTACCTAAGATTACCTAGGTAATCTAACCTTGGAAAAGTATAATGACTAATAATGTCTCATTTGTCATTGGTTTAAAAAGAAAATAAGATTACCAAACGTCCTAACCTACTGTTTGTTGCTGGCAAGGGTCTTCAAGAAATTATGCAGGTTTTGTCATCATGTTTTTTTTCGTTTTTCTCCTTTTGCCGCATTAACTTCTTGCAAATAGCGTCTACATGATATACACAAATAGTTACTAAAACATATTTAATAGTAGAAAACAAGTAAACAACAAAATTACATTCATTATCATTAATAGTACCTAAAAATATGTATTTACTATACGCTCTACGCGTCTACGCGAGTATTTACGACATAGGTATATCTACTAGCTACTAGTATCATCTTTATCGTCAAATACCAAAAAAAAATAATTGTGACATTGTGCCAATTGCATTTGTATGCACGTCGTGTAATTTTACAATAAAATATTAAAATACTTCTGCAGGATAACAGTAATAAAAGTTTTATGGAGGCGAAGGATTATACACAGCCATTAATTTTAAGAACATGTTCTTAATATGCAGATATTGTTATATGGTATTATTATAAACAGCAGTATCGTAGCTAAGATATTTTTACGTGGGGCTGGATGATTATGTATTATTTAATTATGAATAATGATATAAGTCAGTGGGGGTTTTTGAGGATCTTGGCTTAATTAGGTACTTTAAATTGATTTGTGTTTAGTCTGAGGCTAAACAGCAGCTATGAAGGCTGCTACTATTTTGATAAATATTTTAGAAAATTATGAATTAAAAAAAACTGAGGTAAACATTTTTACCCACCTAAATTTTTACCAAAGGTAGTAAATAACACGTTCAAAGTAAATTTGTTTACCCAACTAAATTTATAAATATCTTTATTATTATACATAAAATTTAAAAATGATTATATGATTAATATTGTAATAATTTATGCATATATATTATATATTAATAAAGTTATTTCAACTTGACCGCTGAGCTTAATTTAATTTACCCTCCAAAAATTTAACTGTGGGGTGGAAAATTGTCTGTACTTTATTTGATTATTAAGTTAGATTTGATTGGTTACAATTATTATTCAGTCGATTTTTAGTTTTTACCACCTCGGTAAAAATTAAGTGGGTAAAAATACTAAAAATCGCCTGTAGGCTGTAATACACCTTCAATTTCAAAATCTATAAGGAAAGATTTGGATATAATATTGTATAATTATATTGATCTATAAACTATAAAATAATATCATGTATCAGAATTATAAAAAAAATATATTTTACAGTGCGGCTCGCAAGTAAATTCATTGGGGAGACTGAAAATTGAATAAAAAAATTGAATACAAAAATGACTAAAAAAAAAAAAAAATTAATATTTTAATTGTAATAGCTTTTTAATTATAAAAAAAGATAATTTATATTATTTTATTCTAATTCAATTCTTCTTTCTTTTTTCTTTGGACGCACGACACGCTGAAGGTTTTCGTATTTACAGAAAAATATGTGACCGCGATAAGAACGGCAGAAACTTAGAATGAGTCTAGTCTCAATGTACTGAATAACATCATTAACATACAATACAATACATACTATACAATCTACTCCCGAACTAGCGACCGTCATCGTTATCGATATTTTTCGCCCGTATTATTAATGTTGATCATTATTAATGTAAAAATAAAATACAAAATATTATGAATATTAATATCGAAAAAACCATAGTAATTATTTTCAAAATGGATAAAAATATTAAATTATAATACAAATTTTCTAATTTCTTTAAACTTTTTGATTGCGTTACTATTTATTTTATGGGGAATCGCCGTCTAAAAGACTCCCCTGACGAGCCGCCACTGATATTTTATAATAGTCTTAAAATTGTTATATTATTATTGTCTATAAAATATCAATTTCAATATTTATATACTGAATGATCAGAATTTTGCATTACGAAATGTCCTGTGCATAATATGATATATCCGGTATACCTGGTTAGATTTTTAATATAAAAATCATTAATTTTTTGAGATATATTCTTTATATTTGCAGTTGATTTATTAAATGTATTCAAGTTTAGTTCGATATAAGTGCATTTTTGTTTTGTTTAAATGGAAATTCCTTTGGTTACTACAAAATATTATGATGTTATTTTAACATAAACGACGCTATGAAATTAATATGTTACAATATTATTCAAATTTACAGCGTGTTACTGTGTTGTATTAATTATTGAAGTTTTAAATATTATAAAAGTAATCGTTATAACTGTATATTTTTATGTTGTTTTTTATTTCCCAAGATAATTGTTTTAATTTAAAGCTAATTAATCCAATGAAAATTTTATTACCAGAGACTAGCGAGTGATTTATACTTTACAACACTATTACACTAGTATAATATTAGTTAATAGATACTCACGAGATTTTGTTCAAATATAAATATATTATAAAATGAAAATTGCGTATACGATGATGTATTATATTATATTATAGTTATTCGAATATTATATTTTAACAAAAAATAGTATACCATCATTAGATTTAATGAAGTATATACAATCGTAAGTATATATTAGTATAATATAATTATTTACAGGTATTAAATTAAGTAGGGTAGCAAATCGTGTCTAGTTGGTACTTTATTTAGCTCATTTTTCAAATGTCTCAAAAGTTTTTCCTTGGGAGGAGAAAAACTACCAAAAAATGGCGGAAAATTGGCAAAATTACGGCTTTTATTATTTTAAACTTTTTAATTTCGTGATAACTAATAGAGTTTTGATCGTAGGGACTTGAACATTTTTTTAAGTATTAACATAGGTAGTATACAAGTAAGGTAAAATTTTGGAATGAATTATTAGTATAGTATATTGTAATATATTGAATTTTGCTCAGAATTGTATTTCTAATGCAATATCATTGCATTTAAATCTTAAGTATAATAAACCACTAATTTCTTCGGGGACCGAAGGGATGAAGGAGGAACGTCCACAATCGACATTCCCACTTTTTTTGTATATAGAAAATACTTAATTACTTAGGTACTTAATTTATGATTATATAAGAGTTTAGTATGTTTATTTTAATGAACAAATTTAAAGGAAAATCGAATAAAAATATATATATTGAAAACGAAAATTTAAAATTTTCATTAATATTAAAAAGAGATTGGTTAAGTTAGGAAAAAAAGGAAAAATTATTTTTTAAGGGTTTAATAAAATAAAAATTAATGTGCTATTATTATCTATTTATGTATATTGTATTATTGTATATAAAATGTTAATATACTCAAAATATATTTTAAATTACACTACTTAAAATAATAGATTAACATAAAATAACATTACTGTATTATAATAGGTACCTGCAATTGTTTTCTTTTCGATCGTATTTAAACTGTCAATAAGTTCCTCTATGGGATCCAAATCGGGTCCCAAACTGTCTACCCAAATTCTGGACATTCTATAACCGTGTTGCTTGTAGCTTGACGGACCTACAAATAAAATATCGAATAAAATTATTTAGGTATTTAATTACGTCGAAATCAGGAATTAGGTTATGTTACATATATTTTATACTATAGTTACTTCCTGTATTCTCAAATATAATTATTTAAAAATAACATATTAATTATTTAAATCATATACATATATTAGCCCCCCCCAATTTACACCTTTGTTGTTATAATTATTACTATCAGTAATCGCTCATATAAATTAATAATTTTTTCATTGATCATTTACAATAACGTTTAACGAGTACTTCGAATGTTTACTTTCAAAAGTAATGAAACCGCCAAAAATTAACTAGATGTAAGATACTTCTTTACAACTTACACGATCCATAATTTCAAATGCATTAAGAAAGTAATTAGACAATTATAATTTTATTTTCATAATTTACAATAGTGAAATGTGATCGTGATATTATATAATATATTTTACATTCTATTTAGTCACAGGAAACAGAACATTGTGTATTATAATTTAAATGTGGTATGTGATATAAAGCCTTTCACAAGGGTTTAATACGAAAAGATTAAAAATAAATTAAATGATACTGCAAAAAATATACTCCAAATGACACCACTGAGGGCTGTTACTACTTTGTCGGGAAGTTTTTATGGTCAAGAGACTCAAGGACTACACCTGGAACCCGCTAATCGATTTCGCTACTAGTGAAGAGAATTATTTAGATGTTTTGTCTAGTATAATAATATATATATATATATATAGTATAATATAGTGTTTGATCATTTTATTAATTATCTTATTTATTTATAATAAAAAAAAATAAATACTTTTTATACAATGTATGCAACTAATAGAAATTCAAAAATCAGATCACCTATATACTGGTGTTCGATTGCTTTGATTTGTTCGTCCGTGAACGCCCACAAATGAGCTAATTTCTTCCATTCGCCCGGACCTAGCTGTTTATGGGCTAATTTTCGTAATATTATGTCTAGATTTTCATCAGTCTCTTGTAGCGTTATTGAAACATCCAAATCCGGATTGCATTTCCACTTTCTACGTTCTTCCGGTGTTTTCGGTCTAGTCCTATTCTATACATACATATCCACACACATGAAGATAAACGTACTGATCATTATTAGCAGTGGTTCCCACCAATAATTAATATTGCTATATGCGTAAATGAACAAATGCATTTTATAAAATAAATAACAATACAATAATATTATTATGCCATCGAAATAATCGAACCGGAAAAAATATTGGGATAGAAAAATATAACTACCTAAACTGTTTATAGATAGTATTTATAATTAATGCTATTATTAAAATTGGATCATATGAAAAAGAAGATATTGATAATTTTTAATATATACAGAACGATCAAAAATTTGTATTACAGAAATGGTGTGGAATGACATTCGACTTGATATTCCTATCATTTTACGTTTACTCTGTATAATATAAAATGTAATTTTTAGTGAATATAAGTGTAACTGTTTTAAAAATAAAAACCATGTATGTATTATAGTTACTTTCAAACGTATCTAATCGGATTGAATTCATTTTTAAAATGTATAAAAGTGCGTATCATATAGGTAATATTGGTATAAATTATTGAGTGATTTAAACGTGATCTTTACATTAATTCGAATAATATTTTATTTAAACTTTAAATATTATAAATTTATAAGAATTATTTTTTTAAATGTAAAATAATTGGTTAATAAAATATAAATTAAAAATTAAATTATAACTTATAATCTATATTATGTTCAGTCATCCACAGACTCACAGTATATATTCATAGCGATAGCGGTATTATAGACGTCTTGTACGAACATATTTTTTTTATATGTAAAATAAAATTTAAAATTGTATTGAATTAGCACCACTGGTAATTTAGTTTTATTACTTCAATAATTGATACATCTGCGTAATTACCTTAGGTGTGTATTCTAAACGAGCGGTTTTTATGATCATATCCACAATAGCAGTAAAACTTCCTCTGGCTGCTATGTATAGCGGTGTTTTGCCTCCCTAAAAAAATTGAATTCAATGTGAATATTACAATATTCATAATTTAATATATTAAAAAAAATGTTTATGTGTCTTAGGTGCATATGTTTATTGAAATAATTTGGACGTTAATAAATTAAAATAATATTTCTTGTTTAACATATAATTTTGGATCAAAAATACGATTCACAAATAGTTATAGTTTTGTTGATCTAGGTTAGTTTCAGACGGGGTTTCATGGTATTTATTATTCGTAATTTAGTTTTATTTTTTTGATTAAATATGATGACTTATTAAAAATCAATACAGAAAGTATATATTTGTTTTTAAATTATAATAAAGAAACGGAATTGTAAAATGTAGAATTGATTTCTTAGGTAAATTATTGCAATATTTATCCTTATTCATAATAATTTTACAATGATTAATGTATAATACTAGAAACTGTAATTTATATGTAGAATTTTTAGTTTATTTAGTTTTAAAGAATATATTTTTAATTTTGATATAATTTTAGGTTAAAATTCGTGTATATACAAAATACAAATATGAGTATTGAGTAGGTATCTACTATGTTTTTAATATATTTATAATTAGTGTATATTACATAAGTTTTTTTTGATTTTTTTTAAAAAAATACTTGCTTGATACAAAAGTCAATACAGTTATAATTTTTTTTTATTTATAAGAAAATTTAAAATTATTTTTATATTATTATTTAATTTTTTTACCCAGTTAAAATTATATAATATATTATATGTATTTATTCATTAAGTTTAGTAAGTTCGAACCGAACTAAATAAGCATTTTAAAAACCCAAGCCGAACATTTCAATTAATGTACGAATTCAAACGGAACTGAACTGTTAAAAATGAAAAATTATGAAAAGTCCATAGTTTGAAATAAATTATTGGGACGATGAAAGTTCAGTTCGAAAATTTGTAATAATAAGTTCGGTTTGAATTTCAAACAGTTCATCATATTAGTAGTTAGTATAATTATATGAATTATTCAATTATATGAATGTAAAATGAGAATCGTATCAACATTAATAATTAATTTAACCTTTATAATATTGAATCGAGTTATAGATGAAACGTTTGCTATCTATTTCATTAGATTATTAGACCAAGTTAATATTACGTATAATATATAATATATTGACCTGTTCACGTTGTTCGATGTTGGCTCCGGCATTTAAAAGTAATTTACAAATTTCCGAATATCCTTGTTCTGCTGCTATATGAATAGGTGATTGTAATCTCTGCAACGTACCATTATAGATAATCAATAACAATAATATTAATGTAAGTACGTTAGAAGTTTGTGAATATTTTTATCAAGATAAAAGTTAGTTTATAAAGTACATAATATGATTTTAAATTAAATTTGATCAAGTTTATGATAAAATCGTGCTAAAATGTAACACATTTCTAAAAAATTCATCACTTTTTAGAGTAAAAAGAAAGATCAAGTTTTAATTAGTAGATATAGGTTAGTATAGTTAGTCTAAGAGGAAGTAATGGGAAACCCGTACGCTCTGCAGGGTTGTCGAAAAAAAAGTTGAAACATTATTTAAATAATTATTTTTATTATTATTGTATAATTATATAAATAACTGAATTGAATGTCGTAATAAGTTAGGGTTATATTAAAATACCTACTTAACACAATTAAATTATTTTATAATGTTAATTGTGAAATAAAAAACATTTTATATTAATATGTAACTCAATTAATATTAATTTGAAGTTATATAGAACTTATACGACCTATTATTTAAAACTACATAAACAATCGACTTATATTAATTAATGATACGATTAGAATATTTACGTACTGTGTTTAGGGCATTAAGATCTGCTCCCTTGGCAATTAGTATTTCAGCAATCACAACGTTATTAGACAAACAAGCCATGTGTAAAGGCGTATTCCCGTTCTGTCAATATTCATGAATTTTAATTTATTTATTTTTGTTACAAATAAAATAAAATGTTAGATGTTCCACCAATCGTTTTATATTTACTTTGCTCTGTCGGTCGATGTCACATTCAGCTGATAAAAGCATTTCCACAATTCCCCGACATCCATGGCTACTGGCTATGTGTAATGCAGTCAATCCTTTCTATATACACCCAAAACCATTTCAATTAATACTTTTAAATAAAAATCTAATAATAATCATAATCATAAAACATTCGTATATAATAATAATAGTTAGCTCCTATTATTTATACTGTAAATAAAAAAAAAACATACATTTACTGTATAAACAATTTAAAAAAGTATCAACAATTTGAAAAATGTGCTCTTAAAGTTTAAAAAAATAATATAAAATTTTATATTAAGGAGTATTAAAAATAAATTTTAATTTTAGTTTCTGAGTGAAATGAAAAATTATTTTCTCTAATGTAGAAACCTATGTGAATACTTAAAAACATTTTCAAGTCCCTATAATCAAAACCTAATTAGTAGTAATCATGAAATAAAAAATTTTAAATAACGGAAACTGTAATTTCGTCGATTTTCTGCTATTTTTTCGCAGTTTTTCTTCACCAAAGAAAATTTTTTTTAAAAGTAACCTAAATAAAGTACCAACTAGATGCAATTTGGTATGGAAAGGACATCTTATTTGTTATAATCGGACTATTACTTCTATCCAAAAAAATTTCTTCAAACATGAAAAAAAATATCATTATAAAACCAATATATTTCTCGTTTCGCTCAGAATCTAAAATATAATTTAACGTTATTTAAAACTAAATTATTTTATTTTATTTACGAGATAGTTTATGTTTTTATTTAATATTATATTAATATTAGTTCATAAGGAATCACATAATTGTTATTTGTTAGCCAAATCTCCATTAAAATGTAGTAAAATTAAATGTTAATTTTTTTTTTTTGATTGGGGAGTGAGTGTTCATATATCGTGAATAACCCTCCACCAAAATACGCTACTGTTTACAATGACATGTAATTTTTTATGTTTGAATAAGGAAAAACAAAAATCAAAAAGGGTTTAAAAGTATTTATATATATTACGTAAAGAATTCTCGCATATTCTCACTCCATTAAATGAAACTTTTTTTTTGTGAAACGCCATTATAATTCAGTATAACAATATGGACTTTTTTATTTGTCTAGTTCTTAAAATGGATAAATTTCAAACTATTTTATCATTATTAAGTTTATATCATTAATTTTAACAAAATATTTTTTAGTTAATCAATATAATACTAATGATAAAAATATTATATCAATTATTTATCATTTTAGATTTTGAGCGAAGTAATTGCATCTAGTTGGTATTTTATTTAGCTCATTTTCGAATTTCTCAAAATTTTTTTCTTGGGAGAAGAAAAACTGCCAAAAAGTGGCGGAGAAACAGCAAAATTTACGAAAATCGTAATTTTGATGAAATTGATTTTACATTTTTCATGATAACTAATGCAATTTTGAACGTAGGTATCAGAAACTTTTTTGAGTTTTCTCATAGGTAGTTTACACACGTGTATATTTATGGAATGACCTATCAGTGTAATATATTGTATTATATTGAGTTTCGCTCAGAGTCGTATTTTCTAATATATTAATATTGTATTCAAATCTTAATTATAATAAACCACTAATTTCTCCAAGGACCGAAGGGACGAAGAAGGAACGTCCAAATCGACGTTTCCGCTTTTTTGTCTTTAACATAATCACTATAACTAAGTAAAGTACAATATTATACATTTATATCGATATAAATATTTACAATTATTTAATTTTATAAACTATTACACTTTTATTATATTAGTGTTGTAATATTTTTATAAAATGATGTGGATGCAACGATATAATATATAGCTGGATGATAGGCAGTATAATAAATATAATAGCACTGTGAATGTTGTGGGAAGGCTTAATGTGACAAGCTTATCGACATTTCATTTTTTGTTTGCACGTTAAATAAGTTTTATATTGTTTTTGTATTTGCTCAAAAGGCGTATCATGTATAATTTAGGGGTTGAAAATATTTTATTTCGCACGTGGCATACATTTACCAAATAGACTTTGAAAACTGTGTAACTCTTAAAAAGTAACATTATATTTATGTAAGACCATTAAATTAAACCGTTGAATGTATGTCATAGTGATAGACTGTCAAGGCCAAAATATAATTATATATGTATATACAGTATATGCTATAATATTATAATATTATTCATTTGTTTTTAAACATATTTTTTTCCATACAAAGTCATGAACGTCGCCAATTGAGAATTAAACATTTTTGATTAAAATTTATTTATTTTTCTAAAACAAACATTTTATACAAAAAACAAGCTTTGAACGTTAATAAATAACCAAAATATAAAAATTAAATAGTTGTGAATACTAGATAATAGATATATTTTAAAAAATATTTAGGATAGAGATAGAACATTAAAATTATATCTAAACTATTTATGTTTGTAGGTACTACCAATCTAGGTAGGTATATTGTCATTATTTTGTGCCTGCGATAGGTATACTTGTATATTTTATATTATGTATAGCATACATAGTAATTTTGTTATAAAATTTTTTTTTTTAAGTTTCCTAGTTGTTTATTTTTAAAAACATTGACATACATTTTTCAAAATATAAGTGTTTCGCATCGAGCTTCCTTAGAATATTTTTTATTTTATTTTTTAAATTTAATTTTGAATATTTTATATTGATTCGAATGGTGAAACAAGTAATAATCGAATAGATGACAGAATAATTTAAAGAGATAGTCCTTTGGGTAATACATTTTATTTATACCAATCACTGTGGGAATGTCAACGCTGAAAACTGAAAAAATGGTAACAATACCGTCGAGCTGAAGTCAAAAACACCCTTGTCACGTATTTTATTTGGTTCTATTTATATATAGAACGGGATGTCGGGATGTCGGGATGCATTACTTTTTGTTTTATTTTTAAATACGATAATAGCATTGTTTTAAATCAATTTACTAAATCAGGAATCAAATTAGTAATTTGCATTCTACATATAAATATTTGCAGAAATTATTATAGTTAAAAATAATGTTAATTTTTATTATCAGTCAATAAAATTTTCAAAATGTTTTTGCTAACTTTGAGTAAAGTTGACATCATAAAATGACTAATAGTGACAAAGTTTGTAAAAAATTATAGGTTGTCAATTTTTTAAAATTTTTAAAGTAGTGTAATATCATAAAAAGTTGGCATAAAAAATCAAACGTTATTTTATTCTATCCATATATTTAAAATTATATTTTTTGACATAATATCTGGTATATTTAATTATCGATCAAATTATTGATTTTTAGTAGGCTTGTAATTGGGAACGTTGTTTCCAATTATAAGGGAATTTTTGTGTTATTTTTAAAGTGAGTTTTAGTAAATTTTAAGGGATCAATATCTGGGCTATAAAAATGATCATTAATATACTAATAAACACTAAATACTATTAAATAAAATATTTAATTTACGTTATTTTCTAAATTGGTAGGATTTCCAGCTTCCAATAGCATTTGCACGACGAGGGTCTGTTTGTTTTCGACAGCTACATGCAAAGGACTATTTTGCTCTTCGTCTTTCGCCAACATATCGGCACCATGACCGAGTAAAAAATCAACCACGTCAACGTGGCCTTTTTCACATGCAGAATGTAATGGTGTTCTTCCTTGCTAGATTATAACGTGTACAAAAAATATTATTAAACTAATTTGTAATGAAATTAACTGAATATGTATAACAATCATAATTATTTATGGACCATGCACAGTATAGGTAATACATAAATTTATATGTTATGTTACTTACAAAAAAAAATACTCAAGACAATATAATACTATAACACTTAAGCATTGTTTTAATAGTAAAATTAATTTTAAAATCTGTATTTTGAAAATATGGAATAAATAATAATAGTTTGGAAACACATTTCTATGAAAATAGATAAATGTGGATATATATTGAAAACTAGTTGACTAATTAGATTATAATGGTAGATTCATTGGTAAAAGTATTCAAATTAATATGTATATTAAGATATACATATTATATCTCATGTATTTCAACAGTTATTATTATATTGTTATATTATATTATATTGTACCTACTACCTAGTAATAAGTTGCTCTCATAAAAATATCAACTATTAAGTCACTCACATAAAGAGTAATACGACTTTATTCGTAAATTATATAAATGGACATTTTTATTAAGGATAAATATATCACATGTCTATTTTTATGACAATTCTTGGACATTTTTGTTGTACAACTTTAACAAATACACAAAAGACAGTGGTTTATTTTTAGTATATTAATTCCTTTCATAATAAAACAAATTGTATTTTGAATATAATAATAAAATGTATATGTTATATATTTTAGTACATAACAATGATATTCAAGTTTATTGTTAGATTGGAATTAGCAGGGTTTTATTTTATAACATTTTATTTTGGTGATCCTTAATAGTTTATAAAGCCATTAAAATGAGTGCAGTTATAAAAATCCCTTTATTTTTAGTTTCACTTCAAAACAAATCCCAAGAAACTCAAACTGATGTCTGAAAAGGAACTAGTGCAGAGATCATAAATTTTCTTCATTCTGGTTGCCACCAATGATGAGCATATTCTTATCTTTTTTAGATTCTGAGCAAAGTGACGAATGTATTAGTTTTACAATGATATTTTTTCATTTTTTATATATATCTAAAAACACTATTTCGGGCATATAACATCTAGTTATACTTATATAATATTACTTATAAACCTATATTACTTTATTAAGTTAATTTTTCGAATTTTTTTAAAAAATTTTCCTTGGAAGAAGAAAAACTACCAAAAATTATGAAAAATCGACAAAATTACGGTTTTTGTTATTTTGATTTTATATAATATTTCGTGATAACTAATTGAGTTTGAATGTAGGGACTTGAATTATTTAAAGTATTCACATAGATGTTCTACATATGAGAAAATTTTTTCGAACGGATTGGTTGATTTTCTGATTAAATATAGAGCTTTGAAATTTATTCAGAAATGTTCAATATCACTTGTAACTTTAGATTAATAGGTTTGCAAATTTTATAGAAGCCTAATCATATAATACTTAATCTATTTACAAATATTTTTGAAAATCATAACTCACAATTTTTTTTTTAGGCTCTAAAATTATAATCCTTAGTAGAATTGAATATCATGATATTTTATGTGTTTTTAAAAGTCTGAAAACATATTTTCGGGTAGAAGTAATGGTCCGATTACCACGAATAGAGTATACTTCCGGTAGAAAATTTCATCCAGTTGGTACTTTATTTAGTTTATTTTTCGAGTTTTTCAAAATTGGGAAATTGGCAAAATTCACAGAAATTGTAATTTTGACGAAATTGAGTTTAGATTTTTCATAATAACTAATGCAATTTTGGATGTAGGGACTTGAAATTTGTTTGAGTGTTCTCATACGTAGTCTACATACATGGTAAAATTTTAGATCAGTTTATTAGTATAATATATTGTATTATATTGAGTTTTGTTGAGAATCGTGTTTTCAAATGCAATGATATTGCATATTATAATTAAAAATCTTAAGTATAAAAATCACTAATTTCTCCGAAGACTGAAGGGACGAAAGAAGAACGTCCGAAATTGACCTTTTTTTAATAATTTGTTTTAATTTTTTATTGTTTTTTTCAATTATTAGTTGTATTATTTAAAATAAACTATATGTATAAATATTGTTAATATATTTTTATAAATGGAAATCAAAATTAACTTTTGAAAAAATATTGATAGTAATATTAATATAATAAAGCATTACATGAAATTATTTATTAGTTTAAATGTAAATTGGTTATTGGTATGTAGATTTGTTCTGCAATGCATCAACTGAACAATTATTCAGCTAATGAAAACATGATTTTCCTAGGCTTATTTTAATTTTGTTAAAATTGGTAAACTGCAAGATTATAATATTTTTACTCATATTCCTTGTATGATAAAATAATAACAATTTTTTTATTTTCAAATTGAACCATTTATTTAAAAAAATAAATTATTAAAGTGTATTATTTATTAGTATATTTTTTAATTATTAAAGTATAATGTTCTTTAATAATTGTTCATTTGAAAATCAAAAGTTGATTTGGTTTTGCCATATAAGGGATGGAGGTAGATATATTGTAATTAAGAAAAAGTATAAAACAAACAAAGTATTGTTTTTATAAAAAAAAAAAAATACAAAAACTACTTATATTTTCAAAGATATACGATGGATTACCAAAAAGTTATCATCCTGTTTATATAAAAATATATCAATTTATTCGTTTGTTTACGTTCAATTTATGTCATAGTCATAATCATTATAAACAAATGATAAATATTTATTTGTTAAAATTATTTTAAGACAGTGTTAAATATGTCTTGAAAATTTTTTTAAAATGAATAAGCATTAATTTTTTTAGTACTTATATTTTATTGAGAAGAAAATATATTTAATATTTCAAAATAAAAGAACTTAAACCATTATCAAATATAAAAAAAAATATTTTTTTTTTTTTACTGTTTAAGAAATTTTACATGATTTTTAAAAATACTGATAATTAAAAATATTGGATAGGTAATAAACTAATAACAATTAGGTATAATTAGTTTTTATAATTTTTTTAATCGTAAACAAATATTTGTTATATAATATATTTGTATTATACTTAAACAATGTTATTAATTAATATTTAGGCTGCCATGTATTAGATGTTCATTTCCCCAGCCCTCCCCCAACATAATATTTATTTTATTTCTAATCTGTTTGTTAAGATTTTGAAAAGCAACATTTTCGTTATAAAGGTCCCGTTTTAATAATTATATTTATAATATGTATTTTAATAATAATGAATTATGACCTTTTAAAAATAGTGTTGCAGGGGGAGTTGGAGAAATGCCCAATATTTTTAAAGCAAATTTTTACCTAATTTAATCGTTTGTAATTTTTTTTTTTTTACAATAATATTACGTTTTGAACATGTAACATTAACTTATACACCAATATAAAAATAAATTGTCATACCTCCATAAAATTTTCATAAGAAACTAGCATTAGCATAAGTTTCAAATTATAATATACCACATTTTGATTAATTATTTTTTATACTGATAGATTTTAGGTACCTATTTCTCCAGCCCCTATTTTGAAAATGTCATATTTTTAAAACGTAATAGATACTAACGAACATTTTTCTTTTACAAACCTTTACAAATAAATTACAAATTAAATAGATTAAGATAATTAAAAATACTATATTTAAGGCAAGGGTTGGGAAAATGGATATACCAGTGGCTATTTTTTCTGATTTTCCGTAGTGCACATTTTCTATGGTGTACCCATTGGGGAACGATGGAGGAATCCCTCTTCACCCATGGCTCGTATATTATATTATGTGAAATGTGAATTGTTAATGTAGATAAGTGTTTAAAATTATAAAAGAGGGGGGAAAATTAAATTTCTTATCCCTCTCATAAAAGAAAAGCCTAAGCCTATAATTTTTTTTATATATTTATTAATTTACAATTAATTTTCATATGTTTTATCATATATTTTATTATTAAAAAAAATCTTATTTTCGATTCATGTTTTAGTAGTTTTTTTTTATCTTTCTAATCCTTAGAAAAACCCAAATACACTTCGAAACTATCTTTGCTTAATAGCTTCTGGATGTACCTTATTACTTATTATAAAAACACAGATGTACACTTTTATTTTTCGTAGTGCACATATGTGTTTTTGTAGTGCACAAAATGTGTCGTAGTACACACAAAAATATCCACTGGGACATACATATTATGTATTTACATAATATTTATTATCGAATAAGAATATAATAAATGTATTAATATTCGTTTCTAGGTAGATATTTGTAATTAGTAATTATTATATGATATTTGAGAGAATAAATTAGGGTTTGGGTTGAAGGATTTTCATTTACTTATTCCTGTTTAGTTTAATCTACATAGTAATAATAATATTAATCAAATAGCTATGATTATATGATTAACTTAAAAAAAGTATATAGAAGGTCGAAAATTCCATAGATTGTGAGGAATTTCGTGTTTATACAGCAGAATATTTTATAATTCTAAATTTGTCCGTATAGGTTAGAGAGGGTAAACATTGCAAAGTTCAATATATTTTGAACACTCTATATACATTATAACTAATAATAATAATTAATAATTATACGTGTAACCTTTATGATAGCGTATACAGATACTATCTATTTTTATAAATGTTAATGACGGTGTTTTGTCATTACTTAGTTGATTACAGAGTTCATAAAGTTAATATAATTTACCCTCGTCCTATATAAAGTTTTTTTATTGAAATTAAAAATAGTTATATTCAATTATTATTGGTAGTTTTATTTTGTAAATACTAATTGAATATTATTGGATATATATATATAAAGTACTCCTACAGTAACTACGTTACAGGGTTGTACAGAGTGAAAATACGATATTTTGGTGGTTTTAAGTCTTCTCACCTTAATGTAGCCTACTGATATTTTATTTTAGTATAATAATACAATTTTCCATTCACGCAGTTTGCGTATGCGCAATGCAACTTTCGAAAGTTAAATGGTAACACTTATTTTTTTTTACATATAAATTTTTTTTTGTATTTTTTTAAACATTTATTATTCGGGTATTTTAATTCTACGCCCAAAATTAGCCGAGTTAAAGGGTTTTAAAGTTTTAAATAAAATATAATTTTTCTTGTTTTTGATAAATGGAAAATTCCAATATTTTAATAGTTTTATATCCGGAAACCTTAATATAGTGAATTAAAGTTTTGTTTTAGTATAATTTAGTATAATAAATTATATAATTTTCCGCTTAAATATTCAAAATAATGAAAGTATCTATATGATTTTAATTCAGGTGAAATAATTTATTATTTATTTTCAGCTTCACTCAAAATTCAAATTAATAAAATAAAATGTTGTTACTTTATAGATGCATTAAATATTCAGTAATTGTGTACCTAAAATTATAATATAATATAATATTGTGTCAAATACGAAATTTCACAATTATTTAGAGACTTATGTAGTAGATACTAGATAGCAGTCTTGCTCTTTATAACGAAAAAATGGTTGAAACCATATACATACAAACTAATATATGTTTATAGTTGAAACACGCAGCTCTCTACAAAAAGAAAAAAATCTGTTAACAAACATCAGTAATAGAATAAAATTTTTAACATTATAGTTTAAATTATTTTAAAATGAAGAATATTTTAGAATTTATTTTATTTTAAGTATTTTAAGACTACCTATATGAGAATTATATTTATTTTTAAGCTTGTAGCGAGTCTTAGAAATATTGTTTTATTTGTAATATTCTGTAAAAATATCATGTTAGCCTGATAAGGGATAACTCTTGTTTACAATGTTTTCCTCTTTGTATATGGTGTCGTGTTTCACTAATAATGAAAATATAGCAGGCTATCTAGTATTAGTATATCTTTATGGGTGTGGTAATCTGGTAGCAATAGTTATGGTTATGGTTACCTTGACTGAAAGTAAACCTATATAATATAGGATATAGGTACCTACCTAACATATTTTTTCTGTTAAGTATATCTATTTGAATTTTCTGACGTTATGAATCCTACAAATTTGTAAGGTTCATATAACAAGTGAGTGACACCCAAAACGTGGGCAAACATTGCTCTTGTAATATTATCCGCCTTTTCTTACGTTTTGGAATAGCGGGCATTGTCTGTTACGAGACTTATAATTAGTCAACCCTTCGTTTAATGCCAACTATAGCAGCCCAAACAGTGTCAGTCATTACTCACAGCAATACGGTCATATTACTTTCTCATCGTTTCTCGGCTTATATTTGCCACGTAAATCCATTCACGTTTCTCGATGTCCCAAAGACGAACGATCTGGTGAAAATACACTTTCGTTATGATTCTACAATTAAAATATGATCTAGGTAAAATTATGCGGTTACATTCGAATATTAGTTTTCAACAATAATATTATGTTCATGCTTATTATATAAATATATGTATAGGATTATGGTAAATAAGAGCCGATTTGGTAGAATAAGAAATACTCATGGTATCGCTTATTTTGTATTGTTATATGTGGATAGTGGATCATATAGTATCAATTTACAACGTGTAAATCGTTTTTATTCATCGTTTTATTGTTCATAATTACGATAACAAAGTATTTTTCTCATTTTTATTTTTATACCTTGGAGAATAGTATAAAATGAAAAACTTTAAAAAATGTTTATCAGAAAACAATTATGTTTTATATAAACTATAATAATGTCATTAATAATTATTTATCTGCAGCCTATATAGTGACAGTAGTATTTGCTAGGCAGAATAAATAGTTTGTGTATAAATAACAAATTATAAATTGTTAATAACCTAAATAAGGTAAAAAATATTGTTTTTATTAATTAAAATGAAATTTAAAACCTGAATATTAATTAAATTTCATAAAACCGTAGTCATATTTCGAGACCTAGTAGGTTTAAAATATTTACTGTGTTAATCGTTTATTATAATATTATTAATATTAAAATTATCTTTAATATTATTGTCTATTTCCAAATATAAACAAATTGTTTATCTATTTATTTTAAAAAATGGCAGTGGCAGTCATTTTTAATTTGAATGCAAATAATTTAAAAAATTTAAAAATTTAAATAATTTTACACTTTGATTAAAATATGAATTAAAATGAATTAAACAAATAGTATATTTTGTAATATGTCTAGTAGCATAATGTTTTAATAAAACAAATTACCGCATACATTGGTATAATGGTATATTTTTTATTTAAAACATAGTATTTGAATAAGTATGTTCTACAACATTTTTTATATGAATATATTAATATTTATTAAAAATGAGTATACAAATATTTATAATATTTACGTCATACTTTTCTACGTTATACTTACTTATACTGACTTAAACTTATACATTTATATTTAATTTAATTTAATATTAATTTTTTTGCATTCTTCTGAAAAATCCAAATCAATTTTTCATAAGAGATTAAGTAAAAAGTAAATATTATATGTATGTTACAATTTTTAAGTTTAAATTTAATTCATTTAGTACATTTAAATTTGTGATTTATGACTAAATTAGTACTTCACATTAATATTGTAGGTACATTTTTTTAATATTAAACCTGTCACTATAACATAATGGACTATATAATATACCTATAGAAAATTATATTCTTCCAACATTAGAAAATATGCAATGTTTGTTTTTATAAAAAAATAAAAAAATGTGTATATTATTTGCATAGTATAAAAATATAAAATTAATATATAATATTATAAAATACAGACGACGGTAAAATAAAATGATTGATTACTACGGTGTGTTAAAAAAAACAGGATACAAGTTTATTTATTTTACAGTATGATCAGTAGTTAAATTAAATGTTGTGTAAATTATTGCTCATAAAAGTTACGTACAGGATGCTTCATCGTGTTTATCCTTGTTAATAACTTTTCTTCAATTAATAAAATATCAAATATTTATGTAAATTAATAATTACTATACTGTGATACAAAAGATAATATATTTATTTTATTTCTAAAAATTAATTTTCTGTACTTAAGTTTTAAATTTTAAAGTTTAATTTAAATTATGATTATGTAATATATTAATGAAAAACTAATATTTATTGATTTTATTTTAAAATTTTTACTGTGTTATAAAAAATTTTAACGATTTACTGTGATTAAATTGGAATAAAAAAGACTTGGATAAGTTTAACGCTCAAAACTAGCACTTAGATATGGATTTAGATTATTGTGTAGAGGATGTCAAGTGGAGATTATTTGAGGTATAAAATATTCTACGAAATTTTAAAATCTCAGTATTTTGTGTGGCTTATTATTATTACCTGAATAATTGTAATTAAGGTACCTACTTGAATATATTATAAATCAATAATTTGCGTGCATAATTTCAAATACGAATTCAGAAGAATCAGACTGTCTGATTCAAACAGATAGTAAAATATAATTCTACTACGATGATAAAACACGAGTGTATACTGTTATATACGTATTATATTATTTTTTCAGGAATTGTGTCTCTTGAGGGATTTATAAAACTTCAGCCGAGTGGTTTTATAGTCCTTTCGATTTTTTTTTTTACAAACTAGTTACACAGACTATATTTGCTCATAATTGTTATTTTAATTTTTTTTATATGATATTTTAGTGTACAGTCGTTACGCGCATGACATTTAAATTATTCGCTATCGTGACCGAGATACAAGATACAATAGAAACTAAATAATGCACCAAAATCATCAATAATCATACAATAAAAAATAATTATTGTAGATGCATGTGATATAATTTTTAACGGGTAGATACTCGGTTATTCAGTGTACGGTGATACAGGCATTATTAGAGTGAAATTACAATTTTTGTAAGATTATTTTTATACGGGATATTCAGTTTTACCACATGGGGTACCTTAGTTGGTAATAGGTGTGACAAACCTGCGAATCTCAGTCAGCGGTGAAGGGGTAGTGGCGCTCCCATTTATGGATGATTTAAAAATTTTAGGAAGCTCGTTAAATGACACCAAAAGAGCAGCCCAAGTCTTGGAACAAGCAGCCGGTAAAGTAGGATTAAAAATTAATAGGGAAAAAACGAAGATAATGAAATTATTAGAGAATGAAGAGAATCTGGACGATAATGATGAAGCCGTAGTTTTTGAAAAAGTTAACGAGTTCTAGTACTTAGGAGTCATGCTGAGTGTCAAAAATGAGAAAGAGATGGCATCGGTGTTGGAATGGAGGCTTACGAAAATGAGGCCTCGCGGATGGCCTAGTAAGAGATGGTTGAATACAGTGGAAGAAGACATCAAGAAAATAGAAGTAGGTTGGGTTAGGTACAAGAGTGGAGGACAATAGTTTATAACAGGGAAGAATGGAGGCAGATCGTGATGGCGGCAAAAACTCTTCAAGAGTAATAAATGTCAGCAGAAGAAGAAGAAGATATTCAGTTTCTGTTATAATTTTCTTTTTGGATATTCATTGCATCTTATATCTTATTCTAATCTCTTGTACATATTCTTATACATATCATATATTACAATAGTAAATGTATTATATACAGGGTGATAAAAGTGATCAAAATTTCGTGTTACTAAAGAATTGAAGATAACATTAAAAACGTTTGAAATTCACACCACTTTCGTAACATGATATTTTGATCACCTTGTATATTGTTTATTTATGTGTTATCTGTCTTGATTTTAGCTGTCTATAAGTAAATATAAATTATTTGTAATTTCTCTCATGAAATTTTCAAAGTTCGCTCGCATAAAAATATGAATTTATGACTATATTCGTAACACTTTGATTCGTTGTACATAATATTGTTTTCTTATAATAGTTATCTATCCATTTGTATTTTTACCGACATTTTACTTGTTTAATAATTATTGGACATTAGTGAACATTTTTATCTCGAAACGTACACATTTTCTAAAAAAAAATTAGTTTTAAATTTTTTTATTACCTTATTCGTAGTACTCGTGTTTGCCCCCGCGTGGACTAGTCTGCGTACTACGTGAGTATGGCCTGCGATAGCGGCATGGTGAAGAGCTGTCTGATGGTCTGTATCGAACGCATCCAGGCCAACATCGTCAATAGTATCCAACAAGAAATTAACGACGGATAACCGATTGTTCCTGGCTGCACACATTAACAGCGTGTATTGTTTCTGTAAACGAAATTATAACGGTATTATGTATTAATAAAAGATAACTGATTTCAATTTGTAACCAACTGAAATATAAATATGGGAAAAAGAATAATTCATTTGATTCAACAACAGTTGTTAGATTGTTACAATAACAATTTTTATGGTTATGATATATTAACTATTGTTATTAATACATTTTTATGGATTTAATATGATTGTTATGTATTTTATTATTTCAGAAAATATTCTTAGATAATATGTTTTTTAACGTTTAAACGAGTTTTTGCATAATTTTTTCTTAAAATTATAATTGGGTAAAAATTATAATAAATTAACTGTATGACTGTATGTAAATTTGACTTAGTTTTATATACGCACATTTAGCTATGTTTAATGGATATTACTCGACTTGACGTGACGTGATGTAATTTATGGTTTAAAATTAAAGATTTGTTATATATATATATATATATATATATAATAATAGACTGCTATAAGTAGAGGGTTAAATATAGTAGGTATGTATAATTATGTGCTATATAAACATTCATTGTAAACACATTTGCGTGGAAACTTTTTTTTACCTATCATATATTAAAAACAATTATAAGATCACTTTACAGCACTTAACTCCTTTCCATTATATAAAAAGGTTAATTGTGCAACTTCTAATTTTATTGATAGTAAACTGACCGATTTGTGTTAAGATCGGAAGTTATTTAATGTATTAAATTCCACGTGTAAAATTTAACGGAATTCGATCATAATATGTCGTGAAATGAGTTTGTATAAATATATATATATATATATATAGGCGAAATGTAGTATCAACGGATGATCTAGGAAAAAAAGAAAAATACTTTTTCCGGACAGACATTTAAACCACGTGGCGTCAAGCTGTATACGGTTTATACGGTGGCACAAAGATAAAAAAAAATATATGCATAAAATACTATACAATTTCGGTTTTATGAGCTCATCGTCAGCACACCACCGCATTTTTCGTGCCCACGAGAACAATATTTTTTCGTATATTATATATTCAGCTTTATAATATCGTAGACACGCACTACGTTTCCTCTATATTAACAGTACGTGTAAAAAAAAAAAAAATATTTATATATAGATGTTTTTTATGAGAGTCGTACACATATGTATGCTAGATAATAATATGGACAAATAATACACAACTGCGCGCGAACACGAATCTTTACGCGCGGTAGAGTTTTTTAACGGTTCACAATATATGTTTGACATTAGTTCCATTTCACCGATCAATCTACGACCTATTTGTCAAAAAACACGCATTTATAACGTATGACACGAACATTTTTTCACTGCCGTAGAATATAAATATATGTATTTTTTTTATCTAAATACGATTATGCGCATCGATTCACATAAAAAAAAAAAATTTGGTATAGGTATACTACTTTTCATTTATTTTTTACATAATAATAAGCGTTTTAATTTTAATGAAACAATAAATTATAATAATCTTTTTTTTTATGCGAAACAACATAATTTCGAATTTGTTGAGTCTAGAGCAATATAATGAATTCATTCGAAATTTCGGTAAACTTAATAATTGAATAATCAATTTATAACAAAATTAGATTAGTTTGAATTGATAATTTGTTTGATATACATAATATGTATGGTAATATACTATCTACCTTTTGGAGGCTAAAAGGAAGTCATGCTAATTCGGTTTTCTCCCTGTTCTCGGTTCAAACACGAAAAAATATACTTTCTAGTTTCTACTTACATAGATGTTTAGTTTAATTTAAAATCAATACTAGGTTTTAATTTTATACCTATAGACTATTTATCAAGATTCTATTTATATTATTTTAAGCGAACTATGAAAAATGTTGTGCTTTTTGGTGATATAAAAGCACTTTTTTTATTAGTAAATGTAGTTCATTACCACAAATGGGATACCTAGGATTGTGTTAAAAAATTTGATCTTTTTTGTACTTATAGGTCATTTTTGGAAATTCTTAATAGTTTTCTAATAAAATAAGAAAAATCAATAAAAGGCAAAATGCTTTTTCAAACAAAATGGTAGAAAACGGTAAAATTCGGGGAATCTACATTTTTTTAAAACTTGAATTTTATTATTTTATCATAACTAATTATTTTATTTTACACTATTTAATAAATAATAAATAATAAAATGTTTATTTATACAAATAAATATTATCAGTATATTCTACTTATATCTGATTGAGCTTTGCTGAGAATTAGTTTTTCGAATGTAATATTATTGCATTAAAATTTTGATTATAATAGAACACAATAAATAAAAAAATAATATTCCATCACTAATTTTTCCAAGGACTGAAGGAATGAAGGAGGAAAGCCCGGAATTGACTGCCCGGTTTTTTACATTTTTTCTCATTAATTTTTAGATTCTGAGCGAAGTGAGGAATGCATTGGTTTTACAAAGATTTTTTTTGTGCCTGAAAACATTTTTTTGGATGGAAATAATAGTCCGATTACTAAAACTACCTATATGAATACTAAAAAAAAATTTAAGTTCTTACGTTTAAAATTCAGTTAGTTATCACTAGGGCTAGTAACTTCTGGGAAATTCAAAAAATGAGCTAAATAAAGTACCAATTAGATGAAATTCGGTATAGAATGAGTATCCCACTGTGATAATTATTTCTACCTGAAAAAAATTTTTCATACATCAGAAAAAAAAATAATAAAAAGCCTTTAAAAATTGACGATTTTCCGCTTTTCAAGGAAATACTTTTGGGAAATTCGAAAAATGAGCTTTATAAAGTACCAAGTAGACAACATTTGCAAGGGAAGCATATGCTATACGTGATAATCGGACCATTATTTCTACCCGAAAAAATGTTATCATACATAAAAAAAAAAAATATCTTTGTAACAATAATACATTCCTCGCTCCGCTTTGAATCTAAAATTTGTAATTAATAATTTTATTCTTCACATTGTTTTCTTATGTTTTCGAGTATTACTCTAAACAAAAAAATTTAAATAAGTAACAATTTTGAAATTGAATATATTAGTAAATTTATTTAAAGTTTTATTGTGAAAACACAAACACTAATTTTATAAATTAATTTCATATAAATAAAACCATTATACTAATATCTCAGGTCCAGAAAATTTATTTATAATTATGTTTTTCTTTATAAATTATTTATAAAACTTACACTTTTATATCAAAAATGATCAAATATGCACTTATAAATGAAAAAAAAGGTAATATATGGAAAATATGCAATACAATTCTTTAAATATAGACTCGTATTGTTATGAAACAAATTTCTATACTACTTAGTAATGTTTTGAATGATTATTGAAAAACATGCAAACTTCTAGAAATCCCTAGCCCTAGTTATCACGAAATAAAAAATATTAAAATAACAGTAGATGTAATTTTGTCGATTTTCTCGCCATATTTTGGCAGTTTCTTTTCTCCCAAGACAAAACTTTTGAGAAATTCGAAAAATGAATATAAAATGTAATATGTGTGAATTTTAATATAATTTGTAATTTGAAATGTCAATGCTGTAATAAATAATTAAATAATAAATTAGTATTCTATAAACATTATTTAAGATATAAATGGCATACCTATTATTTTAAATGTATATCGAACTAATAATCGTATTTAATATTTTTCGTATTTTATTTAAATCACCAACATTTCATACATTGTCTAATATAGCATTGTTATTCTATAGAAATCCTAGGAATTTTATAGATTATATAATATACATAATGTATATGAATAACACAACAATTTATTATTTAGTACATTGTCAAATAGGACAAGGTATTATATATAGAATGTCTATATTCAACGCTTTGTCGGTAACATATACATAATTTCGATTTTTTTTTTTTATCTATAAATGAAAAACCAAAATTGTTTTAATGCATTTTCGTAAATTCACGAATAATTATGATTATTCTAACTGAATTTTAATTTATATTTTTGTAGATTAATCGTTGTTTTAACGAGGTTTTTTTTTTTAATTGTTTGGAATTCGGCTATATACATGCGTCCATAATATTAACAAAAGAAACGAATGAATGCAGATAACGATAGTAATTTGAATACGTTTGCAGAATTTAAATTGAACTATTTGGGAAATGAAATATGATACGAGGATGTCAAGTTTCAGTTTAAAATGTAACTTTTTTTCCTATATCAATGTTTATTAACATATGTGATATTTGGCTGTGGAAAATTTTTACAAATTTAAACGTGTTACGACTGCAATGTTGTACGAGTTATAAAGTTAAAAAGTAAATAAAAACAAAACATATTTACAACTATGACGGATTTGGAAAAGACTCCTATCACAAAAACAAATAAAAAAAATATTACTGATAAAGATAACCTCATAAGTTAGCTTATAACTTAACTTTTTAATTTAAAAAAAAATTGTATTCTTGAACCTCCTCTTTATTTTATGGTTATGTGTATAAAATTGATTTTTATTTTACATATTCCATGATTTTTATATTTATGCTTTTAATTTAGAAATATTATTATATGTTATAATAAATAGTAATAAAAATATAAAATTAAAAATCGAATTTTTACATAAGCTAGTAATCAGACTTGGTAATTTAAATTCTTATTTGAATTTAAAATCTTTTATTTAGAACTAGTTTTCTTCGGCTTTTGAAAATTTGAGAATTTTGTATTATTATTCTAATCAAACATATATTTAGGCTATAAAGTTATTTCCTACTTATTTTTATACCATATAATAATTGATTCATATTTAGCTTACCTTATTTATCGTATTCACACTGGCTCCATAGTTTATCAACATTTGAACAGCATCTGTATGACCATGCCACGCGGCCATTAAAATTGGACGCATTCCGTACTAAATTATATAAAACAACAATTATACAATACATTTTATAATATGTTGTTTGTTTGACTGTTTAAGTACTAAAATTATAGTTATAGGTCATGTGTTACACAAATATTTTACACATATCTTATGTCATCTTTGATTAAAAAAAAAATGTTAATTCTGATTACGGCCTAATTTATATTTATTTTATAAATAAATCAAATGTTTTCAATAAAGTAAATTTTAAAATTTTTAGATGGAAAATTTATATTTATTAATTTTTTGATGGAATAATTTCTCCCATTTAGGTTTTAATTAATTAATAATAGATTGTTATGTATTATAAATTAAAAAAAACACATAATTTAGGTTGCCGGTTAAATTATATTTATTTTATAAATAAATAAAAGGTTTTCAGTAAAGTGAATTTTAAAATGTAATGTTGCACAATTTTAATATTTAATGTTGTGATGGATCAATTTTCCCTTTTGAGGTTTTAATTAATTAATAATATATTGTTTTGTGGTATAAACCAAAAATACAATACATAATATACTATATATATGCAATATAGAGCTTCGATAAAAGTTTATAAAACTATTAAATATTTAAGAAAATAATATTATGAACTTAAAACTGATTTACTAGTTAAAGAACTAACTTACTAAATTAACTATATACTTGCTAAATGAGTAAAAACTATAGTTTTAATAGCTTTAGGTATCTATACAAGTTCTAATTTCAATTTGTAGAGATATTTCTGTTTTTATGTTATTTCTAGTTGTACCATATTAATATATCATTAAGTTTTTAATTTTCGTTTTAACTAGAAAATGTGTTATCTTTAAAAATTTAGTCATGATACCAAAAATTATAATCGAAGTATTATACTCACAACTCACAAGGTTACATAAGATAAACGAATTTCTTCAAAAACTAAGGATTTAGAGGATTTTATGTTTATGTCATTTTTATAGTGCATTTTATGATTTCAATTGAATAATGTTATTAAATTTCAACATTTTATTATCTTGTAGCACTTATTTTAAAAAAAAAAATAATGATAATAAAATTAATGTTAATTTAGAGTATACGAAGAAACAAAAATGTGAAAATGTAATTTTGCAACAAAAAGGATGTTGCCATAAAATATAATTATTATCTTATCTGTTGTAATACATTATGAAATTTAAAACAATCGAAAAATAATTAAATAACATTAATTATAATTATTATTATAATAATGCAATATTATTAACTGATAATTTAAATTAATATATATTATATTATTTTATACGAATACATTTATTAATATTAAAGGTTAGATTTGTATATAGATACGAAGTAAGAACAGTTGATATATTAAAATTATTTTAGAATAATTTACAAATATAATATAAATAAGTTATATATTCATATATGCAATTTTTAAAAATTATGAAATGTTTTTATTTATTCTTATACAATGTATTATAGTTATAGATTTATAATAATCTTTCAAATAAATATTATTATAAAAATAAATATAATATAATAGAAAGAAAATATTAGCATAGGTATAATTAATATTATAATTTAGACATACGAGTATAAGAGTAATTTCAATCGCAAATTGACTATCTAATATTATTATGATTATATTTATCATTTGTCTAATTGTATATATTCATTTAGATAACGATGTTTTTTTTTATATATGAAAACTATATTTATAAACGTACTAAACTACATAATTTTTATTGTATACTACAAACAAAACCATGATAAAAACATCAATGATTCGTTGTAAAAAGTATTCACATTTGTTTTTAAACAATAACAGTAAATAATTTAGTTTTTAATGAAATATAACACATTGTATATTTTAATTTAAAACATTGTTGTAATTAATGAACTATTAGTATTATTTTGATAAAATTAAATACAATTTAACTCGAAATGGATATGTTATATTTTATTAATATTGAATCGCAATTGATATTTTAAAGTTTTAATAGAAAATAGTTAATTATATTATAATTATTAATTTAAAGTTTTATTCTATAATAGTGTAAATGTGTTTTTACAATTTAATTTAAAGAATGTGTTTTAATCTTCTATGTAGCGTTAAAGATTATTTTATTACTGTACATATTTTTTTTTTAAATCAATACTAAACATTCAAATATGTATAATTAAGTTTCAAATAACATAAATGTAACATATAATAGTTCATATAATTTAAGTATATATATATAAATATGTAATGAAATATTGACAAAAATAGACATTTGAAGTGTTTAAAATGTAGAAAATTTAATTTTCTTTTAAATGAGACTTTGTTCGAAAAGATTGGATTAATAGAAGTGGTCCATTTTGTTGAAAAACTGGAGAAAAAAGGAATTATAATTAACCTTAAAAAATCTTTGAATCGCCGTAAAGTGGTGAAATATTGACAAAAATGGACATTTGTAGTGTTTAAAACGTAGGAAATTTAATTTTTTTTCATATGAGACCTTGTTCGAATAGATCGGTATATGTATATATATATATATATATATATAAATATTTAGAATATTTACACATAATCAAATTATTTCTTAAGTGACATATTTTATGGATTCAGAAATATGATATTGAACAATATTGTTAATTCCCTCGATATATTTGTAATGTATTTATGTATATCATTACTTTGTCTTTGGCTTCAATATCGCACTTTGCATTTATCAACATCTCCATTATTTCAATATTTCCTCGCGATGACGCCCAATGGATAGGAGCTCTGCCATACTGAAATACAAACAACATACCTATCAATTATGCATAATATTAAATTTGGTAGAAACATAATTTTTTATTTCTATATTATAATGTCGTTATAAATTAACCTTTTTGGTATGAAAATTAAAAAAAATATATATGCATAATATGTTTGTCAATTAATTTTTTTAATTTAAGACAAACATTCCATTTTGATAGTTTATTCAATGAGTACGTTCGACCGGCCAACCACAAAGAGAAATATAATATTCGTACCAAATACCTACATTATATTATCTGTAATTAGTGAACAAATTAAGTCTATGTGTAATTTAGTAAACGGCTCTTTGTTTTTATTACTGAATAAAAAAAAAGTCAAATGAGGAGAATAAGAGATAAAAACGTTGCCCATAAACTGAAAATCAGCATATCCGTGAAACAGTTTTAAGACCACCGATAGGTCTTTCAAAACCAAAAAGATTTATAAAGAAAATACCAAACGCTATGCACTTTATTTTTATCCCAGCTTACTTATGGTAAGTTAAACTCTATAACCTATAAGGCAGTATTTTTATCGTTTTATTAAAAACAAATAGTTTAAGATTAAATCCCGTGCCGTAGGTATTTGTTATATGAAAAAAACATACATAATCCATATAACATTTTTAGATATACGAAAATCATCATAATAAACATAGTAAATTCTTAATCATATAAACAGGGTGATGTTACGTGATACACGTTTTCAATTTTATCTTCTTTATTTGTTTAACATAATATTCTGACTACCCTGTAAATATATATATATATAATATATATAATATATATTCAGTGTATATATATTATATACGTTCAGTCAATATTAAAAATATACCATATAAGATATAACACACATCATAGGGTTATGCTTATGATCATTAGCGCATAAATCTAGTTGAATAATTTGTATGCCTATTGAGCAATAAAATAATATTGTATTGTATTAAGTTTATATTGATTTTTTAATAAATTTATAGGGTTTGAAGGGTTTTATGGGTGCTAAGCTTATGATCTACAAAATTGAAGTATATAATAAGGAACGTATTAGTAATAAATTATTATTTATGAAATGTAGCACAGATATTTTTTGATATTCTTATTGTTCACATTATTGAATGATATTATTCAAAATATTTATTTTGTTCATATTATGTCCGAATTTGTGATATTTCTTTTCTTGAGAAAATGTGGAAATGATATTGTAATACAAATATCTATTATTATTATATTGTATTATTATGCACTTAGTTTAACTATGTATATGATTAGAATTAATAATTGTATTAAATTAATTTTGTTTAATATATTATTTATTAATATAAAATTTATAATTTGTTGAGCTCTTACGATATTCAAACAATATTTAAATAAAAATCTATGTACATTGTACTCCTAAAAACAAATCGATTAACAAACACTGACAAAAGAAGAAATATTTTAATTTTATGGTGACTCGTAATGCAATTGAAGTATTCGTTAAAAAATCAAAACAAACTGTTTTTATAAAACACAAATAAAAAAACTTGAATAAGTGTTTTTTACGAAGAAAAATAGAAACATTAGTGACATTAAATTTTAATATTTATAATGCAATTATTGTAGTTTAATTTTATGTTAAACTTTCAGAATTGAATACATTTTGTATAATTTTTCGATAAAGATTAATAATTAAATTATTTAAATTAAACTATTACACTATTTGGGAGATTAGACGCAATATTTTGTTTCTAAACGATACATTTTATTCGTTTTATGAATATAAAAATGTAGGTAGATATAGAGTTCATAGTTTATAAAATATATAGTAATAAACAAGAACATTGTTTGAAAGTTTTCAATAAAAATAAAATAAAATACACCGTTGTTAAAATCAATAGTTTCTTTGTTTTATTTCGGATCTATAAAATGAGATTGTAGAATAATGTAAACATTTTAACATATTATAAATAAAATTGAAAACTATATTGTTATAAATTGTTTCATCAACGTAAATATAATACGGACTAATTAAATATTTTAATCGATTATTTGAAATATACGATTTATGCGTACCTATATTTACAAATATCGTATTATAAACAAAGTATGTCATAATATTTATTACGTAATGCTCATATTATTTAGCATTATAAAGAACGGTGTATATTTAAATTAAAACTAAAGATGTTTATTATATAAAACATAAACATTTAAATTTATGTTTAATCGACATAATATGTTTACTTTTCAAAACATTTATTGAAGTTTATTTATCATTTAATTACTATTGATGGTTATTTGAATAGGTGACAATTTTTATATAAAATTAAAATAATATACATTAATACAATAATCATGTAGAGCGTTATTATAAATACCAAAGTATAATAAATTTATCGATAGAATTTAATTATTTATCATGTTATTAACTGAATCAAAAACGTATAATGTATCGATACAAGTTTAATACCTAATATAAGATTAAATACAATTTTAAATTATAACATTTGACAAATATTATATAATTTTTTTATTGTTATATAATTATAGAATAATTAATGTAAACTTATAAAAAAACTATAATTGAACTATTATAATTTGTTGTCGATTTCTTAAAAGAATGTCACGATTGATATATTCACAATAACAATTAAAAATATGATTTCTAAATTATTTTTAGTTAGATTTTATTTAAATGTATTTGTTTAGTAAGTCGATATTTTACCACCCCACCAATTTTTCCTTGGTTAACATTATTCATCTGCAAGATATTATATCCTAAGATGTTTTGACCGATTACTTCTTTAGTTTTATTATTAACTCATTAATAATTTGATTTTTAACTACAATGTTAGTTGTTATGTTTGGTGTTATGTGTAATGTCACGTAAAATAAAACTAACCTGATCACAATTATTTAAAAATAAAATATGTTTATTTAGAAATACAAAAAAAATTATTTATTTTAATTATTATTAGTTTGTATTAGTATGAAGTTTTTATATTTATACTTTCGTGATTAATTGATTGCTGTTTATCA
This sequence comes from Eriosoma lanigerum, assembly GCA_013282895.1. Classification (NCBI taxonomy): domain Eukaryota; kingdom Metazoa; phylum Arthropoda; class Insecta; order Hemiptera; family Aphididae; genus Eriosoma; species Eriosoma lanigerum. The sequence goes on from CM023359.1 coordinate 29,644,273, forward strand.
ACAAGGATTCAAAAATTCAAGCTTAAATGTTTAAATATTTTTAACACGTACACATGATGTCGTTAAGCCTTAGGAGATACCATAAATAATAATGTTATTTTAAAAATGTGATCTGTGTTCATTAATGTACATTAGGGGAAATTGTTAAATTTTTTATTCGCTCTTTTTTATTGGTACTTACTACTATCGAATCGAAATAATATATAATAGTTAATAACTGTCAGGGTGTAATCAGAATTTGTCGATTTTATACTTTAAACGCATTGTTATTAAAAATTTGATTAGTAAAAAACTATCTATTCTAGTTTAGTAATGAGTATTACTATAAAAATCGATCGAAAAAATAGAATTAATAGTACATTTTGAAGGATATGAAGAATACCTTGAACTCTTGAATAGTTTTAAGTTTTCTTAGGCATAAAATATTAAACTATATTAGTATTACTATTGTGAGGTACTGCGGTCGGTTAGAATAATATTTTATTTTATACAATAATAATTATATAAGTATTTAGTATTTACTCACGTTATTTCGAGAGTTCACATCTAATGGTTCTTTGATTACTCTTTTCACAGCTTCCGGGTCATTTTTTATAACAGCTTCATGCAATAATAGTTCGTTTTTAAGTACTGAAATTTAAATAATACATATATTACTAAGAGTGTTTAAATACACTATAATAACGTAATTTATAAATATTAACCTACATAAGCATTATATAATTTATTACTTACCTAGTTAATTAATTATACCGCAATTATTTTAAAAAAATTAACCGTCTCGATTTACATAACATAAAACCAGACCTACTATTATTAGTAGAAGTTGAACCTATATGACGTATTTATTATGTTTGAAATTAGACTCCGCTAGGTAGTTGGATAGGTTTTCTTTTTGTGTAAGTATTTTATTTTCCAACGCATATTATACGAAAGGAAATATACGATATCTATGGATTTCGAATCGTAAATTTTAAATTAAAATTTTTCAATTAGGAATAATGACTATAACATAAAATTTCCATCAGTACACTTTATAAACACGGAGGCCAATATTTGTTTTCCCAAAAAGTATTTACTGTGTGATGCAATCAGCTAATTGTTATTATACAGTAACATCTAATCCACTAGGTACCTATACACGCATTAAAGTTATCATAAAACAAAAACATTTTCGACATTTTCTAAAACTTTATAATACAAAAATAAACGAGTATAACTATAATAATATTATGAACATGGGAATATAACTCCCATGAATTCTATTTTTATGTATTAAAAAAAAAAAAAAAAAACAGTAACTATGTATGAAAAAATTATCTTAATGTAATTTATCACGGTAATAATATTTTTTATTATAATATGTGTATATAAACATTAATATAATTTTATTTCTATTAAATTTACTTTAATGTTTTGTTTTCATTAAATAGTTAAAATATTATAAAGTATAACAATATTATTTCTATTGGAATTATATAATATTATTAAATATATTTCACTGGCCGCCTTGTATGATATAGTACATTATATAATATTTGTATTTCTAGTTGAAAGCGTTAAATATTTCATCTACGAGTTTAGGCTATTATTGTTTGATACTTGTTATCGTTGTTTTGGTCGTGTTAATATCCCAAATTTCATACGAACACACAATATAATAGAATTATACATTACATCCGATATTTACTAAAGATAGTAAACTGTATATACAAATAATAATATTATATGCATACGAACCATTGCTCGTTCGACGATTTCCTACTTCGGTTGGTGGCTCTGGATTTTCTTCCCCACCGCCCATGGATACTCGTCTCAAAACCACGCAGTCGTCTACCCTGAGCATATTACCGGCATTACCCGGAGTCTCTGAAATCATTAAAATCCACAACGATAATGTACAAAGTAATTTAGTTAATTAAAAAAAAAACAAAAAACAAAAAGTAATTATGGATGATAAATTATATAAAACATGTTTCACGTAACATTATCTACGTCATCAAACTCTCAATTAACATAAATAGGCGGGTTGTTAATTGTATAATTTAAAATTTTGTTTTTGTACGAACCTGCGTGCTGTTTACTATTATAGAAATTACTTATAAAAATCAGGCTTCAGATCAAAATGTAATAAATTTTATAAACAGAAATTAATTAAAATATAAAAAAATTAATTCACAAAATAAAAGTTCTTTGGAAAAGTTGTGGGTAGTAATTTTTAATTGCATTTAAATATAGTTTAAAATATAACATTAAACTCGATTTGATATCGTTTAAGTTTTATACATCATGTAAAACATAATCTTCATAAAAAAATGTTTGTGTTTTTATCATAAAGATACAAATATTTAAATTTGTTAATAAAATACATGTACCTATGATTACTTCATAATTAAATTTCGCTTGTTTTTTATAGTATTATTATTATTTTACATCTGTAAACAATTATATAAACATAAAAAATAGTACACATATATGTATAATATCTTTATTGAATAATTTTAAAGATTATTTAATTTTGAATCGTAAAAAATATATAATATAATGTAAATATAGGTTAACTTTAGTTCTATAAATATAACAATTACCTATGTGACTAATAAATAATAATATAGCAATATAAATGTGTTATTATAATTTTAATACATTTTTTAAATATTTAAACATATTATTTTATTTTCAAACAAACTATATTTTTGCTTATTATTTATTAATATCTATATACATAATATAAAATTTGATTACTTTAGATTATTTACTTTAAAACCATGAAAACTTTTATAGAAAATCAATCACAGAGTTGCAATTTTGAAGGAACCTATGCAAACATTAAAATTAATATTTAATTAATATTCATTCGAAAAAAATATATTTTGTTGAATAATTTATAATAAGTTATTAATTATAAATATTTAATAAGTTCTAACAAAATATAATAATTATTATCTTCTGTAAACCTGTCACAGTAAACTGAAAAAAACAATTTTTTTTTCATTATTATAAAAATACTTTAAACTGCGTATATTTTAACGTTATCATCGTATACCTGCAAGTTACATCATATTACAATGTAAAATCAATATTTCTTTTGTTCAGCATATTTATGATCACGTAAAAACTCACGGCCACTTAAAAAGAATTCAAAGATAAAACAAATTTAACTTGCGGAACGATGAAAAAAAAAATATTATGAATGTCATTTAAAATCGGAACATCTGATTTATTATTAAAATATCCACGTGCGTAGTAGATATTATATTATTTGTGCTCACATAATTTTACTTAGTTTGTTAAATAGATTTAAAAGATACAAACTTCGTAAACATTTTAAACATATTTCGTGAAAAAATATTTTAGGTACGTACCTTGCTGAATTATAAATTTAATCCAAAATTTTGGTTTTATCTAATAATATTATAGTTAATTAAAGTAGTCTAATTAAATGTTCGTTTAATATTCACCACTTTACGTTACACGTAAGTATTTTACAGTATTACAAATTTCAAGAACTTATTAAGTTTTAGTATTCTTATGATTGCAATTATTTCAATTTTAGATTCTGAGCTAAGCGTGAAATTTATTAATTTTACAAAGATGTTTTTATTCTTTTTTTTTTTAATATGTGAAGACATTTTTATTTATTTATAAATATTACAATTTATATATTTTTATTTCGTGATAAATAATTGAATTTTAATCATAGAGACATGAAAATTTGTTTGGGTGTTCTAATAAGTAATAGGTATTATTCATACGTAATAAAATTTAAGGACCGATAGGTTTATTTCTAACTAAAATATAGAGCTTTGAAAATAGCAATTATGGATTTAGCGGTTTGAAAATTTTATAAGAGCATAATCATATACTACTCAACCTATTTAAAAAAATATTTTGAAAATTTTAAGTCATAATTTTTTTTTATAAGCTTTTAAAGTTTGAATATTTAGTAGAATTTAATATTATGATATTTTTAAAAGTTTGAAGACACTTTTTTGGGTAGAATAATGATCCAATTAGCACAAGTAGGGTATACTTTCGGTTAAAAATTGCATCAAATTGATACTTTTATTAGCTTATTTTACGAATTTCTCAAAAAATTTTTACTTGGAAAAAAAATAACTATTCAAAAACGACGGAAAATCTGCAAAATTACGATTTCCGTTGATTTGATTTTAAATATTTTGTGATAACTAATTCAATTTTAATCATAGGGACATGAAAATTTTTTTGAGTAATCTCATAGATAATTACAGGTATGTACATTTTAAAATTTAGTGACGGATTATCACTATAAATTATAATATATTGTATATCTAACTGAGTTTCGTTCATAGTTGTATTTTTGAAGGCAATATTATTGCATTCAATTCTTAATATTATAATAAACAACTAATTTTTCCGAAGACTGAAGGGATAAGAGAGGAACTTTCAGAAATCACATTCCGGTATTTTTTTAGTTGTATAGATGTGGCTAAAATAAAATTTTCATAATCTAAATAAATATAAATATATTAGGCATAATTTAGATCCAATTAATATCAAGTAAAAAAGATGATTATTTACAATTATCTAAATATTATTAAATATGTGTTATATATTTTTATTCATTTGTATAAGTTAATAAACTAATAACTAATAATTATTGGTATAATTTATAGTATATTAAATAGTGAAAATTGTTGTTTATTTTCATAAACAGAAAATTTACAAACATTGGGTTAATTGTACAATAGCTAAAATATAATTGTGATCAATTAGATAATAATTAATTTGTCCGGTTAGAAAGATTAAAAAAAATATATTTGTATAGGTAGGTATATAAATTAAACAAACAACGAAACGAATGGAATTAATAGAGACAAGATTTCGTATATTTAAGAAGAGATTTATGTTATTCATTCACTAAGTTTATTTAGTTTATTTCATTTTCCACCAAGTGAATTTACGTTACATAGTGTGTTTTTATACAATCTAAACTAACGTTGCCTGCAAAAATTCGGTAGTTTTCTTTTATTTGGTTTTAATCCTATACAATTTTCGTGATAAGATACGTTTTCTTATTTATAAGGCCTTCTGTGTTAATAGTCAGAACTTGAAACGGAGATTTTATATTTTCATTTTAGACAGATACAATCGTCTGAAATGACTTAATAATCGTTTTCTGTATAATACGAGTATATTAAAATGTTATTATATATTTTTCTATGCAGTTTGTGTAACGAGAAATAAATTGAATTATGTATTTAAATTTAAATGCGTTTCTCTGAAAATTTCATACAAACATGTAATTTTTATGTTCTGCGTAGATACGTAGTAACATACTAAAATAATTTGATTTTTCATGATTTTCCTATATGATATTTTTGAATAGTTTTTCCTTATTGAATTGATATTTTTCTCTATTGGTAACTAAATTGTTTACAAAATATTAATTTAATTCGTTTAAGATAACGAGCACTTATATAGTAACATCTATAATGTTTAAATATATATGATTTATTTTCCATTAAAATATTTATATAAATGTATAAAAATAGATGAGTTAAACACGCGATATGTATTGTTTAACGATTTTATTTTATAAATACATTTATTTTTATCAAATAAACAATAATAGGTTGCGTATAAAAATGTTTTGTGAAATGATTTATTATACATTATACCTATGAAATAATAATTTATATTCATATCACCTACGCACTAATCGATTTTCTACAAAACTTTTTTTTATAATATAGAATAATTAAACGAAACTTAGACAAATGAAATATTAATATTTCAAATAGATATCCAAAAATATTGTTTATTTGGTTTGAAATGTATATAAATTAAAAAAGAGCTCAGTTATTGACTTATTGTACGTTTTGTATGTTATTCTTTTTGTGTAATTTGTTGTCTGTTACACGCGGTTTTGTTTTTGTTATAATGTTGGCGTCCTCTTATAAAACGCTAAGTGCTCTTTTGTTTCAAATATTACAGTATTATAGTTTTTGAATAAGCTTATTAAATTATTTAAATGTTTTCTATATAAAAGGTTATAATGTATAATATAAGGTTCTAGGAAACAATTATGATAACTATATAAAAATTTGATTCAAGTCATCTTCAATGAAAACTTTGTATTATATTTATTAACATAATCATCTATTATTTAAATAATTTATAAACGGTAATTCTGTAACCACGCTAAAATCAATTTTTACTCTCAATAATGAAAAATAAAAAAACATTTTTTTTTTTTTACAGGAAATAGTTATAAATATTTATAATATATCATTATTATTGAGTTACTTTGGTGAGTATATGATGTTGAATTTAATACTATTATTTTTGTAAGTTATATTTTTATTTTGAATATTTGTTTACAACATTATTATTATTCCATATAATATGCAAGTACACTCATAACTCATAATTTATGTAACTGTCTATAACAGGTTTCAAATAATGAAATTGATTTTTGTTTTATTAAAAAATGACACTATTTATCAAATAGTTGGAAATTATTTATTATTTTATAATAATTTTGGATTCTTATTGAAGTTTTTATAAAATTTAAATTGGCTTAAGTTATTTTATGAAATGAAAGAAGATTAAATAAAAAAAATATAAATTATATTGCAAAATATAATGTTATTATTTAAATAGACAGATTATTTTCCAATTCATTTTACAAATCCTGTTGATAATTCAACATTTTACTCTATGATTAGAAATAGTTTGTATTTTAAGTTGATGGTTTTTCAGTATTCGAGTCAAAAATATAATACGAGTTGGTATACTTCCTACAATAATACAATAACTTCTTTTTATCTTTTATAGAAATATTATAGCATAAGATTATTGTGTTATAAAAATGTGTTTAATAATTATATTTTCAAAAAACTTACTTATTAATATAGTTAATAATTTATAGAATAGTTACTTTAAAAGGTTCAATTATAAAATAATATTATTATTTATTGTAGGTAATGTAAAAATTATGTATAAGTTAATTATTAATAAACTCGCCTTAATAGTATTGAGCATAATTTATTTATATTATAAGTCACATTAACGTACCAGCCATACATTAATTTATTTTTGATATTAAATGGTTTTGAATGAACTTAAATTTATTTTATTGAAATTGTCACATTCTGATAGTTTTTGTTAGCAAAATATAAAAAAAAAAACATTTAAACCTATTTTTTCTTTTTATAATATGTATAATCTAACTATTTTAATTCAATTATACTAATTGGATAATCGAATGATGATAAATAAATGCTATAAAAGTAACGTTAATAGTTATTACATTTTTAATTTTAATGTTTATGAGGTTATGATATTGACATACAAATAATAGTCTATGTATACATCATCGATATATAATCGTGAAATTTTCATTAATTAGCTAAAATTATGCTGTTCCATATTTTGATTTTAGTATACATACACTGTCAATCATTGCTTCACGCCACTTTACGGTATAAAATATAAATCATATGCATCGATGTCAATATAGTATATTAGGTATCTACTTAACATATTGCGCGACAATAGAAGCGGTTAATTGATAGACTGACAAATTGACAATAATTGTTAATAGGTATGAAGATATTTTATGATGTAATATTATACATATTATATAATACATATAATTACAAACCTAAATAGATAAGTATATATGAATCCATGTAATGTAATTTATATTGCAAATAAATATATTTATGCCAATAATAATTCTACATATTAGATTCTGAGCGAAGCGAGGACGTCAATCATTAATTGAAATACTTAAATTTTTTTTTAAAATTAAAACTGTTTTTAATGTGAAATTCTCATAAAATCAATTGTCGCGTTATCAAATAGTCAATACCTACTAAGTCTTTAGCCTATTATATACCTATATTAAATGTTATCGATTGTCGCGCTATCAATTGACTAGGTCTAGGTACTATACGAATAAACGGTATACTAAACCATACTTCTACCATATATTATATATAATTATTAATTATAATTTAATTTCTATCACACAGTTGTATTTTTAAATATTTTTGTTCGAATGATTTGTATTTTAATTGATTTCACCGAGTTTTAGTTAAATTTATATGTTAATTAATTCTTTGAATCTGAAATAATTTCCTTTGTGTTTACAACTAACTTTTACTAATAGATAACCGTGGAAATCACACAAAATTGAGAAAAACTTCAAATTAATTTAATTTTTAATTTTTTGATTAATAATATTTTTTTCTGTACAACTAATAAATTATTAATATAATTGCCTTATTGCTTAGTAAAAATATATATTTTTTATTTGCATTATTGATATTAAAGTATACTACATTAATAGAAACATTAAATATTAATGTTGTACTAAAACGAACGACGAGTAAACTTTTTTTTACTATCCGGCTGGAAGTATGGAATATTATGTATGTATTTCAAAGTTTCGAACAAATAAATAACTTTAAGTTTTACTGAAGCTTAAGTGTATCGACAATGGCGAGTATATATTATACAGGACGTTCAATTATGGTAGGTACAAAACACTGTCTTTCTTACAGACAAATTAATATTTTTCAACTGTATTATTACTACATTAATACGTATATTGTTTTTACAGTTGTCAATTCAACACTTAAAAATACGATCGAAAATCACAATTATTTGTTAATGAACTCAAATATAATAATTTGTAATTAATTTTTGATCGCACCCTGTAGGAAAACCATTTTTCTACTATCTACCTATATAAATATTCGCCTTCCGTAGCTTGCGTTACGGGCTATTCCGGGCTGGCAAACAAGTATAAAAATAAAAAGAAGAACATATCTCGATACGGATAAAGATTTTGTTATATACATATATATAAGTACTACTTATTTTGAAACCGAGGGGTTTCAAAATATATAATATACATCGTCTGTGTACGCTGTGTAGGTACACTTCCTTTCAGTATAACATTATATTTTTATATAACAATTGCTTACCTACCTAAACTAATAAAACTTTGGAGCTGACTGTCTAATAATTAATTATACATTGTCAGTAGTATAGTACTTAAAATCTGTATAACATTTTTCTATTCAATCTTTCACTCGTATTGATATCTCATTGAATGTGATTTAAAATTCTTCTTTTTTTAATCGCTTTATTATTAACTTATCGTCAACACGCCTAATTAATAATAGTATTGTGTTTTATTTTCTAAATTACTTTACATTACTAAAAGTTCATTATAAATTAATGAATTAATAGGTATTAACATTCTAGATACATATTTCACAAAAAGAAAATTAACAATTAAGAACACTAATTGATAAAAGTTTAAAGTAAAGTTATACATTTTTAAATTTATCGTCATTTGCTAATATAAATGTCTTAATATTTCAATATTTGTATTATATTTTACTGTCACATTATATAAAACTTGATGATGTCACTAATTTATCGAGTTCTAATCTCGAATATTTCTTCATTGACTCTTGAGTTCAAACACAGATTCATTGTTAACTTGATATAGCCAGGGGTAAAGCCAGAAAGAATAGTCAAGGGTACTTTGAAATGTCTTGAAGTGATACTTTGAAATGTGGACATGCAAATATTTTGGACAAAATATACCCATAATATAGATAAATGTAAGTAGTGTTTTATTTATATTTAGAAAGGAATATCTTAGAGTTAGGATTAGGACAATAATTTAGAGACCAATCCTAGTCCTAAAAAATAATGATTATATAATTTTGTATGAAAATAAAATGATAATAGTTTTCTCTAGTCAAGAAGCTTCTCCTCACTTAACTATGGTTTGGCCACGATAAATTGTATACCTCGAATATACACATATGCGGAGTCGGACGATATATTATTGTCACGCTTGTATAGATCTATTGTAAGTAAATAAATTGTTTGTTGTAAATGAACAACAGTTGACAGCTCAACGTTAAAACCGATTGAACTAATGATCTTTTGCACGTCGAGTTCACAAAATGATCATTTGAAATTGCATCGCTGTTTCGCAAGTTTATATAATTCGATAAATTATTATCAATAATAGCTAATACTTATTAGCACGCAAAGACGAAATTTTTTTGCATAGTTTATAAAACAGTATTTATTTAATTATTATTTTAGAATTATTTTTTGTAATTTTTTTTTGTTTTGTTTATTATAGTATTCAACATTGGCAGTTGGATCCGTTTCACTTTTGTCAAAAGAAAATAGTTTACAACCAAACGTGAAGAATTTTCATTGAATTAATTTTATTAGTTTTTTTTATCTGTGAATGTTTTAAAAGTGATGCTGTTAACGAACTCATAAAAAATAATTTCAGTTTTATTTAACTGATGTATCGATCGACCAAATTAATCACTCATATTATTATATCGTGAATGGATTTCGAGTTAATCTAAACGATAGTAAATAATTAGCAAAAGAGAACGACTTAAACGTATTGATTTTATACCGAACGTTAATGTATTATTAGTCCCTACGAAAAAAGTGAAAGTAATTTATATTCTCTGGCTGGACAGTTGCATTGGAAAAATATACAAGACTAAATAGATAAGGAGAATATATATATATATATATATATAAGGAGTATAAATTGTTACTAATTGAGAAAAATAAATTACATTTAATTCGTTGTTTATTCAATATGCAGTAAGTTTAGCTAAAAATGAAATGAAATTTGTAGAACATATTTATGAAAATTGAAAAAATGTACGTTATATCATGTACATTAACATATTGATTAGGTACATTTGGTTTTGATTAAATAAATTAATATAATACATAATAGTAGGAGGGCGACATTATAGTAGAAATATTCGAAACAATAATTTACGGTTCGCATTTACCTTGCTCAAAAATTGAAAGGATTTTTGGTCGACCCTGTTTTAGACCAAAACAACGAAACCAGAGCCTACGTCATTGGACCTCGGACATATAGATTCTCTCCATTTCTTAACTTTTTGGCAGGCGTAGTAGATATACTATCGCCATTTCTATCGTTCCAAATCCTGCGTTTAACATAAGATAGACGTTAACTGTTTGCGATGGCATTTACCGCCAACGACATATTAATGCGAATAGTCGGAAGCAAAGGTAAAATCAAAAATGACAAATCGCACGTAAAGACGGTTATAGAACTGAGATGTTTTAAGGTAATATCATAATCTTTGATTCATCACGACTTCAAAGTTTCTTATTTCAATCTTTATCAAAAAAAATATGCTACATTTGTCTATGGATTTTTGTGAAAATTAATAAATACGTTTAAAATTTGTATTTATTGGTATTTAATTATTTATTATCAATATGGATGGACTGACACTTGATTTTAGACATATTATAATTTTTTACTGGGTATGGGAATAGTAATATTATGGTTTTAGCCCATGGAAGGTTTTTATAATTATTTTTTTTTTATGTATAAACATCCTGTACAAGAACCAAGTTACAGTTGATTACTTAATATTATGATAAATACACATAAACTTAAAGCAAAATTCAAATATATTATAATTTTCGATTTGGAGTTTGAATGTTAAAGTATCGAATTCGTAAGCTTGTTTATTAATTATAATAATTGTATAGTTACATAGTAACTGCTATTACGCTTTTATATTAATATTTTTAAAGTTTAAAAAGAAATACATGAGATTAAAAAAAAATACTATTTTAAATTTAAAATATAAAAAAAAAAAAAATTTTAATAAAATGTTTGTTTTAAAAAAAAGAACTCATTATTTATTCAAATTTAAAAATATATAACCTATAATTTTTATGGCGTTTGTTATAGTTTTTATACATCTAATGATTAATATCATTGAACATTTTAATATAATTATAATACAATATATAATTAATTATAATATTTATTTATTATTTTATACGCTTCCAACAAAAACAATTTTATAGTGAAAAAATTCATATTTTTTTTAACTCACGGTTTTCTTATACTAACGTACCTACAATATTTAAAATATGATTGTATATAAGTTTTCTCGAAAAAATTTTTTCTGATAAAAATCATTAAAAATACTAATGTTAATTGTAGTGCTGTGTTGTATAATTGTATATAAATTATAATTAATAAATATTATATTTTTATTTTATAAATATCTTATGTTTAATGATATTATACAAAATTAATGATTTTTTAAAATTTTAGGTTTGATATTTGGTAAACTTAATTTCCTATACAGTTAGGAAAACTGCAGCGAATAAATAATTATAGATAATTTCAATTTTAACCAGTTTGACATAAAAATAGTTTTTTTTATGTTTATTATTTTAATAAATGAGTGACTGCAGATGAATACCATTCATTTACTATACACAAAGTATTTTTTATGCTATAAATTGTTTAATTTTCTCGAAAATTATCTGAAATAAACACGTTAGATTAATTAATATAACAAAAACATAAAAGTTTTTATAAATATAATGTATAAATAGAAATAAAATGTTTATGAAGTTAAATTAAAATTAATTTTATCTAAACTTTTTAAGCTACATATATTATTATCATATTTTGTGCATTTTTATATACAACTAGAAGCTACAAACAAATTATATATAATTATCGTATTTTAAATTCTAAATTTTATTTAGAAATGTGTTAATTAAATTAATATAAATTCAGTCAGTAAATTCAAATATTTTTTTATTGCTTTCATAAATGTTTTTTTTAAATATTTATTTTAAAATAATATGTATATACTTCGAACTTCAAGTTATTATTTTTCGGTAGTTTTATAGTTAATTATTATTATTTTTTTTGTAATTATTGCATTTTTTATATTTATTATTTTTTAATTTGTATTTGTATCCATAAAAGTCTAGCAATAAATATTAAATATGAATAATATCATAAGATAGATAAATATTACTTATATGTTACTTAAAGCAAATAAAATTAATATAATGACATTTTATTAAAGTTAAAAAAAGTGACCATTAATTGTTTTTAATTAAATAAATAAATAATATTATAATAATATTTATTTAAATATTTCTTTTGATAATTAATTGATTTATTCAATTATAATATATAACAAATTAACATTTATAAACAAAATTTATTGATCAGTTTTATTTTTTAGATCTGTTTTCTAAATGATTCTTAACTTGCTATTTATATGGAAAATAAATGTTTATTGTTAGTGATAAATTTATAAAATAGTTTTTCTTAACTGCAAAGTTTTTTTTTTTTTTGTGAGAAAACTTGCTTAAATATAATTGTACATCTATTTGGGGTTTATAATAACTTTTTGGTACGTGCTAGTGAGTTTCTTATGAACTATTTTAGCTTTTATTTATATTTATCACTCGGTAAATTTAGTATTGAACAATTATTGAAACTTTTTTATATAAAGTCATTTTAGAATTTAAATAAATTATTCATTATGCAAAAAACATACTAATAATATTTTATTGTAGACACAATATTAATGAATACAAATAAGTTTCAATTTGAAAATTGAATGATTATCCAAGAGCTTTATATTATAAACTTTGTACCTCACTCTTCAAATAAAAACAACAATTTATAAAGAATAATAAATATGTTTTTATACTTTTATACTCTATGTACTCGTATATACTTCAAATCAATTATTTTAGTTACAAAGAATTAATAACTATTATATTGTAATTCAAAACATTATAAAATTATATTATTAAATGCGTTATCATGTTTTTTTTCAAAATTATTATAATAAAATTAAACAATTTTTAATTGATTTGTAATAATTTCGGATATAAAATGCATTATATGGAAATTAAAATTTGATATCGGAATTATTTTAGAGTATTGTCTTTACTTTAATGATACTTATAATTTGGTAATATACACACAAATGCTATTAAATTGCCTATACGATGCGCCGGGATCAATTGTAACATTTACTTTAATAGAATAAAGTCAGGAAGTCGATTCTGGGGGTTCCTTTTTCATCTCTTAGTTCGTTGGAGAAGTAAGTGGTGGAATGTTATTATGTTCTATCATAATTAAGATTTAAATGTATTAATATTGTATTCGAAAAAATAATTCTAAGCGAAACTCAGATGTACAATATACTGATAATATTAATTATAGAATAATGAAATTCAAATTCGTCAAACATTTGGATTCCGTGAATTTTGCCGATTTTTTCTGTTATTGTTTTTTCTGTTTTATTAGAAAAATATTGAGCATTTCCAAAAATGACCAAAATAAAATACCTACTACATAAAATTATCTTTCTAACGCATATCCTTTCGTAGTAAGTGGACCAATATTACCGTTTGAAAAAGTGTCCTCAGATTTTAAGCCACCAAAATCAAAGATAAATGTGAAATCTTAAAATTTGAAGGTATGAAAGAATATAATGGACTATTCAATTTACAAAAATCTACATAAATATATATATATATATATATATATATATATATTCGACTTTAATTAACATTACAATTTGAAATTCTTATTAAAAAAAATTGAAGGTTAAGTAATATGTTTATGATTATGCTTTTATTACATTTTTAAGCTGTAAACTTAAAATAGCAAATTATATTTAACATTGCGGAGAGAAAAATACTCTGTTAGAAAATCTTAAAATTCTATATTTAGACCTAAAATATTTATGTCAATACTCAAAAAATGGGTTTAATTCCATTCGATAATAATTGCATTAGTTATCATGAAATATTTTAAATAGGAATTACAGTGAATATTGTAGATTTTCAAAAATTGTTTGGTAGTTTTTCTTAGGTCAAAAAACAACTATTGTCGAAATATGGGCTACATAAAGTACGAAATACATGTAATTCTCTACTAAAAACATTTCTTATTCGTGGTAATTGGACCATTATTTTTGCACAATAAAGTGTCTGTACAGACATAAAAAAATCACTTATATTATATATTATTATAAAACCAATACATTTTCTTCTTAGCTCAGTATCTAATAGTTATAATAACATAAAATAAATTATTATAAGTTAGGAAAAATATATTATTTTATACGTTAACTGGTTATTTATTTTCTCTTATGTTATGTCTTTTGTAAATTGAATGTAATAATTGATAATTAGTATAATTATTTAATAAAATGGTACATTATATTCTAAATAACTATAACATCAAATGACTAACACAATAATTTAAATAAAATTAAACAATTTTTAATTGATTTGTAATAATTTCAGATATAAAATGCATTATATGGAAATTAAAATTTGATATCGGAATTATTTTAGAGTATTGTCTTTACTTTAATGATACGTATAATTTGGTAATATACACACAAATGCTATTAAATTGCCTATACGATGCGCCGGAATCAATTGTAACATTTACTTTAATAGAATAAAGTCAGGAAGTCGATTCTGGGGGTTCCTTTTTCATCTATTAGTTCGTTGGAGAAGTAAGTGGTGGAATGTTATTATGTTCTATCATAATTAAGATTTAAATGTATTAATATTGTATTCGAAAAAATAATTCTAAGCGAAACTCAGATGTACAATATACTTAATATTATCGGAAAGATTAATTTCAACTAGTTTGATAAATTTATTATAATCAAATTATCTTCAAATAAAAACTATTGAACTATTTATAATCATAAGTTTATAACTATAATGTAAACTTAGTCTAAAATGTAATTACACATAAATTATATATTATAATTATGTATTTTATATTTTGCATTTTTTGTTTCAGATTCAGCAATTATTATTATTACAATTATGACATGAAGATATTTATTGAAATATTTAAGTATTAAATCAAATTTTGTACTTGTTAACTATTTTCAGTTAAAAACTAAATACTATATAATTGTATATTTTGGAATTATAATTATAAAAAGATTTACATTGACAACAATCAGACTTTTCTCGAAAAAGTTATTTATCAAATATATTTATAGTTTTTTTTTTTTTAAATACTGATTCTATGACCAAGTAACCCTTTATGACAAAAAATAAAAAAAGGTTATAATTAGATTGAAGAAACAAGTATAATATTAGGTTACCCTAACTATTATACTTTACTTTGTTCAATTACTATAACGTCTATATACTAGTCCAATTAAATATGATTGTTATTTGTTATTGTTATATGAAACATAATTTTAACAACAAGAGGGATTTTAATATACGTAATCGGTTTTAATGTACGGTTTAATTCATTTATCTTTTCGTAAATTTAATTAAACTATATATAATTTAATAATAAAAATAAAAATAGACTATTACGCAAAACATTAAAAAATTCAAAACTAAATTTAATTTGAATTTTTTTTGTTAGGACGATAATAAAAGTACCTATTGTATATTAACTGCATATATTACAAAATTGTATTTTAGTTATTAACATAAGTTAGTCTAGAAAGTGCGATTATTTCAACTCTGATGAATTATTATTTATTATGAACTATTAACATACTAAATTTCTTATTTTCTAATACCGAAGTATGGAAATTAAATCATGTAATTGAATTATTGTGATAAGTAATATAGTATTTATTGTATCTATTGTATATTCATACTTATTAATTTTACACAATTGTTACATATATATATATCCAGTATATATTTAATAGTAATTAGTGACTCGTCTCTCGTTTTGTGGTATTTCAATTACAATTGTTCGTAAACATTAATTTTCCTTTGACACAACGGTAGTCAAATGTTTGAGTATTAAATTTATTATAGGCAGATAGTGTGTATTTATGTATATAAATAATGTACGTAAAAATAATATGCCATTATTTTTTTCTTTATATGCATCAATTTTATTAAAATTTCACAAGTTTTTATTTATTTATTGAATGGTTCTTGTCTATAATCTATTATATTTTATCGAGGAAAGAAAATTAATAATATAACAAAAAAACATTTAATCTTTTATAAAAGTGTTTAAAAAAGAAAAACGTAGGAATATATAATTAAGTTTGCATAAATAAATTATTTTTAAAAGAAAACTGAATTTATCATTTGTGCAAAAATATCAATTTTTAAATACCTGTTTGTTTTATTAAATTTTAATGCAATACAACTTGTAAATATAAAAAGTACATTAGTTATGAAATTTATCTCTAGAATTTTTTAAAATTTTAACTATTGTTTCTAATATTATCGTAAAATAAATTTGTAAGCTACGAGTAAATAAAGATTAAATAGTGAATATAATGATTACCTTTTTTATAGTATATATGTATATCTTAGATATTAGATCATAGGTGTACATATTTTAAATTTAACAACATATTTTATTAATTATTTATTATACATAATTTATTAATTATATAGCTTATTGAATTTATAAGTAAAATAATCATTGTACATAAATAAATAAATTATTTATTTCATAATTTTGATGAAATACGGTTGAAATATTATTAATTTGATAGTAAATTGTATATACGAGTATTTACTATATATATTAAATCTATCTTAATTTAACCAAACCTTTAAATAAAAATTGTTGATAACTACTTTTCTAGGATTTAAAAACCTATATTATTTATTAAATTACGATTTTTAGCTTAACTTATTGATTTTATTCCGTTAATGTTACACATTTACGATATCGTATTTAATGTTAAAGCTAAATGTTGTAAATATGTTGCCATTATATTGAAGTATACACTGCAAATATTTTACGTTTATTATTTAGAATGAATAACTTTTTAATATTTAAGTTATTAATTATAATAATATATTATACTTGATTATTTTTTTTTACAAAATTGATAAAATAGAAATATTTTATCTTTCAGATACACTATGACTTTTTTAACGTTTTTCATTATAAAATCTATAAATTAATTTTGTTTTTAAGAGTATATTATTACAAAACCATAAAATCTAAAGTTCTGACATGTGTCCTAAAAATATAATTTTTGATAATCGATGGAAAACTTTTTTTTTTTTTGTATCGTGCTGATTTAGCAAAACAAAAACAAGTTTATTTTAATTAAATTTGTTATTACAAACGCATATTTTATTATTTTTATAATTATTATTATTTTATATCGAAATGTCGTTTATATTAATTATTCTTGTATTTTGCTCACATTATTTTTATTAATATACAAATTACATAGTGTAGTACTATTAACCCTAGTAATTAAATTTAACGTTTATCGGACGTTTTTGAATTTAGTTATGAAGGTACCGAAAAAAAAGTTATTTCATAACAATATTATATATTTCTAACCAATTAATTTTAATGATTCCGTTGTTTACAAACTCTGCTCACAAATGCAATGTTAGTATATATATATATTTTTTATCAATTAGCGGGTTAATAATAAAATTTCAGGTTTTGTTAACAGTATTTTTTTATCGTTAATTGTATGGGGTGATTGACGTGTATCATTGAAAATAATTTTTGTTTTGTTATAACTGTGATTTATTTTCAATTCGAAAAGACATTGTTATACACAGTTATGAACTTTACTGACGAAATCGTAATTAAGAAGTAAGATATATTTTATTTCCTCGGAGAATCGGTCGAAAATAATTACTTGTGCATGTTAGAAACTATAAATGAACTGTTAAATATTTATTCAATCAAACGAAAGTACAATTTTGTCGAAAACTAAGACAAAGTCACCTGCTCGTCGTCGGTTCCAGTATGGTAGGAAAAAACAATTTGGGTTAGGTTAGGTTAAATTAGATTTTCGATAAATAAACGTACATTGGCATGAAAATCTTTAAAATAATATTTGTACCTATTTGGAACGCGGCGAATAAACTTTAAAATTCCAACTGAATATACATTTAAAGTTTTCTTCCTCGTTTGTATTTTCGTATTTTTCGCGTACCTGTTGTTCGGAAAAAATTCGTTTTTAGTTAAAAGTTCTTGTCGTAATCTTTATGTTATTCAGATGTTGTATAAACAAATTACTATAGTTAAAACCGACAAATAGTTATTCGGGGTTATAAGTTATAACAATAAACGAAACACTATAATATCGATCGCCATTAACGGTTGATCGAATGTTCGAAACGTTTCGCATGATCGAATATCGCGATGTCCATATAGATTTCGGTAAACGGCATAATTATTGCGATTTTAAAGTTACTATTGTATAATTATAGCAGAACCATAATCGCTAGCGTCTTAAACAAAACAAAACAAAAAAGCGAACCGGCAACGTAGACAACTGCGACGAAAATTCGTTACGGGTACACTGAGCATTTTATCACGGACCGCGCTGTTCGTGTGTGCCCCCTGGGGTGCTGAATTCTTTCGACGCCATCAGCGAACTCTATCAAACGCTACCAGAGTGATTGGCGGTTTGAGCGACGGTGTTTCGCGAGAGCGGTGGCGACTGGACGAAAGAAATCTCGAGATTGTCATCTATTTCCTCAGTAATTGAATAAAGATAAACAAACCCACACCGGACGGTTCTTAATTTAACGACGAACGATAATTTTCGAAATCTACTAATTAGCATATTATAACTTGTGGAAAGAAAAATATACGTTAAAATGTCTAGAGAGTATGCGTCGTTAAAAACATGTAAACAAAATTAATAGAAAATGCACATAAAAAATGTGACAATATTGTCAATTAATTAAGATTGTAATAATAAAGCACAAATCTTACTTAGAAATAGGATAAAACAAGAGTTATAATATGGTTTTGACCGTCACCAGTACAATACATTATATACATTATTTACAATACGTTTATTTTTATTCCAAATTGTGCCTGTATTTATTTAAAAACTGAATAGAGCATATTTTATTATTAAAAAAAAAAAAAACTGTATAAAATTACTAAAGAGTAGCATTCGGAATAAATCAGTAATCCATAAAACAGTTCATTTATGTTTATTATTATTTTTGATTAAATAATATTCTTTATAAATACAATTTTTTGTTTGATGTCTACAAAGAAAGTAATATTTAATATTTAGTATCTTATAGAATTTGCATTGTCTGAAAAATATTGCTATTATAAATTATATACCCACATACAGATAATATTATGCACAAGTTTTTACGTTCTTAATTGTTTGTTATATGTGTCGTTGTATCGGTAAATAAGTGAAAACTAAAAATATTGTAACCAACGAAAATAAGTTTATCAGAATACCCTCCCATAAAAAATTAAATATATAATGTTCCAGTTTGAATGGCTCGTTTATTATTAACGTAAAACTTAGTATACAAAATAGCGTTTCAAAAAGATATGAAAAGAAAAAAAAACATAACAACTGAAATGTTCACTACGATGTATTTCGTAATTTTTTATTAACTTTCCTAAATTAATAAAAATTATTGACCTGAAAATCTGAGATATATGATTAAAATTAACCATCTCATATTAAAATGATATTAAAAAATAAATTATACTCGTTGATTTTAAATTTAAATAATTAATGAACTGAGATATATTATTAAATTTACTATCTCATATTAAAATGATAGTAAAAATAAATTCACCTTGTTGATTTTAAATTTAAAAAGATCAAATTTAAAAAAATATATTAAACCAAGACAACATTTCTGTTGAAGTCTTATATTTTAGTCTTTACAACATTATTAAAACTCATTATATAATATGGAATTGAATATAGTAATTAGTACAAAAATATAAATGAAATTATAAACGTTAATAAATATTATTGTATGAATATTTTATGAAAAATTGTATTTACTATTTTATTTAATTAGAAACAATAATAATAAATTATTGTATGTACATTTTACGTCTCTTAGAAATGTTCTTTGATGTCCAACCTAATCAATTATATATATATATATATATATGACATATGATATTAAGACATCGATACTATCAATTAAATCTAGAATTATTTCATCTTTATTATAAATTAGTTAAGATTAGTAAAATAATTATTTATATAACTGTAACTATTTAGATTTTTTCACACGCACTTTTTTATACTTAAATACTTCTTCATAATCTATACATTAATTTTATATACAGAGGGTAATCAGAATTTCGTATTACAAATATAATGAAGATAATAATGAAAACGTAAGTAATTTACACCACTTCTGTAACATGTAATATTGATCATTCTGTATATATATGTATATATATATTTATTTATATTCAACGTGGAGAATAATGAGTAAAGATCGCTAAATTGAAATATTAATGGTTCGAGATAAATTATAAACTGTACTATGTATATACATTTTTATAATCAAAGAAGATATCTGAAAAATCAATAGCGAGGTTACCGTACATAAAAAAATATCCTGTAACGACGATTTAATTTGGATAATGGTATTATATATTTAATGTATTATATATAAGAATCTTCTGACTAGTGACCGCACAAATTCGGTGAATTATTTTAATATAATATTATATACTAGGGGTGGTACGCATGATTTTAGAAAAGTCATTATTACACCGTAGGATTTGAACTAATATAATAAACTTTAATATTATTATAGTTATTACGACAAATAATCGAAATATTATAGTTAATCGTAATTTCACGAATAAATTATATGCTTTTATAATTGTATAATATACAGTAATATAACACAATTCTATATATTATATAAAATGTAATAATAACCAATGTTTAAATATGCCTTTTAAACTATCGGAAGTTATTAGTCCTTATTTATTTTCAATTAAATTTTAGTTAATTTTCTGATATTTGATCGATTGTCAGGCGTATAGTGTATATGCATAAAATTTAAAATAATATTTATTTTAATAACTAAATTACGTTTTGAATAATAAAAAAAGAAATGTCTATTAAAATATATTTATATTATAGATGCTTATTATTATCATATAGGTATGTAAAAATCAATATAATATAATAATAATGAGTTAGTTTTCTTTCCATAGACATTAATAATGTTATAATATATGTAAAAAAAATATTTGACCTAAATAATTAAGGGTATTAGAAATCGATCGTTTTACATATCTCGACAATCGTTCTCCGAATTGAATCTGACATAAAATTTTAATATAGGTTACCTAATATTTTAACCTGTTTAATTAAATAATTCTAGAAAATTACTTTTAATTTTGGTTAAGTTAAACAAGTTAAAAGTTTTATGAAAATAAAAGTAACTTTAACTTAGTTTAAAAGTTAAGTATAATAATATTTTTTATTATGTAATTTAAAATTATATATACAATAAACATATAGTATATTGACAAATAAAATTTATTAAAATTATTAAAATTTAAACGCATTTTATTTTCTATAAAATTATATTATTTAACTTAACTTCATAAAAATATAATTAATTTAAAAATAACTTTGTATTTTAGAAAAAAATTAACTCATTAAGTTAAAAATCAGGCTTAGATAGTATTTAAAATAACTTTTAAGTACCATTTTTAGTAAAATACATGTTAAATTTAATACAATGTTTTGAATATTTTTTAAAGTATTTTTTGGAAGGAATAAAATATTTTTTAAAATGAACCTTAATTTTAAAATTGAATGTATAACATATACATTACGTCGTAAAATATTCATAAAGATTTATCAAAGTTCATGCTAATGATCTCAATGTTATTTTATTATTTTAAGAATTAAATATATTATATCTCCTTATTATTTTTATTATATTATATTAAAATTTAATATTACAATTAATATCGTAAGTTTTAATATTTCAGTGTTTTAATTTATAAGTTTAATTTATCTTATTAATTGTTAAGTTATAAGAAATAATGAAACTTTAAAAAAATCATAATAACGATAAAATATTGATCAAATTATTATTTTATAGATTTATTTATTATTATATTGATTAAATGTAAACTATTACTTTTTATTGTTGATGAAATCTAATAGAAGACAAGTATTCTTAAGATATTTAGAATAGAAATTTTATAAAGTATTCGATTACATATTTTAAATACTTTGTCTGTGAATATTTGGAATATGTTTTCAAAATACTTTTAAAACGTATTTTACCCAAGTCTGTTAAAAATTAATACTTAAAAACTTATCTTTAACTTTATAACTCGTTGATGCCCAGTTATGCTATAGACTTATAGAGTACGATAATATCAACTCAGTTGTTCATAATTGAGTGATAAATACATATTTTTTTCTTTAAATATTTATGGTACTAGATTCTATAATTGTGATTATTGTTTCTTGATTTGGCAGTAAACCGTATATTATTATTATTATTAATATTATTAATCGTAATACGCTATTGAGGTTATCAAGAACAATCATGCACGTCACTAACAGATCTGTATATCAATGCGTGGCTTTGGGTTTTAATACTTTATGAAACAATATATTATTCATGATCGATTATTCACGTATACCGTAGGAAATAATTGACTGACGTTTCACACAAAATGTTCACAGCATCATCCACGTTACGTAGAGTAAATTTTATGAAAACGTTTGTAATGTTTAATGTGACATACCTTATATATTATTATTGTACTGCTCTTATAAAATAAAAAATAAAAATTATTATTAATACGTGTATTATTTTCAAACTAATTACCAAAATATGTTATTTAAGTATTAATGTTGTTGGATATTTAGTATATTTTAGTAAATCAAGTTTGCTGAATTTTTTTTTTGGCAAAAATGTCCCTTCAACTGTTGTAGTATAGGTAAAATTAATTATAGTGCCGTTCGTGATGACAGTTGAGTTAGTGAGAAAACAGAAAACTTAAAAATGGGTCATTCGACCTATTATTATTATATTTATATAATATAATAATAATAGGTCGAATAATATATATATTATATTATTGTTAAGTTATAAACATAATAAAAATATTATTTGATAGGAGTGATAGTGTCTAATATTTCGAAAAGGATATACCCGTGCACAATTGATAATGATTTCGTTTCGTAACCAGATAGTTAGCGAACAATTCCAGTTTCCTTTCAATACGAATAGTTAGTGAATTGAATATTGAAAATAATATTAGAGGAGCTTTGAGGCCGCATCTAACGAATACACAAAAACGGTGCGAACAGTGCTTGAAAACAGCATTTAATAATCGAATGGGTAAAATTTAGAGTATCTTATATACTCACAATCTCACTCTATAATTTGTATATATTTTAATTTTTATTATTTCTAATGTTGTGGTTTTTTTTATATACCTATTCTATATAATAAGTAATATAATGTTTATAATTAAACATGATAATATAATCAACCAAAATATGAACTATAAATTTAAAATCACTTTATTCCATAGTATTTGTATTATTTTTATATTTTAACGGTTATATTTTATAAAAATATTTATTCATTAAAGTTGTTGTATTGATTGTCAGTTTAGTAACCTATCGGTCAATTATCCATGTCGTTATATTGGTTGTCGGTCGATTGTCCAGTTCCTCATTCAAATTACGTCCATTTATTTTATACGCTTGATTGGAATGTAAAATACAATTTTCGAATAATAGTCTAACATAAGAATAATATTATTATCGTATTCCAAACACAGAACTTGTTTATCGGATAACTTAAAAATTAATCTTATACTATTTATTTATTTAAAATTTTTCCATATTTTTAATACCTATACATCAAAAATTTGTAGCAATACTAAATTACTGAAGATGAAAAATAAACGATGTTATTACAAAGAAAATTTTTTGTAATTTTACTACTTCCTTAGTTAGATTTTCGGTACAAACTACCTGTTCTAATCTATTATTACAACTGTTATAATGTTAGCAAACGAACTTACGCATTCAATGTTGAAAACTAACCGATTGACACAATAAAATATTATAATTTTGGATTTATATTTTGAAATATACATTTCAGATTTAATATTATTTTTCTGAGCCTATATAAAGGTATTTTAGGTTAGAATATTTCTTATCAAGGAAGCTTATCCGAATGCCCAGATGATGAAATAAGAAAGAAGAATTATATTCGCTGTCATTGAAATGCAGATTTTTAAAATTGGAAAATCATAACACAAAATAAAAATCAAATCTTATTATATTGACCCAAGGCCTTTCAAAAATTATCTTACGTATGATTATGTAAGCAAATGGGTCCGATTATAGGGCTATCAGAATTCCACGTTTGACAAATAATGGATATCACATTGAAAACGTGATATTGTTCTCACCATATTAGTAATATGCAATTTTGATTACTCACTTTATATTTAAAACGACAGAATGAGTAAGTAGAATGAGAGTAGCCTTCATTTTTTTATTTTATAACAATAGTTTTCTGATTATATAAGCAATAAAAGTTTGCAGAAACTGCATATTATTTTACAAAATACATAATAATTATTATATAAAAATTATACATTAAAAAAAAAATTATGTTACTAATGAAAAAAATATTTTAAAAGTCTTATTAAGTCTTTTAAAAGAGTTCAGAAAACTAATTTTAGAAATCTGTCTGCAATATATTTTAAAGTGATATATTTGTACTTTTAATTTCAATATCTTCTTTATTAATTAATATGCTAAACAGCATTTTGTTTAAAAATTCATATCTTTAATATGCTCAAGGTGATAACGTTAACGCGTTTTATTTTTAATCTACGATAACTTGTTATTATTAGTATTGAATTTCTTAAAGATTATTTTAAAGATACAAATTACGAATGATAAATTATAATTAGAATTTATAAAAATAAATCATAAAAAATTAATTTATCCAATAATGGGCCATAATTTAATAGTTAAATTAATATAAACCTACTATTTCCTTACGAGTGTATCACAATGAGTTTAAATTCTATGATATTTAACAATCTAGAAATTAAGTTGATAAATTGGTTATAAACAAAAAACAAGTCAGAGAATTGAACTAATTAGGTGATCAAACCATGATGGTTATTAAAAAATATGAACAGATTTAATTTAATTTATATTATTATTACAATTGACTGAATGATTTTGAATAACAACGAGTTTCTCGTTTAGTTAAACATTATTCCAAATAATATTAATTAAAGATATTTAGTAAAAATGGAATTCATAAATTTATCAATTATACTACCTATTTATTCATTTAAGATGAGGAAATTTTTCTTTCACAATTATCACGTAATTACAATAATATACGTACAAGTAGTATAAATTTGCTAAATTTATTATCAATTTCACCCGATAGGAATAAATTACTTCGATAAGAAAGTGGTCGATGGTAATGTTTTATCACAACATGTGGATTAATTTAATGTAATTTAGTTTAGAGTTAATCATTGCAATGCAATTATTAAAATAAAATATGTTTATAATCCTAGCCATTTTGACAGGTATAGTCGTGGATAAATAATAAAAATATGATCCTTGGAATTCGCATTTTTGATAAATTTATATATTAAAAATCACTATAATGTATGTAAAATCCTAAGTTTTTTACGTTGGTTATATACGATTGTCTATGTATCACGGTTGATCTACTGGTTAAGAACCCTTAGTATAGTGAAATGTAACTTTGTTCGAAAGAATCATATCCGAATACAGTAATAGTAATTTGTAATTTGTTTTTATATTAAATGTGTATTTACAGTACAAAGATGGGAAAAAATAATCATGGTATATAAATAATAAACTTTCGGATGAAAAAATTGAAACTGAACAATTTGGATACATTTTTATGTGTCATCTTTTAATGATTTATATATATATATATATATATATATATTTATTTATATCCGTAAATACAAATATGAACTTATTTGAACAAAAAATTCAAACAAAATAATCTTACGCAAAGCATTAGTCAAAAATATGCATTACAACAAAGAAGATATGTAAGTAGATATCAAAGTAGAATGATTAAAAATGTAAAATAAAAATTGTATTTGAATTTATTATCTTTATTGTTACAAGATTAAGTTACTATAGGTAGGTAAATTTATAATACTAAACAATTATTATGAAGCAATTAAAAATCTAATTATCTGTTTAACATACAATTTAATTTTTTTAATAACTAATGACTAAATAACTATGAAGGGATTAAACATTAATTGGAAGGTATAATATTTTTAAAACGAACGCAATTACTTTTATCATATAAAACTAAAAACCATAAAAACAATTCAAAAAATAAATAAATAAATAAATAATAAATTCAACATTTTATCAAATAACATATAGTATGATTATATTTTTTAATATAAACAATAATCATATATTATATTTTATTGATTTGAAATTCTTATAATTTAGTTTAAACTCGGGAATAATAAAAGTAATTTCCAGAAAACAAGCGCATAGAAAATTGTTACTATGAAATTAAATTAACATATCAAAAATAAATATTATTGTAAAATTAGAAGTTTGAATAAAAACAATAATGTTTTATATATATTACAGAAAAATACAAATTCAGTAGTAGTAGTTTGATAAATAGGAAAATACATATTTATAACATATTTTCTTTGATAAAATATATTACATTATTTTCGATAAAAAATAAATACTGATTTTAACGTGTGGGTATTTTGTAATATATTATATGGTTAGTTAAGTGAAAATTTGAATTATTAAGTTAAAATCAATATTATCTTAACGTTGATAATATTAAAAGTCGAATGTATTCTACTCTAAATGACTCTAAATGTCTACGATGTTACTAAATAACCATTGAGTTATAACCCTTTTAGCTGATGCTAAATGAGCCGAAAACTGGAAGGAAGAGAATTTTCAAATGTTCGTGTACCCAACATACTCATATCATATATAGGATCCAAAGAGTTTCATCTAAACGCACATCGACACGGTATCGTTCGATGATCCATTACATCGTGTCTGTCAGTAGTATATTATTTAATTTAGTAATTACTAGGTAATAAATTGTCAATATTGTTTACAGACATTTTCCTTTCTATTTACCATCGTCGTAAGTAAAATCTAGGTGCTTCTTTCGTGTTTATATGGTTCTTAGTTTAAGTAATCACACATCCAATAAAAAATAGTTTTAAATCAAAAACGATACTTTACGCAAAATGTTTGTTTTACGTAAGTTTTGCATTTGTAAATCTATATTTTTTTAAACAGAAAGGTTAAATAGAAATAAGAAAGATGGTATATAGAAATAAGAAAGATGAAATCATAATTACTATATTTGTAATAATAAATTAACATATACATAGTTTGGATAGAGCTTGTGTTTATTTTTTTAAACTTTTCTCCAACAATAAAAATTACCTTTAAAACGAGAAAATACTAACTACAACTATCAAAAATATGTTTTAAACCAATACAAATCGTTTTTTAATATATACATTTAATTTAAATTATTTATTTAACTTTAAAATAATATACATTCCGTTATTTTATATGGTTTAAAACAATCGTTGTAAAATTAATATAACCACGCAACAGTTATAAGTTAATAGTTATAAGGTCATTCGTGACAATGGCAGATACATTTGACATTAAAATAAAAATAGTATAATGTATATGAATAAAAGATAAAAAAAAAAAAAATGGATGAACTACGATTAGAATAATTAGCTACTGAAATCGTATTTGTGCACATATTTTTATAATTAATCAATGTACAAATAAGTAGATATCTAATATTTATCAAAAAGTCCTAAACATTAATATATTTTTTTCTGACATGAATGTAATGCATTATAATAGCACAAATGAACAAATTTAGCACAAAACCACGTTAGACAGTGAGAAAATAAAAATAAAAATAATAATACTATTTCAAAAAAAAATTACTTTTTTTATTATTTAAACATATTATAATATAGACTATAAGATTATAATATGGAATTTGCCATGAGTTATCAGCTTTATTTTGTTTATGATAAATTTATTATATTTTGTTTATGATAAATTTATTATATTTTGTTTATATCATTTAAACTATTTTTCTGTTAATAATTAACAACGATTAAAAAAAAAAAATCAAAACATTTACATATCCATCATTCAATTCTCAGTTTTTATTTTTTTTATAACCAAAACTACATTATTATAATATTATGTATAATAGTATGTAGGTATAATAATTTTGCAATACTCTTACGTAGCTATTTTGCCTACACATTCAGCCGTGCGTTTACATTAAATTTTTTAAAAATGTGACAAAAATAATATTTTTGTTAATAACTTAGTAAGTAAACTTTTTAACATATTTTAAAGCTGTTAATACGATATTTACTTTTGCAAATACCAAAACTACCAATTTTCACGATTAATCTATAAGAAATAAGATACAATAATTTAACGTAGCAATCTTAAATGTTTCATTTATATATTTTAAATAGGTGCATTGATATGCAATATTAAAAAATATAAGGATGTTTCTCGGTTCCATGCAAAATTAATTGAAGTTCTTCGACTGATCCAGTTAGATTGGCGTATAAATCAGAAGTCTGAAATAAAACAATCATTAATCAGTCAAGATTCAATTATGAATTATACAAATTGCTGATCATTCTGTGTGGTTTTAAAACAAATTACTCGCTTAACCTTTTCATAATATTTCAAATGTAATTTTTCATAATTATTTACGAAATAATAATATGTTTGAATGTTATTGTATACTTTAAGTCTATAATTATTTTAAATAAATTTTTTAATTAGTTAAATAAAAGTTTTAAATTTAGTTTAAAATGTCGATAAAAAAATATATAAGTGATAGTTTTATATGATAAGTTCATTATCATCCAAATAAAACAAACAAACAAATAATTTAAATACATGTTTAATTAATGTTTTTATAAGTTATATAATACAGTTAGTTAAATCTATGTCGTGTTTTTTAAATAGCCTTTGTTTGTTAATTATAATATTTTGAATAGTATAATTTTTGTTTTACGATATTTATATTTAAAACTATTAAAATTATTAATATCCACGAATAACAAAACCAGATTGTATCATTTTAAATTAAATTGTTTTTTAATGAAAATTAATGCACTTTTTTAAATTGAATTAAGTTAATATTGAACAATTAATTAAGATATTTTTTGAATTTGATCAAATTTTATTAAATTGTTTATAATAGATATAAATAGCTATTATTTTTTAAATATGAAATTATAAAATTTAACATTTTACGAATATAAGTTCCATTTCCAAATAATCACCTTTTTATGAGTAACCCAAAGAACGGTTAAACATTTAATGCATTGAGAGAGATATTTTGTACAAACTCAAGATGTAAATACCTCATCTTTGATAAAAACAGCCCACTTTCCGAAAGGGTGTTCGCCCCAAAATTGTAAAGACTTGATTTTCCAATTTAAAAATCCGTTGTTCGAGTTGTCCAACGGTCGTGGTTCCATCATTTTACACGTGGTATCTGAATAACAATAAATTTTATATGTTATAAATTTTAATATTCAATTAATTATATTATTCATGATCATGAACATAAATATTATATAATTCTGATACATAAATAGCACACTTTGCAGGCATACTAATTAAATTACAATCGTTGATTTCGTATGAAATAATAATTAAAAATACAAACTTACTATTAGGTGACCGTAGATCAACTTCAATCATGCCCCGTTGTGGATACTGAATGGTCATAGACAGTTGTACGTGCTCTAAATATTTAACGCGACCCATGCAACCGTCCGTGTTTAGCTCCGTTGTGAATTTCAAAGCACGGCCGAAATATTTGGAATTTTTACTAAAGTCAAATATTATTTCGAAATTCGATTTGTTACAACTATCCTAATATTACTTTATATTATTATATAGAACGATAATTATATTGGTTTTTAAACTTTATACGTGCTCATTTTCACGAAAATTTTAATTACTGAAATTGGGTTTTTAACACGTATAAAGAGTAAAGACCAATGTACTAGCATAAGTATAAAAAAAGTGTTCATTAATAATTTATTTATCATTAAAAATTATAGTTATTTGAGATTAATAGATACTTGGAACTACTTGACCTATTTTAATAGATTATTTTACCAAGTGTCTTCTATAAAAATAAAATTATTTAATTTAAGTGCCTACAAAGTATTAATTAAATATTTATAAATTAGTATAGGTACATGAAAAAATGTAAAACTTTATACCTACCATATTATTTCTGTTTTATATAAAATATACATATTTAAATAATAAGTATAAAATTAACGTGAAAGGTTTTAATTTTTAAAAAGAGAATTCTTCAGACGATTAAAAAAAAATTACCAAATAGGGGAATACAAAATATGAACGAATAAAAAATAATATAAGTACATTTTTGGAGAAGAAGGTATAATTTCAAAGAATTATATCAGAAGTATTTACACTATGTAGATGTGTGCCCCCTGATCAGTGAGCAGCACGAAGAAAATATTGATGGATGAACTGAATTATGATCTGTGTAAACTTGGGCCGATAACCTGAAATAATTGGCAAGTAATAAAGGGGAAAGGAAGAGACTGTGTTAAGAAGTGATGGTCTTTAATGTTGTCTTTAAAGTTGAAAAAGAAGATACGTATAAAATAAACATGTTCTATTTCGACTATAAAAACACTTCTAAAAACTAAATAAAACATCATTACTTTTATGTACCTATCCAAAATACTTGAAATACTTGAAAATATTGAAGTTAATTATTTAATATTTTACAATTTCAATTTAATACAACAAATAAACCTAGATATTGTGAAAAACATGATTTTATTCGTATTTACTTATAAAATTAAGTTTTCAATTAACAAAACAATTAACGTAATTTCTGTTTGGTAAAAGTAATTACAACTCACTTAATGTCGAAATTCACAGCGCATATGCTCTTTTCTGGTACTGTGCGCCAACTTATTGCTTCCCTTACTAGTCTATAAGCGTTTAACAATCCAAATCCGAACCTTGGATTAAAATAAAATCCAGCCGCATTCATAGACCAGCCTTCGTTATTCAACAAAGGCGCTATTTCACAGTTTCTCGCTAATAAATGTTGTACATCTCTCCACGTCAAATTACCACTATACTGACCGTCATGGAAGACGTATAAAATAAGAAGAAAAACGTTTAACCAATTATTTATTCAAAGTACGGTCTTATTAGTATTATTTATATTTTACATGATTAAACAAATGTATTTCCATCCCCGTTCGAGGTTAGTTTTAATCGATACGAGGTAAAAACGAGATAAAAAGTATATACAAAATTCTAATAATTGACTTAGCTGAAATTACTTGTTATTTTCTTAGTTAAAAAAAAAAAATAAAATTTATTAGTTAAAAGTTAATTTAAAAATTTTAATTCACTTAACGTTTGATTTTTTAACGTGTTTATATTGCATGTTCCTCATTAGACGGATATTAATACGGTTGTGACATTTGGAAACAAAAATTTGTGGTGATAATTATAGTGATGACACTCTATTTCATCTGCTCGTTTTAGTCATGAATTTGTTTTCAAAAAAAAGACAAGGGAAATATTAGCTATTTATATTAAAATATAAATGTTCAATAATCAATGATACACAATTCGTGAAAAAAGTATCTTTACTATAAAAATGTATGACGTTCACAATACATTATATGGAGTGTATCACGAGAATTAATAATTTTTACATTGATATTATACTGAAAAATATCAAAACCTTGTGGTTCAATATATATGTATATTTTTTACTTGACGGTATAACATGACGATAGTTTGCATTTTAATCCTTTATATTTGTATAAATTGTAATTATAGAATAATTAAAAAAAATTCAAATAACTAGATAGGTTAGATTAGGTTAGACATAGTACACATTTTTTGAGACTCAATGATAATGATGAAATACTGAAGGGATACCTATGCATTATCCTAATATGGTACAGATGATGATTACATTACACCGTGACCAGAATGTTGGGATTATGTTAGGTTAGATTTCGTCATGCTCCAATTAAAAAACTTCATGCGAATTAATGTAGATAAAATATGTTATATATCTTAACCTGTAGTAGGTAACTTAAGAATCAAAGATAATGTTATATATTTAATACTCATATAATATATACTTGTACGTATGTTTATCGTGATACATCATGCATAAATTAG
The DNA here is from genome assembly GCA_013282895.1 of Eriosoma lanigerum. Lineage (NCBI taxonomy): Eukaryota > Metazoa > Arthropoda > Insecta > Hemiptera > Aphididae > Eriosoma > Eriosoma lanigerum. The sequence continues at coordinate 29,677,236 of CM023359.1, forward strand.
AAAAATTGAAAAAGTAAGTTTTAATAATTAATTCTAATTAAGTTTATAGAGGACAAATATCACATTTAAATTATTTTTATCGTAGCCTGACGTTTAGACGAGAAGACAATTTAGTGTAAAGTACATTTCGGCATTATTTTATAGCATAAAAATATAGTGTGAATTTATTGTATGTTAAATATTTAATTGTTCATAATTTGCAATATTTATTAAATTACCCAGTGAAATTTTCATCTCTAAAATCATTGTCTATTTAAAACAATAATATTTCTAATAATAATAAAATTTAAAAATTTAAATAAATTTATCATACTTAAATAAATTTTTGTTAATAACATACATTTTTTTCGAGCGGAAATCGCGATAAAACTTATTGTTAGGGCGAAGAGAAAGGTAAAGTAAACATTAAAATTTGTATATATCACAGATAATAATAAAATTGTAATAAATAATAATGTAATTTACTTGGATTCGAGTGCTAAAGCTATAACTCCTGATACTAACGGAGCTGCAGCTGAAGTGCCTGAATGCGATAGCGTACACGTATTATTGATATCCGATGTGACCTGGAGAAAATAAAACAGAGTAATCAAATTATTTATAATTTTTAACTTGTGAACAATAGTAGATGACATCTCGTGTCAGGAGTGGAAAAACTTGATTGACATGTTACATTCTAAGCTCATTATGAGAACTGTATCGTATTTTTGTAAAACAACTAATACCAATTATTACGAAATGTATTACGGAGAATATGGTTGTATTACTATATTTTATTATTGAATATAAACATTAAAACATATTATTTCACGTTAAACGTTCTGCTTATCTATATCGTATACTATCATTGTTATTAAAACTATAATAAAATATATTATGCAATAAGTTGGTAGCTACATAAAGATACACAGATATTTGAATCTCTGAAATGAAACTATAACTTATCAGTTTATGATGAACCTAATGATAGGGAGGTATGATGCGATAAATTATTTTTAATTAACAAGTATAATATACAAACATTAGCGTAATTATATTTTTATACCTGTGAATAAGAATTTGATGTTTAATTATAAGAAGAATATTAATAATAGTATGTTTAATAAAGTGTTTTGGAAGGAGTGGCTCTGACGATATTTAATTATCGATTTATAGATTAAAATTTTAACTTTTACCTATATGGATTCTATATATTATTTTATAGTTTTACTAAAACTATAAAAGTTTTTTAAAAAAAAACTGAGAATTCAAAAATTATTTTTCCAATTTAAATATTTTAGCAAATGATTAACATAAAAAATAATATTATATTATTATACATTTTTATAGTTGGAGATAGTAAACTTTGCAGATTTAGGCAAAATAATTTTGAATTTTGACAAGACAATTATTTAGAATATGTGATTGAATATTTTATGAAATTAGTATTCCAAATATGTTTAACCTAATTCTTTTTTTTTAGATTTCATTAGTAAAAACATGCAATCGCTCTACATATAAAAATCGGTGAGTGGATGTTTATATATCATATAAATATATATTAGTATTAATATATATTAAAAATACATTAGTATTAAATATTGTAGTTACTTTAATGTTAATAAATAATAAATAATGTAATAATTGATAAAAAAAAAGTTTCCCCATGAAATTGGTGGTTTTGGTATCTTAAGTATATTCGCCCCTAAAATTATAGGCTTCAGCGCCACTGCTTATAGCCTATAGGTCATAAGTAAATTTAAAATTAGTCATAGTTTACATTAGGAACATCTAACTACATTAATACACATAAATGTATATATATTTTAAAAGAGTTTACATATCTTAAGTCTTAAATTATGATAATATTAATTAATAATTTTGGTATTTTGGCAACACAAGCGATATTGCATCAATACTCTTTTCATCATTTTTCTGACAACTACTTTTCTCCATTTTTTATCGGTTTCTGTATCTTTATCTTTGTTGGTATTTTTATCAGTATCGTATGTTCATTGGTATCTTTTCGGTATCTTAATCTTTAACGATATCTGTTCTGTATCTTCATCTTTTTGATATCTTTATCTTAATCTTTATCGGTATTTTTATTAGTATCTCTATCAGTATGGTATGTTCATCAATATCGTTATCACAATCTTTTCGGTATCTATATCTTTAAAAGTATCGTTATCGTTATCAGTATCTTTACATAATCTTTATCTTAAATGGTATCTTTATCGCTATCTCTATCTTTTTCGGTACCTTTTTCAGTATCGTATGTTTATCGGTATCTTTTGGTATTTCTTAAAAATAATGCAATTATAAACAATTAACTAAAAGTAATTAATATAATAATGATTATATTAAGACTAAAAATGTAACGATTGGGAATTATGTATTTGATTATTATTAAATATAATAATATATTTTTTCTTCAAAAATATTATAGTTTTTCCAAGTTTAAGGTACAATAGTGTGATGATAAAATATAAGTTAGTCAATACAATATTATATAGAAGATTTATGATAGCATAAAAGAAAAATAAATCAACATTTAGGCTTTTAAAAGCAATTAATCAGGAATATTCTGTTTGCAAAAATGATATTACTATTATGAGGAAGTTTATGTTATATGTATATAATTATATTGGATGCTATAGAAAAGTGATTTTACTTTTCTCTTTAGTAGAACACTAGCAATAAGTAAAATCATTTAATTTATTAAATAACTACATTTATTACATACTACATTTTGATATTAAATTCTTAATACTTAATAATTAATGTACTTATTGTTTAATACTTATAGCCAGTGGCGCAGAAACCTTTTTTGATTTAGGGCAATTACCCTACATATTAAAATCAATGGGTAGTTGGGTGGTTGGATGTTAAATATTAAATATTGAAGTTATTTTAATGTTAATAAATAATAAATAATGCAATAATTAATAAAAAAAAAAAAATTTCCCTATAAAATTGGTGGGTGATGGTGGTATCTTAAGTATATTCGCCCTACATATAATTATAGACTTTGGCGCTACTAAAAACATGTAATAATTTATTTAACACACTGAAATATTAAAACTTACAATATTATTAATCTAATGTTAAATATTAATATAGTGTGCATTATGAAATAATAAAATAAAATAGTGTTCATTAGCATGAAGGTCGATAAATGTTTATGAAAAATGATTACTTTAAAATAATTATTTTTAAACAAACAATAGTACAACACTTTTATACATTTATTCCTATTGACAATTAAATTTGAAGACAATATATATTTTATGCATTATATTTCAAATTTATGGTTACGTTTTAAATATATTTCAAAAAATATTCAAAATATTATATAATTATAAGTATTTTAAAAGTATTCTGAATACAACCAAAGTCTGAAACTTGGTGATATATATATAACGGTTTATTAGTTTTCTTGATTAATTTATAATCAATTATGAATAATTACAATGTCGATCTATATCAATTTGATTAAATTTGTGTTTTTGTACATTTATGTTTTTAGAACTACAATAAGAAATAAGGACATAAATAACAAATATTTCGGTTGAACTATTTCAAAAAAAGTTGGGCTATCCTTATGATATTTATTATACACTCACTTGAATGATAACGTTTTAAAACGCTGTGCAAATGCAAATCGAGCGTAATCGAGTTGGATGGATAATGAAAGACTTTTAGCAAACATTACAATTTATAAAGCATTTTGTTCGAAGAGGAAAAATGGTACAAAGTAGGCGTTTTAATAGTTGGTTATTATAATAATAAAATACGTAGTAATTACTCGTATTTTACAATACAGAATGTTCAAAATATATAAAGCTCCTATACTCCGTCATGAATAACTTGTTTTATAAATCTTATTGTTGATCACTATATTATAAGAGAAATATAAAACGACGATTATTTGAGATTATAAAAAAAAAATACGGTTTTATTAGAATTATGCAAAAATCAGAATTAGGAAGTGTTTGTCAGGGAGAAAGTATTTCATATACATTTTGAACACTCTATTATAGTACAACATAATAATAGCGAATAAATTGCTTAAATTTCTGCAGCGTAATTTGTTTTAATACATTACATTATTAAAATAAATTTAGTTATTTTTTGTCAGTAACTCTAGAAACCTTCAATAAATAGTCATATCGTGTTAAAAAGTCGAAAATGTTCTAAAATGTTTATTAAATAAAATAAAAGCTAACTCTGTTTATTGACACGTTTAACACTGAAACGATAATAGATTTTTTTTTAATTAAACACGAAAACTACAAAGCGAATTACGTCATCGCCATTTATAAATTATCTGGGGTTTATTTAATAAAAATAATATTTTAATTTATCTCGGTTTAAACCTAATGAAACGGATAAACTTTAGGCGTTGAGAACAAAGTTTACTCAATATCAGAATGATACTAAAATGGCATCAATTTTTGTTTAATTATGTTTCAAGTTTAAATAATTATCTATTCTTTTTATACACTATTCTTAAATTAATAACTGAAAACAATACTTATACAGAGAATATTAATTGATTAGTCTTTTATCATAATATCATTGATTTTTTTTTGGGTTCCTGATGATTTAAGATGAGAAGTATTAAAAATTGCATGATATATGACTAAAACTATATTATATTATCTATATATAGAACATTAAAAATTACCATTAAAAAGATCCAACCTACTCTTTATATTTATAAATTTATATTATTATTTGTATTATTTTATTAAATTTCCTTCATCTACAATAATATCATATTTTCTGTATTTTTACAAATCACTAATATACGTATTGTATTTTTGTAGTTCTCTGAAGTTCTCTCGATGTTATTAAACATGTAAACAAATAACTTTACCCATCTAGACCAGAGATTTATTGGCAAGTTGTTGCAATTTTTGCATACAAACTATTTCCATTATGGAATTATTTCCATGAATGGAATAAGTAATTTTACATATTTCCTGCCATATGGTTTAGGATGATATTTATTTTTATATTCATCGATATTCGTTAAACTTAGGTAATATCATCGATACGAAACACATTTCATTAATATATTTTGTTTTGTCTGTTTGTATGTTTTTTTTTTTTTTTTTTAGAAAATAACGAGTCATTTTCATTCGTTTACAAAGTTTTACGGTTATCCACTTTCATTATATCTCGATCATACAGCGTGATTTATCTCGTTTATATCATATTCCAATCTTTATCACTCATCTATCACTTACAATTTTGATATTTTCGTCCATCCCGCCGGAATAAGCAGTTACCACGACAGCGGCACATCTTTCCGCGTACGCAGGAGCCCTACCGCTTTCTGTGGCACTACTTACGACCACTGTGTAAATACTACCTACGTATCCGTCAGCAGCGCAATTGTCAAAGTAAATGCGACCGTTGCCCGACGCGAATACGTATATCGCACCTTTGCCATTTCGACCCTAAAAACACATACAAAAAAAAATATCATAATTTGTGTGGGCCTTTATATAATATTTATATGATATAATATAATATACAATTAATACGCTATTATTATATTTAAATATTATAAAATAATCAAATTTATTTTATGAATAGTACTAACATATTTAAATAGATAGATTAAGTGATTATAAATGTATAACGTACCTATGTTATAGCTTATAACAAAGTTGTACCGGAGGCAAAGTTCTAATTACGCCCCTTTATATAACTATAAACTAATCCATCTTAGACTAGATTAAAATATTATTCAAACAGAATCTTTGTAATAATTCATCCATTTAAATTTTAAAATAGTTTCAATACAACATATTACTAGACAAATTAAATTTATACTTATGATTTAATAATGTTAAGTATATTTTAATTAATAATAAACAATTTATATATTGTATTAAAATAATATTATTTTCTAAATTTAGAAAATTGAAATAGAACATACTAGATAATAATTCTTGATTCATTGTGAATCTCAAATAAGATTTTATTAATTTGAGTTAACTGAAATAATTTTTTACGCGTCACTATTGTAACGAATATCAAAATATATATTATTTAAAAAGCGGGAAGGTTGAGTCTTGACGTTCATCCTTCGTTCCTTCGGTCATCAGAGAAATTGGTGGTTTGTTATCATTAAGATTTAAATGCAATAATATTTCATTTGAAAATACGATTCTGAGCGAAATTCAATATACTACAATATGTTATACCGTTACAAAAGTTTACACGTGTGTAAACTATATATATGAATACTCAAAAAAATTGTCCTACAATTAAAACTTAATTAGTAATCATGAAATAAAAACTTCTAAATAACGAATATCATAATATTCAATTCTACTAATAACTATAAATTTAGAAGCTTATAAAAATAAAATTGTAAGTTACGATTTTTTAAAGATATTAAATAGATATTAAATTTTGCAACCCAAAATTGCAGGTAATATTAAATATTTTTGGAAAAAATTTCAGAGTTATATAATTAGTCAAATAATCAATCAATTCGTTCCAATAGTTCATAACACGTGTAAACTACTAATGTTATTACACAAAATTGTACTTTCAGACATAAAAAAAAATCTAAAAGTTTTATAATTAGTAAATTTAATCGTTTTAAAATTATTCAAAAATTTTAATAAAAAATACAATTAAATTTTTTGCACATTGTATTAAATTAATTATATTTTATGTACGAATTCATAACCAATTACTAATTTTCTATGGAGATATAAAGTAGATATCTATAGAAGTTTTGTCATAAACATGACTTGGTTGATCCTGGCTATAGGATGGGTAGTAAAAGTAAAATCCTTTCCCTAGGGCTTTTCGGGATGCTTGTAAATTGTCAAAAGAACATTTATTATGTAGTGAAAATAAAATATGTAGATATTTTATTTTACCCACGAAAGGAACTAACTTAGATAAATTATATGAACCGGGAATTATGATTATTATGAATTACAATGATAATGTGTTTACTGATTATTTTTCGTTATGAATATTTATTTTTCTACTGATCGGATGTCGAAGACTTTTGCAATAACTTTTACAATTCCTTCTACGCTAAATAAATTCAATTAATTTTAAATGATTTATAAATATCTTTGAGCAAATATGAAGAAATAATCATGATTTTTTCATTTCTTTTATTCATGTATAGTTGTGTAAACATATTGATTTTTACAGTATGTTTATTATGTAGAATGTACTATATACAATTTTAGTTTTATTTTTTAATAATTCTTATTATTCTGATCAAATTAAATAAATACAAATGTTATCATACATTTTCGATATCTAAAGGAAATTATATAGTTAGGTTCGGTCAAAAATGGAATTTTTAATATAGTTTTCATAGTCATACTTATTTCATTCTACCATAGTTTTGGCGTAAATGTATTAATCATTTATGTACGAGCACACGTGTTGTGTAAATCCACGAAGCATCGCATGAATATAAAATACGTTTTATAAGTTTAAAACGATCTGATAACAAATCATGTAACAATATATTTTATGTAATATTTTTAGTACATTATTCAGTTTTGTTATATTATATTATCATCATAATCTCAATTGAAAGGTTTGCTTTTATACATCTAAAATCTTTATTTTTTTTTAAAAAAAAAGAGATAAAATATTGGAGAAAAGTGCATGGCATAAAAACAGAACAAATTTAAAAAATAAGCTACCGTTGTAAATAATTAAAATTATTTACAAAATATAAAATACAAAATATAAATAATATTTATATCATTTTAAAAATGAAAATCAACGTATGCAGTTGTCAACTATGTATCTCACTATTCGCACTGAAATTATTAATTTACTACACAAAATATAAAACTTTAAATCCGATCTTTTCGACCAGTTTATTTTTTTGAAATAAAATATTCGTATAATTTAGTATTGGTTTGTTGTTTAATATGGAGTAGGCGATATAAATTCACATACGATTTAAAATGTTATTGTTATAATACATAAATACATTTTGTGAAACATTTGATGTTTACGTTATGAAACTTGTGTAGACATTTCAAAGAAGTATCTCAATTAGCATTGTTGTTTTTGTTTATCGTTTTATTACATTATAATAATTTAATTAGAATATTTGTTTATAAATGACGTCATTCATTCACAAATATCGGCAATATTGAAAAATATTTTTATTTTAAACATTATAACAAACAAAGCAAGTACAATAATAATTATTAATCTAATTAAAATATTGATAAATGAAAAATAGTTTATTTTAAACAATTTCTTTTGGAAATAATTAAAAAACATGCTACGAATATTTAAATTTTAATATTATCTAACGTAATAATTAAAATCAAGTGTTATTATATTCTATAATAAAACATATGAATGGCTATAAAATGCATTTTTTTTATGCACGTCACAGAATTATAATAATTAATACGGTAAAACCATATTTTCATTAAATATTTAATATGTAAAAAGCATAAAGCATACTACTTTCTATGCTTAATTATTCAATTCCATGTTTTTGATATTAAATGATTATAATTATTTCTAGTCATTTTAATTGCAAAGTGATGTGTAAAAAATCAATTTTTCAAACATAAAAATAATTTTAAAAAAAATTACAATGTTTTCAAATAATTTCTCCTTATAATTTTTGATTGTATGATTATAATTATAACAATAATTATTAACAAAAAAGTAGGAAAATACTAGTAAAAAGTACCTATTACCAAATTCGCTTAAAATGATTAGATATTGTGAAAATGTCCAAGAAAGGAATAAAAAATTTAAATATTTTTCGTACTTTTTAAAGATTTTACAATTATCTATAATTTCTATTTAAAATTTTTACATATTTATCCTATCAATCACTAGATTAAAAATATGCATGTTTAATGAATTATAATATTTTTTCATTCTCTAGACTAATACGCTGTTTACTTCGATTTACATGTTAAACAATACAAAATATTATTGATATAATTTTCGATTACCGTGGTCGCACCAATTTCTAGTGCCATTTGTGCTATCACTCCAGGACCGTCAACCATTTTTCCATTATCCTGAGGTCCCCAAGAACCGTTGTATATATCCACCAATGAAAGAGCATTCAATAAAGCTCTAGCTTCCATTTCATCATTTGTTTCACCATCGAGTAATACAATACCTGTGGCAAATTAGTTGATTTTTAGTTTTATCAACAAATCCTTATCGTTAAATATATATGTATTTTAGAAAAAAACTTTCCTTTATTTTTTTATCATTAATTATTGTGTATAAAATATTTGAACCAAATCGATAAATACACAAAAGTTATAGAAAAAGCAATCACCTCCATAAAAACTTCTTCGATTTGAAATCAAGCAAAAAGTTGGTTTTACAATAATTTGTTTTCATAAAAAATTTTCGTAATCTATCACGTATAATATTATTTAATAATTGGCATTCGACTTATCAAAACTACAAAATAATTTAAATTGCTAATCTAATTTATACTTTTCAATTTAAATGTATTCTCCCAAACATATTTTTATATTCTCAAACTTAACATATTATAACGTCCAAAACTAACCTAACTATTTAAATAATATAAAAGGACTAATTTATAATACTCCAAGTCTCCAAGTCGACATTATATGGAAAACTATTAGGTCAATTAAATACAAATAAACTCACAAACAAACTATGTAATGTTAACAAGAAGTTCTATTTAATAAACTTAAACTTATACAATTTTCTTTGAAGAAATTGTTAAACCATTTCTCTTCAGTTAAAGAGTAAAAGTAAAGTGGAGAATCTAGGTATTAACTTTTTTTTTAAAATACCCGAACAGAAAATATTAATCTTTTTTAAATGTATAAAATAGATAATAAAAATAAAATATATAATTTTTTGTTGAGTAGTTTAAGTTGTTAGGTTCTTTTTGTTATTAAGTATGATAATATTTTATTTAAATAGAAATTAGGAAACTGAAATTCGAGTAATAAATATTATAGATAGATTTGTACAAAAAATAAAAATGTAGAAGTTCAGCCGGAGTAAGTGAATTAACAAGGTATCAGTAAAACAAATATGAGCAATTATCTTAAATAACATTAGTAATAACAATCATTATGGATACTAAAAATTGTTGACATTGGGAAATATAATTATTATAAAAAACTAAGTTTATACCAAATATTTCATTTAAAAAAACTACGCAGTACTTTTGCGTAGATGCTAAAATATTTACAAAATGTATGAACTCAAAATGTTCATTAACATAGCTAGTAATTGTTACCAATATTAAAATTATAATATTTAATCTTACGAACCTCCTACTTTTGCGTTATACGCAATTCCTACACCACATTTTCCATTATTTGCAGCCATTGCGATTTCTCCAGCACATCTGGTACCATGAATATTTGTCGGATCTTCATATCTCGGCATAGGATCCATTTTATTCCAATTCAAATTAATACTGATTTCCTTTTCCTGAAATTAAAATATTTAAAATAACAAAGAATAATAAATATAACAATATAAATATGAGAATTAGTTTTATTACAGTATATATATATATATATATATATTTTAATTCATTGACAAACATTAAAATTATTTTTTTTAATAAAACTATTATAAAATCTTAAAAAAAAAACATTTAATTATCATTGGTATTTGGCACATAAAATATATGAATATAAACAAAATGTATAAATATATATATATATATTATGTAAATGTTTCTGTATGTTAATTTAGGCAATGCTTGATTTTCTCTACAAATAATTAATTAGTAGCGTTGAAATGTTAAACTAACCTAACATTGCCAGGTAAATATTTACAATGTCCATGTATTGTAGGTTAACGTAAATCTTTACCGTGAAAAATATGAAATTGACTATTAATATAATATATTAATAAAATATTGTGGCTACAGTGGTAAAGTGCACACTGCATATGCTAATATGAAATATATTTCTTTTTATTGATTAATACATTATTCTAGAAGTAAATGCATACTATTTAATTATATTTTAAATACCTTTTAAAAAAATGATTATTGAAAATTATTGTTAACATGCTGTTATTGTAATACTAATTAAATATATTAAAATACAAATTATTAATTGATAATTAATAAGAAAATGTACAATATAATACAATTTATTTTCATATTTCAATTAAATATTATAAATTAATAATTATATTACAAATATCCCATCATATTTCGATCATTGTATACAATGTCTGAACAGAGTGTATAATTTTTTACATTGATTATTAAATTCGGGTAGTAATCACATTTTCCGGGCATTGCATTATAATTCCCAATTATACATTGACTATAATGTATATACCTAAGTAGGCACTAAAATATTTGGATTATTTAAAAAAAAAAGATTTATTAATTTAAAATCTATTTAATATATTATTGACTGGACGCCTAAAATTTAAGTCGTTACCTAAATTATCGTTTAAATATCAATTCATCATTTGGAATTAAGTATACGTACGATAAAAATTAAACCAAACATCCAACTCACTAATTTAATGTTAAAAATAGGTTCTGATTTATAAAAAAATCTTATGATTAACATCATTAACTGTTTAAGAAATTGATTACCAAAAGTTGACAATTACATCAAATATCTTATACGATATATTATTTATATTAATTCGATTTAAATATTTATTTCTATAGATTAATTTTTAAATGGGTATGTACTATGTGTACCTATGTGATGACTACATAAAATCAATATTAACGATATTAAATTGTTCAACTAAAAGTTTAAAACTTACGTAATTGTCCTTTAGATCATCGTGAGTATACTCTATTCCATCGTCGATAATCGCTATACGAATGCCTCTACCGGTGTATTTTAACTCTTCATAAACCGGAATTAGATTCATATCTAATAATGGCATGTCATCGTTGTTGTTTTCTCGATAATCTTGCTGAAATCGATTAAATAATTACTTCGACACAAACGATATAATTTTTCCAATATTATTTTAAGTTTGTAACGAACATAATATTTATCATGATTAAGTATTCTAATAATTATCACGTTTACAAGGCGTATCAATTCAGACATAGTAAAAAAATATGCAAGTCTCCATAATTTTTTTCAAGTAATTTTTAAAATAAAATATTTATCAAATCATAATTTTAAATAATTTTACAGTAGTTAAACTAAATATTATGTAAAGAATTTATTATTAGACTAGTTATCGATTTTCGTTAAAAAGTTTCGATATTTTATGATATAATTTACAATATTTTATTTATTCCGATCATTTTATAATGTCCATTTTTATTTTTAAGACATTTGTTAGATTATTTAGAGGTCATATTTCAGGGTTTTTAGGTTATTTAAAACCTATGCCTAATTATTATATTATATAGATTCCGTTTAAATATTAAAAATAGTAGTTCTTTTGAATGTATTATACAAATTTTTATCAAAAAGTACGAATAAAATACCAAATAATAAATGATTTATGATTTCCCCAATTTCGATAGACAAATAAAACAATTATAATTCATTATCTACCTCATACCATTGTAGATTCCAAAGTTCGTCGTTGAAATACTTTTCGTATCTGCTGTGGACATCCGTCGGCATTCTTTTATACAAGTTTCTCGTGAATCCCTGTTTGGCCCAATTCACCTAAAAGTTTAATCTACCATTTAACTAATCGACATAATACGTATATAATACGTATATAATAATATTTTAATATTTAAACGAGAACTACGGTATGAACCAAATTTTAGGTACCTAGATAATTCATTATCATTATATACGAAATATTTTTTATGATACGGATAACACGGTTATGATATAAGGATTATCATAATTGACCAAAGGAGTACCTATGTAATATTTAATATTATAGGTATATCTCACAAATATTAACAATGTATGACTTCAGGTAGTAATGTTGTTAAACCATAAATAACCAGCTTGAATGGTAATACATTTTCTAGAATATGTTAAAACGAATAACTGTATATTGTACTAATATTAAATTATGTTAAAGAAGATATCACAGACAATATTAATGTACAAATCTACGATGACTTTAAATATAATTTAACATTTTGTTGATACATTAGAAATATTTTATAATACAGTTTTAATACGTTTTAATTTTTATTATAATAATATAAACGTATATCTTACGAGAAATTGGTCCTGCTCTGGCATTTTGAACCAAATTAATAAATAAGAAATAGTACTTATTATAATAATTTATTAAAATATACGAAAAATTTTCATATGATATAATAATTTGAATTAGTTATATATTTAAAACAGTTAATAATGCTTAATGTAAGATAGATTATTTTTTTATTTTACGTTTTTTAAAACAAAATTATTACGTAATACTATTATAATATAATGATATTTTAAAAATATATATTGTTTCATATTATTGCATTAATTATTATTTCTTTATTTAATACAATGATTAATATTGTGATATTTTAAATTTCAAAGTATAACTGATTTTTTACATTTGTATTTATTACTTTCGCAATATTGGATACATGAAGTACGGTCCTTAAAAAATGCACAAAAAAATAATCCATTGATTCTTCTAATTTGTCCTTTGCAAATTTCAAATGAGCAGATACTCCAATATATAATTGTTGTAGTTTCTCTTCAATCGTTTTAATTTCGTAGAGAATTTCTTTTACTGTAAATAAATAATACTATTATTGTTTAAACAACATAGAAAAATAATGTAGGTAACCTATAAATTATAATTAATTTAATAACTATAATTACCTGAAAAAATTAGACCTAGAATTGACTACAAGTTACTACATGTTCTATTGACGTTCAGAATTTTCACTTTCACTGATTTTCGTATATTGCACAGAAAAAAATATTTTATAGATATTTTCATAATTTTTCTTGGTTTATATTTTATGTTCTTTTGAGATTCTTGTCTATTACGATGAGACGATTTTTTTTCAACTCTGTTCCTTAATAATATTATTATGATTTTCATTATCATATCATTTATGTCAACTATATTGTTATTCTTTGCGTCATTTGAGATAATTTTTATTGAATCAATAGCTGTTTGAAGTTCTTCTTTAATTTTTAAATTATAATAATTATAGGAAGTAGTCGATTTTCACCAAATTTAAAAACTGTACCAAACACTTTTCGAATAATGATTGTATGTGATTCGTATGTGATCATAAACATGATAATAAATTCATGAGTATTTTCTCAATATACTAGTTTGCTCTTTTACCGAGTCTTGTCTATGACTTGTTTTGCCATGAATTATTTTCGGTTCTCTCACAAACTGAAATTCTCGGTTATTTTTTTATTTAAATATTCACTTCCGTTGTCAATTTTTAAAATGGAAGGTGCACCGAGATGTAAAAGAAATTTCAACAAAACATTCAGCATATTTATTTTTTAGAGATTTAAGAATTATAAATTTTGTTAGAATAATCTTGATTCAACACAAAGACAAATTTATATTCACCAACAGCTTGCGTTTACACGTTTTTGTTGTTAACTTGACATCAGGGTTTTTATATAATATTTGGTTTTTATGTAACACTAGTATTGCGTAATCAAATTGTTTATGCAAATTTAAAATAAAAAAATAAAAATAATAGTAATTATTAGCTATTTTAAACCTAAAATAAATTCAGATCATAAATTATTATGTCATATGTCGTTTTATTCTTTATCTTATTATTTAATAAATAATATTATAATAATATTTCTTTTTTTTTAATTTGGTTTATATTGCCCATAACATATACATACTTTACTATGACGTTTTAAAATATTTGTCACATTGTGAAACGGCTCAGGATGGGTTTCTGGATGACTTTTCATTTTCACTTTATAAACATTCGGTACGTTGTCTACCTAATAAATAAATAATCGCAATCACCAAAAGTTTCAGCGCCAAAATTTCATATAAAATTATAATATGAAAACCAGACATATTAAATTTATAAATCACAAGCACAATGTGATTTGGTATAAAAATAGACCTAAAATTTACGTCGTCATTTAATAGTTTGGGACAATTCTAAAATTAGACTTGTAAATTAAAACGAAACTTCATGTTTATATAAATAAGTAATTGAATCAACTTAAGTACGATATTATTAATTGAAATTATAAATATAAATTACAATTTACGTTGATACATATAAATTACGTATATATATGTCATTTAAATCCACGTATATTTTTTTTTTTTTTAACACCGCCTTCATTTCAGATCACATAATTTTCACGAAATAAAATTTCCGTAAAAAACCTAATAAAATTTATATTTTTTCATATAATGAAATATTTAATACGGATTTAATAATATTTCTTACGGGCTCTGCAAATGAGAAGCCCTGCTGTATTATCACTTCGTGTATTTCATTCAGATCGTCGATCGTATGAAAATACCATAAATTGGTGTAGTCATTCATGTCATTTTCACCATGATTCTATATAAACATATACAAGGCAATAATTTAATTGATTATTTCGAAAAATATTTATTATCAAACATTTCATATGTCTATATATTTTAGTAGTTTATTCCTATACTGAATTGAAAACGGTAATTAGACACAGAAAATAATTAATATGGTAAAATGATTTATCATTTTCGAATAGCATTATTAAATTTTATTAAATGTAATTTTTATAGTAATCATACACATTATATTTATTATAAAGTATGTCCATTCTTCACAGTCATTTTAATTCACATTTACTATAGATATTATTATGATAAGGCATAATAAAATAGTATTGTTTTCAAACAAGTTAAATAACATAATAGCCTAACAAACTAAACTTTACACAATGTTTTAAAATACCGTTTTTGAAAAATTAATGCAAATAAGTGTGTTTCGCTGTTTTTTTTAAATTTCAGTATTTTGAAACATGAAAATTATACTAAAATAAATTGTGATTGTAATCATATCTGACATATCATTGTATGTACCGAGATTGTTTATTTAAAACATTTATTCTAAATTATAATACCGAAATACCTGGACAGTTTCTGATAGCAGAAATAATTTAAATTGAACTTTGAAATGTTTATTTAATATAAACTATGCATAGGTATAACAATAATTGTTAATGACATGTTTAATTATAAATCTCAACTTGATTGCTTCATATATTCATATTTTGTATGGTTAATAAAAATTATATTAAAGTTTAATTTAATTGTATGTCTAAACACTCTAAACTAAAACGATATAGGAAATATTTTTGTAAAAAAAAAATATTTTAATTGTAAATAATTTGATTTTAGTCCGATTATGAACACTACTCGTGTCATTATAATTCCTATAAAGAAAAAATTTTTATTTAATAAAACATATTATTATATTTTATAATGGATAGAAAATTAATTCAAAGAAAACGAATAAAAAAATACTATTGAAATCAAAGAATAATCGCATTCCATTTGCATTTATAGAATTATATATTTAAAATGTGTATGTTTCAATTTAGAAATATTTAAAATATAATAAACAATAGTTACCTATCTATTTTTGTTAGGTATACTAGATATGTACAATATTTATTGGATACAACAATATTACAAAAATAAAACCGTTTCGAATGTAGAGAATAATTCAATTGAAATTTATAATGGTCCTAAACAAACCTTAAACGTAACTAATATATACATTTTACATAGAGTTATTTTCGGCGTAATAATTATTATTATAAACGAAACATAAACAAAAACGTGCGATGAATAAACCTTGAAGTATTAAATTAATCCACAATTTTCAGTGGTAATTTTTAGGAATACCATACCAAAATAATCATAACCTATAATACTATGTCGATAAAAATAATGTTGGATTTAAACGAATAAAATTGAATTTAATTAATTTAAAAAAATTAATAAGTTTATTATGTTTAAATAATTTATATTTAAATAATTTCCTGCAATAGGTATATCGAAAAAAACATAATAATATATGTTTATGTCGATAAATTTTTGATATTATAAATAAAAAATAAAAACTGTATAAAATTATAGTATTTTATTACGAAAAGTGATCAGTAATATATTGGTAAAATGAATAGTATTATTTAATAATAATAATGAATAATTGATACTAAAATACTTACATGATGTGTCAATAAATCTTGTGAAGAATCTATCAAATAGTTACCAACGACAAAATGAAGATATCCGAAAGCGTACAGTAGTACAATTATGGTGTTCATAATTTCTTCTGCAGAAATAAAATACGATATTTAAATGATAAGTATGTGAATATTTTACATACCTAATGAGGTATCTTGTAAAAAAAAATGAAAGCAAAATAATGAAATTAAAACGAGCTAATTACAATATAAGAGATTACATAAAGAATGAAAATACATTTATACATAAAATTAATTTTTTGTATTTTTATTGATGTAATATTTAGTAATATTCCTTGATTTATGAAAAAGCAAATTATTAAATTTAATTAAATGCATTTAAATCAATATTTAGATTTATTTGGATAATAAATATAATATTTCGTATTACAATTAAATAAATTAAAAAATATAATCCTACTCATTAGTATAATATTAAAATATAAAATATATTTAATAGTAATAATAACAATAATAATAAAAATCAGAAATTGCAAACTTTGAATGAAAAATCGTATGTGATACTTTTTAAATAATCTAACACTGATGGTTTTAACTCGTGTATTTAATTGTATAAATTTTGGGTTAAATTAAGTTGAGTTGACTAAAAAAACCTATCGAAAAACCAATAATGTAATACATTAAATTCAAACTAGGTACCTTTTAGTACCTATAATACCGATACAATAATTTGTCAAGCTAAATAAGCAGCAACAATTAAATGATAAAAATCGCTTACTGATACTTGTTAATTTATTTTTCATCTGATAATTTGTATCCAAGTTTTGTGTACTGTACATAATCTAACTGCCAGATGCTAAATAATTTGTTTGTCTCGTTCTTAGAATGGTGTGTTTTAAATATAATATTTGTAGAAGTAAAAAAAACGACTGATATAACAGATGATGGAATTTCAGTTATTATAATAACAGGCTAATCTTTGAATTAATGAACAGCATGATTTATAAAATTTTCTACTAATAATTTTACTTTAATTCGATTTATTTACCCACATGATTACAATTAGGTAAACGTCGATTATCATTACACCGCCAATATTCAATATCGTTATTTAATTTTTATTTTCTAAATAATAAATAAAACAATTTTGTTTTCATGAAACGTTTTTTTTTTTTTTTTACAATTTTATTATTCTGAATATTATACTATATTTTAACAATAACAACATGAAAATAACGGACTACTCGTAATTAAATATGATTCCTATACAATATTTTGTGGGTTAGTGTGAATGCTGAAAAGATTATTTTATCTTATTGACAATGAAAATCACCAGATAATTTATATTATTGGATACATTTGACCTAAAATAATTTATAAATAAATTTCCTTTTTTATTTTTTCTCATTTAGTAATTTGCTTATTATGATTTCGATATTGTTGACGCTCTATTGACGTAAAACCTAATCGATATAAACTATTAAAATATGTTTTTTATTTATTTATAACATACATTAAATATAACGAACATATAACATATATTGAAGTAATAATTTAGTTGTCACATAATATACATAAACAATTTTTCTGACATATTTTATGACATATAATGTAGGTAATAACTAGATTGTGAAAATTACAATTCATTTCTATTTTTATTTTGTATGACGATTTTTCAAATACTATTTCAAAAATTCGCACTATCTTTTGTTATCAAATATAACAATATAAAAAAATGTAGAACTTTTTATTTATTAATAAACATTGATAAAAAAAAAATTATTTTATACATACTTTTTTTACGTACCTACTACACGATATATATAGAAATACACAGAGTAAAAGTCTCTGAAATAACTATAGATATAAATCAACATCATGTTTGATCAAAACCACTGTTATTTACACACATAACCTAAACTTATCGAAATATATGTGTATAAAACAATTGTAAAATTGTGTTTTATCATTCCAGAAATAAATTTATATAAAAAAATAATCTTGTTTTGTAATGTTATTTTTCAGATGTTTTAATTTACTCATAAAAACAACATCGTCACAAAAATCTCGTGTTATTGTAATTCAATTAAGTAACACAACGGAATTTTAATTAAATTCTATAAATGCAATTGTAAATACATTTTATGAAACTATTTTTAATTTTTCTTTTCATTGCGGTTTTTTAAGGATTCAATATTAAGAAAAAACAGATAACATTTGAACGAGTAAACAAAATTTTTAGAAAAATTATCTGTTTAGTAAATCAAATAGTATAATAAATTACTTTTATAATGTTCTATGCAAATGAATAGTATAACTAATTTGGTTTTCAATTTTCAATTTTATATTAATTTTCAATAAAAATTAATTAGTAATATATTTCAATAGGTAGTTAAAAATTCCATGATATTTATATCATTTATATTGCGTGAATAAATATTATAATCAAGTGCTTTTTTAATCAAGTAGCAACATAATTCTGAAATTTATTCAATTTCACTTTCAGCAGGTAATTAAATATTTCGATAAATAACGATGTTCGTTAATTTTATTATACGAGTACTCTTATTATCTTATTATTATTGAAAAATCAAGTTTTCGTTAATACAAGTATTAAACATTTTTAATTTTCATTTAAATAATATTTTTTCTAAATTAAACAATGAGTACCTATCGTATATTGTTATAATATTATTTGTATAGAATTTATTTTTATTAAAATAATATTAAGGTTTATTTATCTATAAAATAATACATTGTTAAAATTAAAAATAAAAGATATAAGATTCAAGGGGTCATTTTAAATCAAAATTACGATTGACCTTAACAATTTATAACAGATTAAAATGTTTAGAAAATTAACTATAATACTGTTTTAAAAGAAACTTAACCTAACCTGCTCATTATGCCCGAATTATAAGGAAATTTTTAAGAACAACATTTTATGACAAATTAATTGCAACACACGGACCATGGTAACATATGTAACTAAAATTTAAAGTTAAAATGACTACAAAAATTATTATTTCAACTATATATTTTTTTCCGTGCAGTAGAGAGGCCCTCTAGATTTCCCGATTTTAGAATTTTTTATTGTGAGGATATTTGAAAAATATTGTGTACGTTTACCCTCCAATAAACATTTTGGATTTAAAGAACAAAATTACATACGCATGTAATTAACTAAATGAAAATCATATACTAGCTTATTCAAACTTCAAAATTCTACGTTCAACACAACGGAGGAAACTTCGAACAATTTATTGAATAGTCAATTGTAATAAGATATTTATTTATGTTGCATTGGGCATATTATATTTAAAATTATAACTTGGATTGTTTATACATTGTTTTTAATTAAAAATTACCACGTTGATAAATTTAATTAGCAGAACAAATTTATAAGTAGCCAAAATTCATTAAAAACTATTTCGTTTGTATCTCTACCTGTGGTACAAGAATACATACCAGTTGAAAATTGCACATTTTTTAAAATTGCTATTATTTTCAGAATTATTAAGAAATAACAATTTATTAGATACAATAAAATAATTAAATTAGTAAAATTTAAAATAGATCTTATTCAGTTAATATTGTATTTACAATATATATTATGATATTTTGATGTATCAAAATAGTTTAAAAAAAATCAAGGAATGCAAAAATGATATTCAAATAAAGGTTCTCATTTAAAAAAAAAAAAACAAAATTTGTATTTTGCATGCGCAGAATATAAAAGTTAAAAATATTGTAAGTCGGAATAATTAACGGTCTAGTGGTAGTAGCTATTATAATGTCCGTAAACTAAATAAAGAAATGTGTATTAGTTATTGAGATTTTAAGTATTCTCTGTTTTCGGGGACACGCGGTATATATAATACAAAAGTTAATAGATATGTAGTATTTTTTATTAAGTATTATTAATTTAATTTATTTTTTTAGTCGATTAATTATATATAAATTATTTATTAAAACATAAAATAAACATAAACAGTCTTCCAATGATAATAACATTATTTGATAATTTCATATTTTTTCAAACTTACACTAGTATAGAATATATATGTAATCACATTTTTATTTATTTTAAAATATTTTTTATTTTACTTTAAATTAAAGTTTCTAATAAAAAAAAATATTTTCAATAATTTTGCATTGGCGGACTCTATCTAGTTTTCAGAACAGATTTTAAAATGTCTATAACTAAATATAATTTTTCTTTTTTTTAGAAAATAATCCAATTCATAAAATTTTCTTATTAGAATTAAATCAATGTAACTAATAATTCTACATACTAATAACTTTTAATACTTATATTTTGTAAGTAAGAAAAAATAGATAAAAAAATTATTTTCCAGACAACTGTGGTGAGACATTAAGATTTTTGAGGGTTATTAATATTTTAATACGAATCGTTACATTGTATATATTTTTAAATACAAAAATAAACAATTCTTTATTTTGTTATATTTTGAAGTACTACATTTAGCTAATTAGCAAAACTACTAAAATTATTCAGCGATACATCAGAAATATTTAAATATTATATAATTATAGAATACGATATTTCTACCAGGAAATATTACGATGCAGTACATATTCATTGCGTGACAGAATGCCATTCAAATTTCAAATAATTTCTTTGTGTGAGTATTATATTATTATGTTAGGTATATATTATATCAACTGTAGTATTTTTCTAGCAGCCAACGTTCTAATGAAGTCTATCTCTACATGTACGAAAAGAAAACCACGTTCTTCGTATATAAAATTGAATTCCTCAAACACACAAAAAAATACCCTACGTTGGAATGGATTATAAAGAATCATAATAACAATATAATTATTGTTATTATGATTCTTTATTATTTAAGTATTCGAATATAAAAAATATAATAATAAGTACTTTATCGAAATAATTAATTCGATTAATTTTTTAAAACTTGATTCGTTAAAAAATAATACAATTCAAATACCTAATAATAAATTTAATTTGTTTACTATCTATTTGATTTAGTATGATATGTTTAATTTGTATTATTTTTGTTATTTTATTTACCTCTAAAAATCGGAAAAATCGAAATAACAAAAAAAATGTTAAGTATGTTTTTTTTAACGGACTGAATTAGCTTAAAAAAAAAATATTATTTCAATTATAAAAAATACTTTATTAATATAAAACTGCGAATAAAAACAAAATATATTAAAATGCTTAAGTTTAATAAATACTAAATAGTTCTATATTTTCTTCATCTCATTCTTTCCAAATCGTGTATACTAGAAATACTACTTAATAATATTTATTAATAATTATAATTCGATTATAAAATCTGTAAAATCAATCTTTTTAAAAAAAGGTTTAAAGTAAAAAAAATTTTAACTGTAAAATAAACATAAAAACCACTTTATTGTAAAACGAAAATTGTATATAACCAAAAATAACGCCCACAATGTTCTACGGTCTTGTATATCGACTTTAATTTAATTCTATAACTGTTTTTGCTATACAATATACAAAATATAATTTAACAATTAATTAAATTGAATATGAATTAAATGAGAACAATTCTTATTATTAGTTTTTAATTTAAATATCAAATCAATATAGTAAATTAGTTCTAAGTAAAGAAAATTCGATTTAGGTTAGGATTAGCAAAATTTACAAATAATTAACTTTTTTACTGCTTAGGGTTAAATAAATGTTTAAATATTATATATAAAATGTATTGTTAAAAAAATCTCACGGTCATAATTATAAGGAAAGTTTAAAAAATTTAAGTTTGAAATATCTATATAAATATGATACACTAAATATTTATTTCCAAAGTTTTTGTATTGAATAATATTGTATGAATAATATATGAATCTACTAATGTGGTTTAAAACCAACTAAAATTATTTTTAATTGATATAACGGAATGTATTTTATTCGAAAATAAAGAAAAAATTGTTCTTAAAATATGTAGGCATGCTTAAAAATATTTACCGAATATATACTATAAATGTATAAATATATAGATCATCCAATTTCCGTTATTCACACGAACTTCGATTTATTATTTTCTAACATTTGTATTATTTTACATTCTCAATTAAGCAAAGAATGTATTGGTTTTAAATTGATGTGATCGATTTTTTCATATGTCTGAAAGCACGATTTTGGGCAAAAATATTGTACCAACTGATAGGATATACTTTCGATAAAATAATGCATTTAGTTGGTAATTTATCAAATTAATTTTCAAAATTTGAGAGAAGAAATATTTCCAAAAAACTGCAAAATGTTCACCTAGGATAGGAGTCCGGAACCTTTTCTATAAATGAGCCATTTTTTCAAAAAATTACATTACTTATAAAAAAATATGCCAAAGTACAACATTGAGAGAAAAATGACAATTTTCCTGTTATATGCAGTCATTATAGATAAAATATTATTTTATTTTTATCGGAAATAATCATCATGAAGCCAATATGGTCATTTTACAGCCTTACAGAAATATAATATATCGATTTTTAATTTATATTTTATGGGTTTTGATATTGATGCATACTCCAAAAATCTGCAGATTGTATGCTAATGAGCCGCAGGTTGCCAACCCTTGACTTAGAGTCTTGAACAGTTTTTTAAATATTAACATAGATGACTTATGTATTAAAAAAAATTGTTACTCTTATATTAAGTATCTATATATTATAATATAGAATTTTGAAATTTACCCAAAAATATAATTATTTACTCAATAATGATTAATAAGTATTACAATTTTTGGTTTAACGATTTGAAAAATTAACAGGAGCATAATAATAGCTATTAAAATGTAAATGTATAAAAATATATTACTTAACATTGGCATAAAATGATTCGTAAATCAACATTCTTAATATTTTTTTAAAACTACTCATTGTTTAATATTTTACAAAATGAGTGATTTTTAAAATTATTTAAGTCTGAAGAAACATTTTTGGGCAGAAATAAGGGTCCAATTACCATAAATAGGGTTTGCTATCGTTAGACAATTTTATTCTCTTGTTACTTTATTTAGGTAATTTTACGAATTTCTACAAATTATTTTTTTGTAATAAGGAAACCGCCTGATAAAAGGTTGAATAACTGTAAAATTTACGGAAATTGTAATTTTGACAAACTTTAATTTCATTATTTATTTTTATGATAACCAATTTTTCTGTTAAATTATTTTGATAAATTAAAAAAATGTATAAAAATAAAGATGTAAAGACAATTTGTTTGATTATTGATATAGGTATTTTATATTAGAATTTTACATTTTTCCAAATATGTAATTTTTTTCTTAATAATGTTCAATAAAATTTTAAATTCTGAATTAAACATTTTGAAACTTTAATATGAAAGCATAACTACATATTATATTATTTAACAATTTTTTAATGATATAGAAAAAAAAATAATAATGTAGAAAATGGCAAAATATGCGGAATCTACATTTTACACGAACTTAAATTTTATTACTTTATGATAAATAATTTTTCTGTTGCAAATTATTTGAAAATAAAGAAAAATTGTAAAAATAAATATTATCATTATATTGTACATCTGACTGAGTTTCGCTCAGAACTGTTTTTTTTTTTTTTAAATAATGTTACTGCATTCATATCTTAATTAAAATATTGCACTCCACTACTTATCTCCAAGGGACGAGAACCAAAGAGACGACAGAGGAACGAAAGTAATCGACTTCCCGCCTTTTTTTATTTATACCATTATATCATGAATGTTTTAGCTGTGTATTCACGAACATGTTTACTAAAATATACATATTATTTGGAATATTAAAATATCCCTCTGCCAAGTTTTAAAATATTAACGTATTTTTGGCACTATTTTATTTATAGAAATCTTTCTGATCTATCTACTATGATTTTAAACTAAAAATTGACCGACAGCTGGTTAATATTTCAATAATTTTTATATAAATTGTTTGCGTTTAAACCGTTAACAAATATTAAAAGTTTTAATTTTTTTTAATTTAAGTTTATTATATATAATGGCTACATCAAAATTTATTACTTGAACGAAATCATTTGATATTCATATCAAATTCACATTTGATATCTTAATCCAGTTTATAGAGCAATTTTATAAATAATTTTTATTGTTTATAGCACTAGTTTATTATCAATCTAATTTTAATCCGAGGACACTCGTTATAGGTACTATAGAAGTATTATTTTATATCATTGTTTGATCGAAAAACTGTTAAAATTTCACATCAATAGATTACTGTGACATTATATCATCATACAAATTATTTCAGCACTTAAACTTTATAGAAATATAATTATCTAATGAACATGGATTCAATTTTATAGGATTTTTTCGGCAATATAGTTTATAACATAATATATAATATATATATATATAATTTATATATATATAAATAAATTATATATACGAGATTTAAACGATTTTAAAAATAGTTATAAAAAAAGATATTTATAATATACCTATATATATTATATTTTGCATACATAAAATTGTATAGATAAAATACGAATAATCGATTTTAAACAAATGTCTTACACTTACAACGAGGTTTATCCGAACACGAGCTAAAGTATTATTTTATTAAACTCTTAATATTGTTATGCTATTTATTTTTAAAACTTATTATTAGAACTTTAACACTATACGAATAAACGACAACTGTTTGTTAGCTGAAATAATTGTTGTTTTTCTTACGACATTTCCAATTATTCTTTAAGATTACATGATGCACCACCTCCTGATATATACAGACAAAATAATGATCTTGTGTTACTCAAACTAACGATGTACTATTTTTATTTCATTTTATAGTTGAAAAAAATCAATAGTACCTATGTGTTATGTTAACAAATCATAATAATAATTTCTTAAATAACAAAAAAAGTAACCGAACACTAATATAAGTGATTTAATTTAACTTTACATGTACTTAAACTATATATCGTTTTTAAAATACGATGTTCTAATATCGATTGATAAAATTAATATAACATTAATGGATCGAACTATTGATATCAGAAATGATAATAATATATGGAATTTTGTTTATAAAATAATAATAAAACGATATTAATTTAA
The DNA here is from genome assembly GCA_013282895.1 of Eriosoma lanigerum. Lineage (NCBI taxonomy): Eukaryota > Metazoa > Arthropoda > Insecta > Hemiptera > Aphididae > Eriosoma > Eriosoma lanigerum. Next base: position 29,703,438 of record CM023359.1, read on the forward strand.
ACATAATTAATATAGATACCTACTTATTTTTTACTATTGTGATGTTGCATTATTCATTTAGTTTAAAATATATTTACAATACATATATTTTTAATTATACAAATTATAATGTATTAAATATACTAAATTATATATACTAAAGTTTCACAACCTGTTATTTTTTCAAACAACATGCAAATATGCTACTCGTCTAACACTAATCACATGATAAAGGGTCGAAAATGGCTATTTGTTATATAGAATATGATGTTTTTTGGTTAACCAAAAGATTGGACTTTTTTTTAGAGGACTTTTTACTCCTAAGTTCAGAAGTTACCACACGAAAAATTACGCTGCTATAGCTATTTGGAAATCAGACTTGGACATTATGCGTCAAAAGTCAAAACATGTGTTTAGACAACTCAGCCAAGCCTGATCCTAACTCTCTAATCATAATTTACTAACTCATTTTATGGTATTAATGTACCTATTAAGGTTAAGTGTAAACTTATATTTTTATATATAATCTCAGTCAACTTTTTCTGGTATTATAGAGTTATTAAATACCAGAAAAACGTTTCCATTATTTATATTTTATAATTTGGAATTTCTGATAGACCGTACCGAAGTGTTATATAATTTACATATAATTTTACAACACATTACAGTATCATAAGTTTTTTCGATAGTATAATTTTATAAACAATAATAAAACGTATGAGTTAACACGTATATTAATTTATTTAACGGTTATTTTGTTTTTTTTGTTAAGAAAATAACATACTATTTATTAACGAATATCGTGAAATATGTAAAAGACTAATTTAAAGTTTTAACTAACTTAGAATTAAATAATACCTATAAAATTACATACGTACACAGTGAGCTAATTTAATCGCATTACAGATTGTTATTACATTATAGAGATTGCACAGTAACCATTTATATATTAGATGTTTTTGTGACACGAATTCCTGATAATCACGTTATATAAATATTATGCTTTATATTTTTATATAAAAGCTGACACTGAACATATTATATTTTTTTACATTTTTTATTTAAAATTACATATTCGGTCACTGCTTGCATATTATTATGATTTATATTAATATGATATCATGATTTATTAATGAAATAAAACCACAAATATGTACCTATATAATATTATGATTTATTATTTTTTTTTACAGTAAAAACATTTAAAGTGAAAAAAACTGGCTGGATACAAATGATGGAATATGCGTCCCTTCGCTCCTCGAAGAGAAAATTGTTTGACCTCACTTCAGACTGCAATAATGAGAATTCGTCCCTTCAATCTTCATTGAACAGAATAGTTGAATAATGCTTTAATATTATTTATATTTCAATATTTAGGTTTAAGATAAATCATTGTATTCAAAAACCAATTCTGAGATAATCTCGAATATATATTAATACAGCAATATGTTCACTATATAATAATTATATCTATTTTTTAAATCATAGTATCCACAACATTTTCAATTTTACAATACTAAAATATATAAAATATATGTTTGTTGTACAGAATCACATTGATTTTATTTTCTTATATATATTTTACTTTCTATTATTAACAGTTATACTTTAAATAAATAGTAAAAATTGTGGATAAAGTAATTTTTAATAGGATATTCAAATATAAACTAACGTTTTAACTACTAATTCACAGTATAATTAAATTTAAGTTCGTCAAAATTACATTTGATGTGAATTTTACAAATTTTCATCCCTTTTTTAATTTTAAAGATTTTAATTTTAGTACCAACTAAATAAAATTCTTTACTGAATACTATTCCTATTTGTGGGAATCGGACTATTATTTTTGCAAAAAAAAAAAAGTCTTCAGACATTTAAAATCACAAAAATCACACAGTTAGTAAAACATAAAATTATTGTTTAAAAAAATACATTTTAGGAAAAATGTCAACGTTATACGTTCTATATTTAGACTTAAAATAAATGTTATAGCTCAGGATCAAAAAATAAAATTGTAATTAACAATTTTCGTTATTATACAGTGTTAAATAAGTAGATTATTAAATTTTTTATTATTACCTTACTAAAGTAGTCAGATCATCTAAATTAAAAATTATTTAAAATAAAAAAACAAAATAAGGTTTTTTAAAAACGGAAATAAACTAAAAATAGTTAATTCGTTTAGAAAAATATTCAATTTTCTACAAAAATTTTATTTCTTTTTGTATATTTACTGCATAAGTCTGTTTTAATCTTTATTTTTTTCAATTATTTTTCTATAAAACCCAAGACAATTTTTAGGAGATTCATAAAATTATTTATTTAAATAATACAAAATTCTATACTTAACAACTTACCCCATATGAGCATATTGTGTTTTAGTCAAATCATCATTTCTATTCTACAATTGAAAAAGCGTTACAATTCGATTTTTCCAATATACAAAAATAAAAACAAACACAGGTGTATTTGATTTATTTTCTGCGAATATCGATTACTTCACTTTAAATGTTAACTCTGACCACTGAAATAATAGTCATAGATAAATCTGCGATATCCATACGCGTAAAACTATTTCAACTAAAATGGTGTTCGCGAGTTCATAAAGTGAACAAATTTAATTCGTTTATCTAAAGATAGATGCTAAAATTCGCTTGGCTATTTCGCAAAGAAACTGTAAATTACATTAATGGCTTAGAGTATAACAAAAGTCTATCAACCGAAGATGTCCAGATTATAACTGTTCGCGACGGACTTAAATGTATTTCGGTTCGCGAAAAATTACAACATACGTAAGTACGTTATTTGATTTAATTGTTATTATATTCACCTGGTATACCGATGTAACCGAGCGGAATAACCGTACAATGAGACGAAAATTGTGGCGAACAAATGATGTTCCCGTTTTACATAATTGCAAGCCTTCGGGATAAATTAATTGTCATGATTCATGTCTGCACGTATTTGTTTAGGTGTATGTTAGAACATTATACAATTATACCGTCACAACGGTTGGTACTAATCGGTATAACGTGTATTATTTACTCTAGTTTAATATTTCAATAAATGGATTTAGTTAGTGACGTATTTTATAACGTATCAAAACCAGCGGCGGCTCGTGAATCGTAAAGTTCAAAATGGGTATTGTGCAAATATTATAAAATTACTTTTTTATAAAAAAAAAAAAAAATATCAGTTATATTGTATATAAGCTTATATATATTAATATTAAAATTTTAAGCATAGGAAAATAAAATAATTTATATTTTCGTACTCAATTCGACTACGCCTCATTTATATGGCACATTGACAATATCACCCAAAATCATAGTCTATATCCAGCGTTCAGAATAATTTTCTTAGATACCTATCGTATAAATCCCACTACAAAAGACTTCCAAATTCTGGATACAACACTGCTAGTAATATTTTTAAAATAATGCCCCTTAATTAAAGAATTTATATCTTAAATTGTAAATTTCTTTATAAAATATTACATGATATTATCGATTGCCCTGAAATCCTAGAGCGTTTAAATTTTAGAATTAACCAATCTAACTCCAGAAATTCTTCAATATTTTATTTTTCTCCTATTAATTCAAAATACATGCTATGCACTCCAGTAAACATACTTATGTCTGTAGACAATTCAATTAAAGATATTGATTTATTTAATACTACCTTCCTTAATTTTTCAATATTTTTATCTTATTAATACCGTTCTTATTTTCTTTTCTCTTTTCTCCTTTATTATTTTAATATACTATTTTACTTATTTACTATTGTGTGTTTAATATTATTATTTTGTTCTATATTTTATTTTCTAGCTTTTAATTACACTTCTGTTTATTTATTTTATAATTGGAAATATTTTCGTTAATAAATTATTATTATTATGATTATGATTATATATTGCATTGAAGAAGTTTTTTAACAACACACATGCTAATTTGTATCTTATTTCAAATTCCAATTAATATTTGTGTAATTAGGATGTATACGCAGTAATGTTTTGGAGGGTATACGAGGGTATACGGTGTATACCCTTCAACAATTTGATTATTTAGCGTATACCCTCGAAAAAAAAAAATACGCAGATATACGCGCGTATACCTCCATATCTATGAAAATAATCGTTATACACAAAAAATTATAGCTGCCCCACCCCCTAATAATTTTAAAAGGGGTTTAGCCCTAGTTGCCTAAGCAGTGGTTTATACCCTAGAAAAAATTTAGCAAAACATCACTGTGTATACGTATGACCTATATAATATAATGAGCATTGAATACTCAAACTATAAACTAAATACTAATATTTTTTTTGATTAGTTATTGTCTTTCGTGTTCTTTATTTTATGATTTTGTAAGTAAAAGTAGTACTTCGAAATAATAAATCGCAAAGTTTGTTTCATTCCGACGAGTATGAGCGTTAGTAAATCACACATTGAACTTAACTTCTTGGGATATGTTGGCGAGCATCTAATATATACTAATTACAATTGTAATGATAATGATAATAATAATTCACATATTTATCTACTCATTTTAATTACACAAAATATTTAGTTCTGTGAACATTTTATTAATATTAAATATTAAGTATTGATTTTTTATATTAATTTTAATGAAATAAAAAATATTAATAAAATAATATTCCGAACAATTAACCAAATTTAGTAGGTATATATTTTAAGCCATTAATAAAGAAAACTTTAAAAAATTTCTTGATTTCGGGGCAACACATTCTATTCATAGATGTCAATGTTCAAAAATAAAATTTTGGGGTATTCCAAATATAAATATAAATTTTATCTATACCAATTTATAAACTGGGCAAAAATTAATGAAAACTTGATCATTTCATAGAATGTATTATTCAAATGTCCATTTCAAGAATTTGTTGAGTAATTTCACAATGTGAAACACATGTTAACTATTATATTAGCCAATATTATTTACAGATAAACAGCCGATGTGCTATAGTTCTTGCAAACCAATATCCCGTTTATATCGTTAAACCCCATTCAATAACCGAACTTATTATACATGGTCGGTACAGCCCAGACTTAACACCATAATGGATAGGTTTATTACATAACTAAGTTAATTTTTAGGCGTAATATATTTGCGTTATGAAGAATATAAAACGTTTTAAAAATTAACAATGTTCCATATAATTTTTTAATGTTTATCATTAATAATAATAAATTATATTTTGAACAAATAATACAACATGAAATTAAAATAATTATATACTATTTAATATTAATGTATGTGACGTACGCACCCCTACATACTTAAACACGAGCCGCCACTGATCGCAAAACATAGATGCGTAATAAGTTTATGATACAAATAATAATAATAATAATAATATTTTTTCTATATTTGTCTTACTTACATACAATATATTAGTTATATTTGCCAACATAATATTGCTCGGCTAACAAATTTAGTAGCGATGTAGTCATAAAAAGTTCAGAGGGTATACTATAAATTTGAAAGTTGAAACATATTTTTTATTTATTTTTATAGGTATCTATACGGTAAACAATTTTATGGTTACGGGTATATATGTACACATATTTTTACAGAAGGTATACGTCCTTAAATAGACGGTATACAGCGTTTATCAAAATGATCAGAAGGTATAAGTTTGATAAAACATTATAAACTAGGCATTGTTTATTGGAAATTATTAACATTAAATAAATAAATTTTACATAAAAAAGTTTAAGAAATAATAAATACGTCCAAAAAGTAAAAACACAACAAATATGATATTATATCTATATAATATGTAAGATAAAATTACGTATCTTCGTCCAAACATGAAACTCATTATTTTAAAAAAATTTAATTTAAATATTTCCTGAATTATTATTTTATTAAATTTTTGCCACCTGCAGACTTTAATTAAAAAGAGCTTTAGACATCTTTGAACTCTGAAACTTTTGTAAACCAGACAAATTATAATACGATTATTATCTACTAAAATTAAGTACCTATATATAAAAGTACTATTATAAAATCGTTTTAAAAAATAATAACATATTACATATGTATATAGTTATTTAGCAACCGTTACATTATTTTCGATGAAATGTGAAATGACATTGGGGACGATGAACGCAACACTGGAAAATTGCTTGAGTTTTTATTAATGTTAATAATAGAAAATCTCGGATGGTTTGAAAATTAATTACCTAATTTATTATTTACATTTTGAATTAATTATAATATAGTTACAGAAAAAAACGTAGGTACTATATAAAAATCAAATATTCAATAAATTTAGTGTGCGATAGCTTTAACAGTTTAACCTACAGTTAATTAATAACTACATAAAAAATTGCTTTGAATTTCCATAACTATTAAAAATAATCAATAGGAAGTTAATTGTTTTATATAGGATAGTAATGGAAAAACATTTTTAGAATTTTTTAGAGATCTACTCAATATGTTACTCATTGAAATATCGACTAACATTAAAAAACATAATTTTTTTTATAAGTTGTTGGCAAATTTGATAAACTTCTATACTGACTTCAACGCCCTTCTCGAATGTCCATTTCGACACCAATAAAATGCATAATAAATGAAAATAATCACAGTTATAACAATTAAAGTACAAAAAAAGAAATATTAATTTGAAAAAATAGATCGATATTGAATCATTCAAGATTACAATCAATCGATCGCTTTGATCATATATGAATTTTCAAGATTAATTTCATAATTAGTGCATTATTCGTTCTCTCGAAAAAATCATTATTCGATTTCGCACATCATACTACCATAGCACCGCTCTATACAGAAATATTACAATTTTTTAACTTTTTTATGCCTACATCAGGCACGCAATCAGCAAGAATTTTCAATACTTAATTCATAATTTTCATGTTATTCGTTCCCTCGCAATAAACTATTTTTCGATTTGTCGCGTCTCGAGATTGGTCGAAGTCTTTATTCTTAGTATGATTTAATTAATAATTATATTAATAATATTATTAATATTGAAAGAGTGATTTTACAAAATTAGATTATGAGTATAGAAATAAATTTATTTAAAATATTACACACGATTATAAATAAACCTATATTATTTTATTCAGATGATAATATGGTATAGTGCAGTGGTTGGTTAGTACTATACTATAGTGGCATAAGAATAGACAAAAATTTAAATAGTCCAAAAGATGAAGCAGATACGTATATATCAAATACTAATACATATTGTCATATTTTATATAATGTATTATGTACTATAGGTTGTAGCTTGTTGATAAGTATTGATTAGTTTGAAATGTTTGACGTATGAAGTACATATTGAATTGAAAAATCATAAATCATATTATTGCCAATATTAAAGATATATATTTTCGTTTTACGAATAAGAAAATGTAATCTAATATAAGGTTATAAAAAACATATAATTTGAGTGCTTTATAGTATCAGAAAAATAGTTCTGTTATCTTGGTAAAAAATAAAAATTGATAATTTCTTTTAATTGTTATTTATCGTGTATAAATTAATTGTATGGTATATTATAGTTATTTAAATGACGATAACTTAATTTGTCTATATAAATAAATGTATATAACATACATGTACATAGTAAATAATTATAATAAAAATAATAAAATAAGTACCTACTTATTATTTAAATTATTTTATTCAAATATCACATTAAATTTAATACTTGTTATGTAATATGATACAATTATTTAATTTATTTTTGTGTAATATATTTTTATTTTATATTGTATCTTATATATAGGTTAGTTGAATGGTTAAATTGTTAAATCATTTAAATAAAATCTGTGCACTATAATAATAAATTATCAAAATAAAGGTACAATATAAAGGTAAAATAAAGGTATACATGTTTAATATGATCGATTCAATAATATTATTCATAATATGTGCATTAAAAGTGTTTATTACAATAAATAATATAATATTATGACATTCAAATAAATAATGGAAACGAAAAATCAAATTATTCAATTTATAGCAAAAATATGTTAAATAATTTATTCTATATTAGGTAAAACGCGAATTTAATGTTTTGAACCGTTAACTTGAAACTTTAAAATTTAATGTAACCAGCTCATAGGATTCGCATTCAACAAAATTGCATCTTTTTGATTTTGAGCGTCTATTTCCATGTTTGTCAAAACTTTTTCTATTTTATTATTCAATACATTATTTTTGTTAGTTTGATAATTAAATGCATTATCATTTTGGATTTGTCGAGAGTTTTCATTATGCGTATATGATTCTTCATTTACTTCCGATTCATCGAGACTTTCTCCGTGAAAACTAAGATGACGGAATATGGCTTTATCTCCCTGTATTATAAAATATAATTTCAAATAATAAAGGAACATTTATTAACATACTCTGTATATGAATCTACACTAACCGGTTTTACTAAATTAAACTTATCATAAGATCGATAACCATTAAGATAATGTTTTGGTGGATCTTTAGTTCCATGTATGGACAAAGTCATTTCGGAAATTATACCTTTGTTAAATGAAGATCCAGTCTAAGAAAGTATACATTGATTAAATCATGTAGATATATATCACATTTCATATACAAATATATTAAACGTGTCTACCGTATCGAAAATGTCGATAATAAATTGTCCTTTTGGATGTTCTCCCCAAAAAGCAATTATCGAAAATGTCCATCGATTTAATCCATTTTTATCATTGTCTAGTGGACGATTTTCCAAAACTTGGCATTGTGTTCCTACCAAAAACAAAATAATATACTAACTGTACAACAAATATTTAATAATGTACAGGCTGATCAGAATTTAGTGTTAAAAAAAAAGTCAAATCATATATATTTTCAATATTACAAATATCCCCGACATTTTTATAACGCGAAATTTCAATCAACCGATATAATTTTCTCAATCATGCAACTCAAATTATCAAGTGATTTCAATTTATATTAAAGTGTATAAATACATTAATTTATATTTATCACTTATTTATGATTATGAAATATAGCTATATAAATAATATTTAACTAGAACATAAAATACAAATTGTATTCGACTATGTATAAATATGACTCCGTCAATCATATTTAAATCTCCATTTCCAATGGATAATTATATTATCAGTTATCAGAAACTATACATTTATTTTTATAACAAGAGTAATATTTTTATTTTTTTTATTTTTAACCCTTTTATCGAGTTTTAATTCTGACTTAAATTGAATAATAGCAATTATAGTTCCAATTACATACCTAACTATAAACTATAATATTAAAATAATTTTTAACTTCTTTACTAATTTGTTTTTCTCGTTGGAAATTAGTTTAAACTGTTTAAAGTTATAAATTCAAATATTTATAGTTTATCTAAATATACTTTATATTATAAAACCTTCTACCTGCAGGTGATTTCATTATTATTTGAATATCTCCTCGCTTTGAATATGACATTGTCAACACTAATTGAACATGTTCTATATAGTTTATTTCTCCAGATAATCCATTACAACCATTGGAATTGACAATAATACGAGCAGCTTTATTCCTTGTTATAGGAATATCTCTAAATAATATATTAAAAAAATGTTTAGGTTTTATAAATAACTTATAATTTAATTTAATAATGTTTCTACCTACGAATAAAAGGTACATTTTATAAGTCACAAAAAAACGCAATTCCTATACATCCTAAATTAGAAGTTTTAGTCCTAATTAGAAGTTCAGCTCATTAAAGTTTAAAATTAAACTCATAACAAAATCAAGTTGTAAATTATACTATACGTAATACGAGTCGGGCGTGGCCAATTAGTCCAAACAAATGTTTCAGCGCACGAGTTTAATGGTGTAACACGGGACAATAATATTAATCGAAAAAACACTATTCATATTTGGTTAACTAAAACGACATTTTTTGGTGCCAGCCAGGTAGCATAGCATGTCGTTAAAAAGGGAGTAGTGGTGGATCTATGGTTCTATCTATGAGGGTCATATCTCTCTAGTAGGTAAAATAAATAATTTTTCATAATTTACGTACTCAATGTCATTATAATTTTGTGATATCAGCTATATATTTATATATGTATACAAAGTACATGCTTTGTACATATTTTGGATATCTCCCCCGTGAGAAAATCGTAGATCCGCTGTTTGGGAGATAAGATAAAGTGGATGTAAAACTACTAATAATTTATTGATATTATAATACTAATTGAATCGCAATATAAAACAATATTAACTTAGTAACATAAAAACATAAATTATAGACAATACATACTTAACCTTAGGCAGGCGTATACCGCAAGATGACATTTTCGGTACATTTTCCCAATTCATGGCAGCCAAAACGAATTGATAAGCATTCATTAGACCGAATCCAAAATCCAAGGAATAATAGAAACCCGCTTTATTCATAATCCATCCGAAATTATCAGATAGTGGAGCTATTTGAGAAGTCCATGTGATTAGGTGTTTTACATCCCTCCATGTTAATTTTGGACTAAAAATAAAATAAATAATGCATTATAATAGATGTGTGCTGACATTACTAAATAGATAGTAATAAAATGTAGGTATGATATTTTATGAGTTATTTGAAAAAAATTGAAAAAACAGGTTATGATAGATGGGGCTTTATTAAGAAAATAAATGACAATAGATGCTGGTTAAGAGGATAAGTGAGTTCAATATATACCAATAATAACCAAAGTAGAAGAAAATAAAAAAAAAATTAAGTTTTTTAAATTAAATACTTATGTATGTTAAGTATGCGGTAAAGGGGTCACACTTGAATTTCTTTAAAGTTTTAATTACTTGGCCGATAATGCCAATGCTATTATTCCAGAGACCAAAGGTGCTGCTGCAGACGTCCCCGTATGTTGGTCCGTACATCTTCCATTCACGTCGGTCGTCAACTAAATAGACAAAAAAAATGTATATTAAATTTTCAATTATTTTAATAAAATATATTTATGAACATTTATATTTGAGTAATTTATTTATTTCATCAGTAAAAATATATTAAATCTATAATGCATTTTGTGTTGGCTGCATTTAAATAGCTTAACTATCACGATTAAAAGCAATCTGCTAAATAAAAATATTATCTCTCAATAAGTTTCTAACGATCAGCGTACAGCGTTATTCAGAGAATGTTTAATATACATATTATGCACGCTGTATAAAAGGCATCAGTTGTCGTACAGGCTGAAATTCGACTCTAAAGCTGCGTAGTTAGTTGGTCGATGGGTTGGTAGGTTGGTGGTTACTAATGATTAGAGTACATGTGAAGTGATCTCGCTAGTAGTTTCGGGGTAGAAACTGACATAATATACTTTGTAGAAGCTCGTAAAGCTAACAATATTACGATTAAAAGCATTTTAGACTTTAACACAGTGCGAATCTGCATTTTAAAAACAATTTTTAGTGAAATTCGTTATTAACTCCAATCTATTAACAATTAATTTACTCGTTTTACACTTACAATGTTCTTCTCGCGTCCTGAACCACTGTACGCCGTGGTTATGATGGAAGGGCATCTTTCAGAATATTCAGTAACGTGGCCACTATCGTCGCAACTAGCCACGGATATTGTGTAGATCGAATTTACGTAACCGTCACAAGCACAGTTGTCACCCACTACTTTTCCGTTGCCACCGGCAAACACGTAAATGATCCCTTTTCCATCTCGACCCTGTAAAATCATGTACACATATTATAATATTACATTTCGTTGACTATAAAATAAAAAAAGAGGAAAGGTCGATTAGAAAAAAATATTTTCATACATAAAAAAAAATATCTTTGTAAAATCAATACATTCCTTACTTTGCTCAGAATTTAAAAAAGTTCTATCTTAGTATTCTAAAACCAAATTCAAGAGAGCACTAATTATTATTTTTAACTTCTATTTTCCAGTATAATAAGTATTGCGCACTATGAACTCATTCAATTTCAGAATTATCTAACCTAACCATTGACCATAAAACCATAAAACCTCTGCTTGTGTTAAATGCTTAAAACAAAAGTCCTAATAAAACATCTTCATTTTAACCGCTGTGTTTCGTGAAAAATATAATAAATTAGTATCTTTATCAATTGATTAACATCTACCAGGTATAGAATAAAACGCGTATCTCAAATTTACTTGATGTATGCCTTTAGAAAGCGACCTTTTGACAAGCATGGATAAATGTTCCATAAACGTTCCGGAATCGGATGGACCCCATGAATTGCTGTAAATTGACACATATTGAAAAGCGTAGCTTAATACATTAGCTTCTCTGTCATCTGTAGATTTTCCGTCTAAAAACTTTACTCCTTTAATAATAAATTACCAAAAATTAGATTCTTATTTTATCGATTATTAAAAAAAAATAATAATAATAACAAAAACAAATTATTTATAATTTATAATTTTCCTCTTTATATTAGCGTATTAAAATTTTTAATTTTTATCAACACTATGTATAATAAAATTAAATATAAATATAATCTAACCTAACGTAACTTATAATTCAATATGTTATTAACATTATAAACAGTGAATATTTTCCGTAATAAATTCTGTATCATATTCCCATGTTGGTTTTCTTTAAAATCTACGACGACTAATAATAGAACATTAACCCCACACTGTTATTACAAAATATTACCATACTGATAATTATCTACATGACAGAAAATATTCACAGTAAAAGTGTAAAGTGAACTAGATTTATGAAAATTTCAATGTCTGTATATGTAATATTATTTACCTCCAATACTAGCATCATAGGCAACTCCAACTCCACATAAGCCATTATTTGGTTGCATAATAATTTCTCCAGCACATCTCGTACCATGGGTATTATAACTTCCTTGATTGTTTTTATCCGGCATGATATTATTATTATCCGAAATATAATTCCAACTTAGATTCTTATTCTGAAACAAATAATATACATAAAATGTTATTCTCTATATTTAAACTAGACAATATTGTTTTTCGAACAAACTCATAAAACGTATTCCTTTTTAGTTTTTATAAAAAAAGTTTTAAAATTAAATTCCGTATATAACGTTAAACTCGTTATCACTTTGATAAACATTTAATAACCGTACTTACTAGTTACTAGATATAATATATACAATTATAAAACAAACATTAATCTGAACTTACATATTTTGGAAATATTTCTGGATGTGTCCATTCTATCCCATCATCGGCTACTGTAATATTTACATTATGTCCTGTGATTTGAAGTTCTTTATGCACCGGTACTAAATTCATATCAACCACGGGCTCCTCATTACTAGTTCGATAATCTTGCTGAAAAATTATGATTAGGATGCAATAATATGGCAATAAAACTAACGAAAAGGCAGTAAAAAATGTTCACGGAATATTGATTATAAATATTTATTTTCACTAAAAATTCAAAACATAAAAAAATAGACAAAAAATATTTTTATATTTCAAGAGAGGTTTTGACCTTGACGAACGATATAATTATTTAAAAAGAGGAAAAGTTAATTCCAGTCGTTTCTCCTTCATCCCTTCAGTTCTCGGTGAAATTAGTGATTTATTATAATTTGAATGCAGTGATATTGCTTTCGAAAATACGATTTTGAGTTAAGTTCAATATAATACAACAAATTATATTGATAATCCGTTCCAAAATTGTACCAGGTGTATTTACTACCTAAGTTAATACTCAAAAAAAATTTCAAGCTCTTACGTTTCATGACAACCATAATTTTGCCGATTTTCCGTCATTTTTTGTTTTTTATATCTCGAGGCAAAACTTTTGAGAAATTCGAAATTTGAACTAAATACCAGAAAATACCAAGAAGATGCAATTTAACCTTACACTTCTCGTTGTTAAGAACATTTATCAGCTATGTTGAATTTTACTAAAACTACCCTTTATTAAACAAATATAATATGCACCTGAACCCAGTACAAAACTAAAAAGTATATTATATTGGTGAAATTCAAAAGTAGTTAACTTTAATCATTTTAAATAATTTAGTGCCAATTACGTCGTTCATTGAACGTTTACATTTATTTAAGACGTATTGATAGAGAAAAAATGTATATTATATTATTATAAAAACATTAATCTATTATCTTGGATAAGAGTTGAGAAAAATAATTGGTTTTATAGTTTAACATTTAAGTTGAACCAAATTATTAGTAATCTAATTTTTAGTTGTTTATCAAATTAATCTTATAGTTTAATAATTTTATTTTATATATAAAAAGTAATTAAAAATTTAAAACATCAATTAATTATCAATTAACAATAACTATTTTTTTTTTTTTTTTATAAATTTAATTTTTCCATTTTCTCTTCCCACACCGCCCACTAGCAAAACACTATTACGTAGTAGTAACACATTTCCATTGAGGCGAAATTGAAATTTACTGTGGTTGACAGGTTTAAAATATCATTTATATAATAAGTATGCTATAGTTGAAATTTACATAGGTATACATAGGTAAATGTTATTTACTTATAAAACCTAAACAACAGTATACTCGTATTTTAATTAATAACTAAGTTAATATTAATCAATATTTCAACCAAATAATGTTTTTGAGCTATATGAACGATACATTATAACATAATTTATTATTACTTAAATACTACTTAAAATGACTCAGGAAAACGTAGTATAACGTTATATTATTTTGAAAAATTTTTTTAAATCAAAATTATTATTATAAATATGATAGTTTATAAAACAGTACCAAAGTCCAATCCGTAGGCCGTCAAATAATTATTATGAATTTAGGAATATACCTATCAATTTTTCTATCTAACAATTATTTTTTATTGTTTTTTTATTACTAACTCAGATAATAAAGTAAAATTTAAAAATGTATAATTTAAAGAAAAATTTTCATATTAGTTTTTTTGTTTTAACAAATTAATTTTTCTTAAAATATGTTCAACTACTAAATTAAAATTTTCACTATATTCCTTCAACCAGTCAGCCCTAATATATTATTATACTCAACTATTTATCTTAATACGGTTAGGTTATCCTGCAAATGACAAATGATACTTTGCAAGAGACCTAATATTTTACGCAAAACTTTAAACCTTTACTACTTTAAAATGAAAACTAGTATAAAAGCTCTGGCTTGGGGTTTTATAAATTTTACAAAACCTTTTAACTAACAACATCATTTTTTGGACGTATTTTTTTTCTATCCTTATATTTTCATCTTTTACTTTAATATTTATTCTTTTTCATGATTTAAACACATTTCATATAAATAGTTAATAATTAGTTATTACGTTTTAAAGAATATTGTAATTTTTTTTATACGTTTTTAGTACATTATAAAAATTAAATAATATTATATCTATAACATATTTATACTGTCTTATTAATATTTCCTATTGAATATAATTTAAAAAATCATCACGAAACTAATAATTACATTGTAATGCATAATAAATGTCATTCGAAGTTCTTACTAAGTGAATTACAATTTAACAATAAAATCAGATAAATATTTTATGAAAAATGTAATGCATGACCCAGATATTTACTAATTGTAATATTTCCATAAAAATGTAGATTTTAAATGAAGGTTTTTATTTTTTAAATTATGTTGAAATTGAAAATTTTAAGAGTATATTTTTATGAAAATTATGAAAGGTTAAATTTCTTATTTCATCAAAGTAGTGATTAAAGTGATAAAATCAAATTTGAGTTTTTTTCTTCATAGTTTGGACATTGTTTTTTCAATAAATGAAAAATTCTAAAAATCGACATCTTGATTAAATTAGAAGGTCAACACATCAACATTTTCTTAGAAATATACACTTTAAAATTGCTATATTCAATTTTACATAACTAAAAAAATAAAAATGAGCTTTTTTTAACAAATGTTTTTTTTTTTAAAGAAAAAGTGATAAAAGTAATATACTGTTGCCTAACTAATAATTTGAAAAAATTTTATTTTGTCGTGAAGTTATTGCAATTAGTATATTTATATGGGGCACTCTATATAAGAGGTATGGTTTTAATTTTAAATCGTAATAATTTTACAACCAATTTTCTAAATGTCCATACCCAACTAATTAGTTACCATATCTTAATAAAAAAACAATCATCAAACAAAATTCATGAGAGACTGTAGATTTCTTATAAATATATCATAATTTAATTGATAACGAGCCAAGTTATATAACAAATATTTAGATTAAATTTCACACTGAGCTAGTATTTTCAATAGAATACTCTTCAGTCGTCTTATTTCGCTTCACCAAAATTGTACACGTAAAATAATTTAGATTAAAAAATGTGGTCGTCACGAAACTTGGCACTCGACTGTAGCGCTAGAGGTCGACTTTCAAGGATTCCAGGATTGTAAAAAATTGCCTACATAGTTAAGTCGGCAGTATGAAACAGCAGATCGCAGATGTATGAATTGTTCAACCTTCACTATATGAAAATAAAATGTGTACCCACCCTAAGTTTATTTTATCCTTTATCAATGCGCTAAGCGCGTGTTTCTTGCCATAAATGCTGTCACATCACATCATTTTTTATTATAGTTGTTAGTATATCATACACATGTGCGTTTTAATATTTTTTTGACCGTCGATTTATCGTTATATTTTTTAAATAAATGGCTTTATGAAAAAAGGGGTTGATTTTTCACCACTCGAGACATTAAGTGAATTACGTGAAAGGGTTTAAATTTTGGAGCCATGAACTTGTTCACATTGTATTAGAAATGGAACATGAATGTGCGTTTGTCGCCTTACCATTATCAATATAATCTGATCAAACTCATTTAGACGCGAGTAAAAGGTGATATTGCCACTAAAAATGTGACATTTAAAATTTAAAACGTAGAAATATTGGTTAATTAAGCGTTGAGTGCTGTGATCGTGGATGATTGAAAGAGATGTGTGGTTCATAATTACGAAAAATTACAAGAGATCTCAAAAGAAGGTTTATGTAACAAAATTATAGATCTAATAGCCATTAATCCAGACGATGATAGTAATAATGAAGACGAAAATGATAACATAATTTCTTAAAAATATTTTTATTTGTTCGACATTTAATTTTTTATTATTGGAATAATTGTTATTTTTATTTTGTAGCCTAACATATTTTTAAATATAATTATATTAGATAATATATATAAATTATACTAATAAAAAAAAGAATTTTGATAATTAATTAAATTTATGTAAAAGCAACCACCAGCCGCACTACAATCAAGTGTCAAGTTTCTCGACGTGCACTAGATTCATCCATATTATCATAATTGGAAAAATGATAAATTGATAATTTTAAAATATAAAACATAAGTGTTCAATTTAAATTTTAATAATTCTTACTTGACACGAATTTACAATAACACAATATTACGTATCATATATATTATTTATATATTGTTTTTTCATATACAGAAATATTCGTGTTAAAAATTTAGTTAAAATGTTTATAAAAATGTAAACAACTTGCTTATAAATTATAATGTACTTACAAAGTACCACATATCGGGCCATCGTTTATCGTTAAATGTATTTTCGTAATGACTTTGTTGATGTGTACGCGGCACTACATGTCTAGGTTGAGCAACACCGCGATAGGACCTTTCCTTCACAGCTTTTTGTGTTGCAATTGTTACCTGTTAAAAAAAACAATCAAACCAACAGGATATTTAATTTAGGAAATATAGATAATGGTACCATATACAATTATATAAATATAATTTATAAAAACTATTTATAGTTATTAACTATTTATAATTAATATAAATAATAAGCTAGGCTCCTTGTGAACCTTTCACGTTCAAAAATAAGTAGTAAAAAATAAAGTAATAAAAGAGTAATAAAAACTTATCTGTAAAGAAATACGAATAGGGTTAATTGAAATACATTGTCGAGAACGTATTTATAATATACATAGATTTTATCTCTCTAACCGCGAGAAGCACTATTGTTTACTACGAATTCTAATTATAAAGAATAGTAGATATTATTAAGATGCACAAACAAAAGAGTCAATGAAGACAATCGACGAATATATAAGAAAGAACCAGACAAGGGCAAATCAGACGATTGGAGACGACGTACTGATGAACATCACAGACGACTACTGAAAATTAAGTAATTTAACACGTCAAAATTGTATTTAATTGTAACATTTTTATTCTACGAGTCAATTGTATTTAATGAACATTATTTCATTTGAATATTTGAGTTAAACTAAATTCATTCTGATATGGATCACGTTGATCTGGTCAGCACGCACCAGTATAATCGTTATCAAAGATATTTTCAAATTTTATCATATTAAAATGTGCATCCATTGATCATTGATGTCGTATAATTAATGTGTGATCATTTGCACGTGTATTGTATATTATGTATAAATTTATCAAAATAAAAAACATACTTATATTTATAATATAATATGTTTATAAATATTTAAAAAAAAAATTAAATGTAAAATTAACGTTAATTTTATTTATTTTATTAATTTATCAGGTACAATATGTATTTAATTGGACATAATTCCCGAACTTGTAACCTTCAGATTTGTTTTTGTGTATCGTATAAAATATTATGCCAATTATTATTTTCTACGATACGCTTTCAGTATTTTTTGAAATAAATTAACTTTCATAATTTTCGAAGAAATCTAATAAATCTAAGTATAAATTAATAACCTATACGTTATATAAGGTTAAGTTAGAGCAGAAAAGTGCATCGCATTTTCTTATTATTTCCCAATGTAAGAAAAGGATGTCCAACTTTTATAAAATATAAACATATATTAATATTTACTCTTGAGTTTTGCTTTAAATAAATTAATAAAATACTCTAAATAGCGATTAACAATTGACAAATCATTCGTCATGTAAAATAATCTTCCCGTTTCTTAACCGTTTTCTTTGTAAACAAACATAACAAAAACAACTGCCTTTTTTTAGTGTGAGGTCCTTCTAATATGCGAGGCGTGAGGCATAAGCCCCGCAAGCCCCCTCTCCCCCTTAGAATGGCCCTGGCCATTTACATAAATATAATACCAATTCAACTAAACAAATTTTATACGTAAATTATAATATAATTTCTCAATTAAATATTTCTTACCAAGTCGTGATTATTTAATTTATTTGTAATCTCCTCATTTGGTTCAGACGATTTCGGAAGAAGTTCGCTTTTAGTCATATAATAAAAACCATCATTGTGACGATCCTGAAAAATAACATAAAAGTCGTAATTACTTAAAACTAATATACATTTAAAATTCTTCTGTTATAATTAGTATATGTATTATACTTATTTCAATTAGAAAAATAAATAATAGAATGTAATAAATACTATTAAATAATTTATAAGATTATAACATCATAATGAGAAACATAGTTGATAAAATACTAAATGAATAACAAATTGTTATTTTAAATCAAATGATTAAAAACATGATAATATATCATAAGATAAATACAGTGCCGTAGCTAGGCGCTGGCAAAAGAGCTTTCGCCAGAAGTGCAGTATTACGAAAGGCTCAAATTTAATGATATTTAAGATTACAAATAAAAACTTTTATTTTTTTTTTATTTCTCCAACAACAGACAATATTACAATTACAAATTCGATTAACCTCTCTCCTTTACGCTTAAAAACTTGTGTTAGAGAGAGGAAGTTATTGTAGTTAAAAATATTAGGTACTTCATTACTATTTTAACATATATAGAGAGTTTAAAACATGAAAGCATAGTTTTAATATTATTATAACACATAGCCATAAAAACAATGAGTTTTAATTTTAATTCATAATCTACTCGTATTATACACGATTGCCAGGGGCGCTGTTACTTCTTGCTACAGCTCTAGATAAATAACAGTATTCCATTTTCGTACTTAAAAAAACTGCATTTGCATTTAAAATATATATGTGTTCAAATGCTTTTAATGGTAATTTTCTGTCATTTTATAATTTATAATAATGTTAAATAAGACAATATAAGTCCAACGAAATCTGTGAAAAGTCTTCCTTGTCAATCAAATAAAATAAACGAAATATTGAAATCTAAATATTGAATATTTTAACGTTTTTCCTATTTAGTCGTAAACATAATAATTAATAATAATGAGCAATATTGTACGTAATGATTATTATTCTATAAGATACCATTTTCTAATGGTTTCCTCGGTGAGCTTCATGATTATATTATTAAACCTGAATTTAGCTCCTTAATTAATAATAATGGCCAGCTTCGATGAAACCCTTAATAATATAATTATGTTTTACATTTATTATAATGTAGGTATATTATTATTCTAAAAGACTGTGTATACAAATAAACAATATTCTGTATATACGCCTAAATAAAACGAAAAAAACAAATTGATCTTGCAGATTCACGAATTAAATTTCATATAAACAAAATTTACGATTAAGTAATGTACAAAGAGTATCAAAGACTCAAAGTAAATTACAAAGTATAAATCAATAAATAAATATATTATATTTTCAAAAAAACTGATTCATAAAGTAAAATATAATAGTCTCAACCAATAAACAAAGATATCTTCGTATATTTACAGAATATCCGGTTGACATATTTTTTTTTAAACAAACAGAGAGCTTATTCCGGGTTTAAGATTTTATAACACAATATAAAAGTAAATAAATTCGACTTATTACTTCTTTTTTTTTTTTTTGTATGATATATAAATGACGTGAATAGCATTCGTTATTCTCGGAGATATATATATTTATATATACTTATAAATAAATAAAAAAGAAATTAACTTCAACATCTTCGACTTATTTAATATACAAAGGACAATTTCTTTCCTTACCACTACTATTGTAGTGCTATATAATATTAATATATAAATAAGACAATTTTTCGTATATAAAAAGTAACAAAAACAAACATGAAATTTAATTTAATTTCGTTAAAAAGGATAAAAATCAAAAAAATCTCATAAATTAAACATCTTACATTCCAAAGAGACTTGTGGCATATTTTATTTATGAATAAAAAATTTAATATTTTTTTTTTCTACCAATTCCGTTAAATGATTTGAACGGATATATAGAGTGATCGGAATAATGTCTTACATAAAAATAATGGAGATCGTATTAAAAACGTATGTAAATTCCTTCGTTTTGGTAATATTAAAAACGATACACACTATACTTCACGGTGTATATATAAATATTAAAATATTTAATATTAAATTTGTTATTTAATCAAATTAATTTGGTTTGTTGACCAAAAAAAAAATTCTTTCCGGCTTACCATTGCGGTGAATTTTAAAGATTGTAGTTAATAAGTATACCTATTTTCGTGTTTTAACACAATCGCGGTAAATGGTAATAATAACAATAATAATAAATCGGTATTGTTACGCGCGTTGTGGACTTGTTGCTTCCTCGAAAGCCACTCACGGCAACAACGCCCGTCTATAGTCATTTCGCGGCAGCGACGGCGCGATACGGGAAGTGTGACGGCGACAGGCTAACTGGCAAAAAGCCAAATTTGGGGCACTCAGGGTTTTCTTCTCGGAATCCGAGGACCAGGGCCTGATCCGGAGGGATGGAAAAAGCTCGTTTTCATCAGACGCCGGGAAAATCAACTTCGGGGGAAAACCTCTGTCGCACCACTTGCCGTTATCCGTATGCACCCCTAGTGAGAAAAGCTGTGGCTGCTCGACGGAAATGGCTACGGGACGCCGCTAAGGGACGCCAGATCGGCGGCCCGACCGTTGACCCCGTCACGCGCAAACGCGCACGCCCGTCGAAGGGTGCCTGTCACCGCGTAGGACCCTGGTACGCGCGTCCTCAGTCGGGGTCGAGGTCACAAGGCCACCTGGCAAACGCTTGCGCTGGACGGCTCGGCGCCGCCGCCGCCGCCGCTACCGGCCAACCGACGCACGCAGCTCATCGACCGCGCGTGCGATCCTCCCCATAATATTACCTACGGCGGCGGCAGTTTCCGCGTGTACAGTTCCCCACGCTTACTATTAATATATTATTATCCTAAGCATAATAACAAAATAATGTTATGTTATATTACTCGTTTGGCTTTTACACGATCTAAACACGAATATTATAATATACAAAACATATAAACATTAAACGCGGCACGCGCCACAACCCATAGATTTTGTTATATAATATTATTATTATAATAATCGCGTGTATAATAATAATCGAAATAATAATTATCGAGTATAATAATGAATTAGTGACATTAGATAACTTATAACCACGCGCGTAAGTAGTTGTCGTCGCCGATAATGTAATAAAATCGACTATGATTTTCTTGCGAATTATTTGTTTCTCGTATATTATAAACCTGCAGGATTCAGACAGAAATACATATTTTCAACTCCTATTTCTAAATAAAATGCCACTGAATGTTGGTCGTCTTCTGATAATTATATAATCTATATAGACTATATATTGAATGGAATATGATAAAAGAAACATTTAAATTTAATCAAATTACAATTATTAGGAATAGTTGAAGACATAAGGAAATATTTGAATCGTAGAATTTTCAGCTGATATCAACATTCAGGTACATAATATTACTTGGCGTACAAGGTCCGTTAATATTTATGAATGTTTACGCCGAAAACGCAAACTCATTACTATTTATTTTCCCGAATCACTCGATTACTCTAGAATACAATTTTACGCAATATCCACTAACTCTCTATGGAAATAATATACCAAATTATGAATTTGGAATACAATGTGTTACGTGTGTCATATGTCATTACACAATTATAATATATAATATAATATTACTCTAAAATGTTTCTTTGTAAATACACAATGTGTAATTTATTACACATGCAATGGATGGTTAAACCAAGTTCATGCATTTATGTCCGAATTCATTAAATATGATGGCTTTGAGTTTAAAATAATTCAAGAAAATGAATAATTTATATTTTAGAAAGTAAATTGTAAATTATGGATTATGACAGTATTTACGAAAAACAAAAACGTTGCATACAAAATAATATTTTATCAAGTTTTGTATATAATACGAAGGTTCTAAAGGCATAAAAAATAATATGAAATGTTGTACTATACCGACATTAATTGAGTACATTTAAAGTGAACAAGTACAATAAACGGGCGTTTAGAAATTATTGAACTTACATTCTCAATAGCAAACATCTGGAACAGTATAAAAAAATTGAAAATATACGCCTTTTTCGTGTTTTTGGTTTCATTGTCACAAACACATAAACATTACTATTTACCCAAATACGAATTTATTTTCACTAAAACAAAAGCACGATTTATATCTTAAGATATATAAGCTTTACACGCTTACGTTTCAGTCATAAGTCATAACTTGTGATTTATATAAAATTACTTTATATTATCACAAAAAGAGAAAGGACATTTCCTCCTAACTTCACTTATATCTTATATGAGAGGTAAATTAAATTACAAACATATTTCTACTATTATGGTTGACAAACATCCTCGTGATGTTATGGATGTGACACATTGACGTATAGAATAACATGTTATAAATGAAGCAGCAGTTCCCAAATCTTTATGATATAGAATCAGTTTTATGATTACAAAAAAACGATTTACGATTGTATCCTGTATTTTATTTTACGGTTTCAGCCTTAGACGAATTCATTACATCCTGAACCTAGGAGGAAAATATTAATAAAAAAAATGTGTGAATTTGTAATTGTGTAAATATGTAATAATATGAATTTGATCGTATGACTATATATCTGTGTATTTTTAGATCGAAAATTATTTTTTTAAAGGTCAAATAATAATAATAATAGACTGTTTTCAATCACTGTAAATAGTTTATGTTACCGGTCCTTCGTATTTCATATCGTTACTTTGGGCCACCACATTTGCTGCTACATGTCCCAATGGTACGTGAACTATCCATTCATTGGTATAATATTTGATGCCTGAGCTACTGACGCGTACAAATAAAATGTAAACTAATGAAATCAAGACGGATCGAGACCATTCCGTCCTCATGATTACAAATGACTGTAAATATAATAAAAATGTGTGATTTTTTTTTAAAATATATATTAAAAATACTTAATCATTTATATTGGTCTATAAAACAAATTATTTCCGGTATGACAAGTTATAACTTTATAATTAAAAACATTATTAGGTAATAAAATTGCATTAAACTTTTAGGATTATTTATCCTAAAATTTATAAAACCCTATTTTTAGGAATGAATATTATAATTGCGACTTATAAAAATACAAAATATAAATAGTATTAAATTAATTATATGTAGTAAAAAACTTACTATTAACTATAAGAAATTTATTCAAATTAACTAGTTGATTTCAACCTTTGAGAATAAAAATACGCTTTTTAACAGGTTTAAGTACGCTTTTTATTAATACAAATTTATGCCAAAAACGCGTTGTAATAAGTCTGGTCATCAAGTTTTGTATATGTTAATTTAAATACAACTACAGGCTTTTTTTAAAAATATTATGAAATAATTATTAATTTTATATTTTATCAAATACAAATAACTAGAATAAATGTAATATAAACCACAATACCAACCTTCAGATTCATATGAAAAAAAATAAAAACGTATATTTTCGTGTTAATTTCTGTATAAATAATATATATTTACTCTGTGTGTTTACGAGTATATATAACTAAAAAATCCGTAACTTACTTACTATTATACATTGATAACCGCTCTATTTAAATGCATTTAATTGTATTTTTTTTCCTAATCATCATAAAACACTCGACATACACTTGTATTCTATATTGTTACCTATGTACAATTTTTTTCCCGAATTGTCATTGTAAAGAGTCTACGGTTCGTGATAAACACACATTAAGTCATATCATGAAACACATTTGCATTGTATCACGTTAATCGTTATTCGTTATATAATAAATTAATAATATGTAATATTGTAATATATTATTAATTAGTCTATGATTATACGGTTAGTTATCATGTCCGTAAATAATAATATATTCAACCTTGTTAATTGCTATAACAGGTATACATTATGTGGATAACGGATGACATTTTTATTGTTAAGTTTAACTTGACATCGTAATGGATACAACTAAAATATACAACCACTATATGTGTGTTATAATAATATATTTTATTAGGTTATTTGATTGCTATTAGTGAATATAATATAATATAGGAACAAATATTTGCGATTTGACGAAAAATCGACACTTTCTACAATATTATATGTATTTTGTTAATATCGAATATTTTCAGAAATTATACACACTATTATATATTTTAATGTCTCATATCCTTCTTATACATCAGACAAAATATTGGATTACAAAATATTTAATGCCTACTATATATTTCTGGATTTTTGATATAGTTAAATAATATAGTATACGTAAGTAAATTGTTCTAGAAATCGTTTTTTTATTATTTTAAAATAACGAATTTCAAAATCTTGTGAAATTAAACAATTATTTATTTATTGTTTATTAATATTTATTTAATATTTATTTTTAAAAAATGAATAAACATTGTACTTTTATACAAAAATAATATACTATAATAATAGGCAATACTGAACGTTTACTATTATCTATGAGGAACACACTAGAATTGTGTATCTATTTTGAATACAAATTTCTGTTATATTCACTAAATCAATGTGTATTTTATATAATTATATAACACTACGGTTGATCGATTCTATTTCACATCTAAAATAAATTTAGATATGTACAGAATAATAAAATTAATAAATATGAAAAATATAATGGTTTTTCTTTTAATATAATATATAATATTTATAGACTATTACATTATAATTTTGACATATTTTTGGTAGGTACTTAAATTATTGTGCTAAATGTACAAGTTAAATTTAAACGAGAAAAAGCGTAAAATATTTATTATAATAGGTATATAAACGTTATAGGTATCTACGTTATATTGTCTATTATCAACTATTTTCTAAACAATTATATTATATTAACCCATCTTAATTTTAGTTACAGAATATACAGAATTATGCGATACAAAAATATTGCAGATACATGCGTTCTTAATGCTTAGTTGCAATATATTATAACATTAAATTCTGATCACCCATTATATAGGTACACATATTACAAAATAAAATATAAATTATAATGATGAACTTTAGTTCCATTAAAATATGTTTAATTAGTCATCTAAGCTATTATAATATTTGGTACTGTTTAAAAATCAAGATATTTTTTATTGTATTTTTGTTAAAAAAAAAAAAAAAAAACATTGTAATAATGTCATACAAATGACTACTTATATTATAATAATACAACAGACGGATATAGTTTCATAATTGTATTTTTATATTGTACTATAATAAATAAACAAAAAATTAAAATAAATAAATAAAACAATAAATTAAAATATTTAAGTATTAAGTCTAATAGCACATTGTGAATTTATATTTTTCGATATATCATTTGCACATAATATTGACTAGGCTTATACATAATCCTTAACAATTTACTATAAACGCTACATCGATCGATGTCATGAACAAGCTGTTTTACATTATTAACCTAATTGTAATATAATCGTATTTAATAGCATGAATTTTAAACATGCGATAATTGATAAAAATTTATCGAGGATATAATATATTATTCTTTTATTTCTAACTCAAAATAATGTGTGTTAGTATAATGTTAAAAAAACGTCAACTTTGCAATATCTATATTTTACCTTTGCGAAAAACCAAAAACAATATTGTAACAATATTTGTTTTGAGGTATAGATCTCGTTATTTTCTTATATACACCCTGTTTGTAATTTGTTAATGATTTATATTGGTAAAACGGTCGGTTTAATGTTAATTTCAAATATTAAACGATCAGAAAATAACATTACACAAATAATGAAATAATTCATAATTCTCACAATTTCTATAACGCAAAATCCCAATCACTCTGTATAAAGCCTAGATTTACATACTCGACAACTGGACGTGTTGAGCCGTCCAGTATTTAAAGATAGTAACAATATTTATTACATATTATATCCCAATAAGAATATACAGTTTTGCTTAAAATCTATAGAGAAATATGTTGTATACATATTATACAAAGTAATCTGAATTTCATGTTATAAAAGTAATGGTAAAAGTTGTTTTTCAACGTTGTCTCTATTTATTTTATAATATAATATTCTGATCACTGTGTATATATATATATATAACAAGTTATATTCTCGAATTTAATTTAGGATACGTATTAAAGTTATATGGTAAGGAAATCGCCATTGAAAAATCACTATAACTGCAAATTTTATCAGTATTTTTTGTAAATATAATAATATAATAATATAGGTAAATTTTGGTACAAAATGGAAACGAAAAACCAATTTTAGTTCAGGAAGAGTACAGATAGCGTTGTTTATTTATCGTTTGCAATATCCATTTTCTCGGGTCATTGTACACATTCAAACGACTAATTTATGCCAGTCGGCGATTTGTCTTCGTGGCGCGTTCATCACTTCTTTCCAATGGCGTTCGGCGGTCACGGATGGATTGTCTGGATGTCCCATCAACACCCGTCCGATAATCTAAAAAAGATTACATATATCGTTTATAATTTACATAATACTCGTATTATACTTTTTATACTGATGATTTATTAAGGAAAATATTTAACTTTTAGTAGTTGGCAAATTTGTTTTATGCAAAGACATACAATTCCAACTAGATAAGATTTACCACCCTGATCTTACACCTCCATAAAACTTTACCTCTCATAAATGTAATCCATTTAACATTGCTTGACTCACTACTACCTTTCAATCTTATTTTATTATTATAATTATGCCCACCTCTAGAACTAGCATTCTTTTTCACTACCGATCCTAAGTACTTGAACCTATCAGCCTCATACATTGCATCATCATTTATCTTCATTATATATCTTGCCGTATTTATATTTTATTCTTCCGAGCTCTCTTCCACTAACACTTTATCATCTGGAAACATCATACACCAAAATACCTCTTCCTCCTATGTTCATTATTATCAATGTATCATACATAATAATAGTAACATAAAAAACATATTCTTCATAGCACATGGACAATTTTAAATTACTTTAATGTATTATATAATTTGTTTCCATTTTTAACCATTTTATACTTTTATATGTGAATAGTTTAATATTAGTTTACTAATACTAAATAATAAATACCTAATTAATTTATTTATAAAAATAACTCCTATATAGTTTATAAGAGTCTCGTTATGACTTAGAATATATACAGAATTATTGTCAGATTCTTATAAATAATGCATAATTGCAAATTGTTATCAAATAAAAAAAAAACAATTTACTAATAACTTATTGATGAACGTGATAGAAATGTTGTTTAATTACTAACTAACAAATAACTGACTTCCTATAGCCTAACTTTTATATTTAAATATGCTGAGTAGTTTTTAAACCTATATAATTATATTCCTATTCGTGTTGTTAAAGTTATATGGTAACGTCAAATAACACAAAAATTTTTAATGCTCGTAAAAACGTAGAATTTCTTTACAACTCACTTCATTTTTAGTTACTCGATCATGATCAAAAACGCAGAACTCAATGCACACGTTATTCAAGTCAATCACTGTGGACGGCAAATCGAATACGAACGATTCATTATAAACAGGATTCAATGTGCGTTTCTTCATATGAGTCCTTTTCTTCGATATACGAGTTCCATCGACTAAGAAATTGATCTTCACAAATGGATCTAAAATCATTATGCAACAATGTGATGTTAACAAAATATGTTATACAACTATACAATGTAAATATAAATCATTTATTATATCGAATTAAATATAGAATTATATATATATTTGAGGAGTTTTACTATTGTATTAATGTTAATATGCATCAAATATGCGTCTTTTGCACAAATGTCAACAAAATTCACAGTATCGTCACACTATTTAGAAATGAACATATACAACGATAGCCTATTTTCAATAGAATTTTATAAAACTCACCAGCTAATCCAGTTAAATCCATCTTTGGCAAATTTCTAGCCTTCAATACGACTACTGTAACTCTTCTAGTAGCCGGTTGCCAGCACAGTGATACCAAAAGTTCTCCGCGATTAGCAATTTGTGATTGCTACAAAACATTAGGTAATGACATTCATAAAATAAAATTGCATAAATTTTCGAACAAAAAGCACAAATAAATAAATTTATAAGATGTCCATTCTAATTAATTTAAATTAATTCAACAGAAATACTATGTGCATGTGTTATTGATATGTATTATAAATTTTTTTCATTGTAATTAAACCAACTTATTAGTTGATTTAAAATGTCCTATTATAAACTCGTGATATATAATAGACAAGTAAACTTTATTTATATATTTATATTTATATAATGAAATTAAAAAAATTAAAAACTACGATTATCTACATCGTAATTATTTTCTAAAACAGACAAAATGTTGAAAAATTAATTTTCACATTACCAAGTGACTTATTTTTTATATTACCTATATTATATTTTTCAATTCAATTTTTTTATATTATATTACATTATTAGTGTAGTTGATTGTTGAAAATATTGAAATATAAATCTTTTTAATGACATAAAATATATTAAAATACATTTCTATTATCGATTTTTTTCAAATGACCATGTTATATTATTGTTAAGCAACAAATAAATAATTACATCCACATTGAACAAGTGGTATGTTGTTATTATTATATATTGTTATTATAATTATTAATAGCTAATTATGTAATATTATTATTAAATAATAATTTATCACTTTTGTTATTTTAAAACAAGTATTAAATATGAATTTAATAAAAACATAACAAGGTCAAAGCTGCATAAATTATGAACTAACACTATTAATACCGAATAAAGTATAGTAATAAATACCAACATAATTAGAGGGTAAATTCTGATTAATAATTTTATATGCATAAAGTTTTTAATACTTTATCATGACTATGTAAATTGTAGTGAGTAGTAAGTTGGTTATACCTTAACGCTGCGTAGTACAATATCTTTTTGAATAGATACTTGTTCCTTTTCAATCGATTCTAATACATCCTTTTCGTTCAGAGCAAAGAAAACTTCACCGATTAAACTGTCTCTAGAATAACGGTCGAAACTCAATATGGCAAAATGTAAAGTCATAGACTGAAAATAAATAATAACAAAATCATATTTTAGTATTTATTTAAAATAACGCAAGTATTTAGATTTGTAATTAAATAGGTACTTGAAGTTTATTAGTTTGTATTCCGAAAAATGTAAAATCTTCGTCGTACACAGGATTCCTTGTCTTTCTCAAAACTCGAGTCTTAACTTTGTGTTCCTTGTCAGGTAATAATTGCAATTTTACGTAGGGGTCGCTGGTACCGGAATTTTTATCTTTTGGCATTAAATCCATACACTTGTTTATGTTAACTAGAAGAACTTTTTTGTCTCTTTTATACCTGTGCAAAATAATATATTACTTTATATTGGTGTTATTATAACTTTCATCATAAAAACTGTGATTTATATTAAATTTAAACCGTTTGTTCTTTAAATCATTTAAAACTTTAAAAAATACATGTTTTAAATCTACTATAGGTATCAAATGTTTCAACCATAATAATATAATAAACCTTAAAAATACGTAAAACACTAATTAAAGTATGTATATTAATATAATATAAAATTATCTGTTTCTTCAGACAATTTATTAAAATATTTTATTTATAGATAAATTTTAAGAATATGTATTTAGTATTTAGTTATTTTAGATAATTTAATAATGATTATTACGTTCAGCTTTAAATTTTAATTTACAAAATAAAACATAATAGAACATGGAAAATAATTTAACCTTTTTTGTAAATACATATATTTGATATACATATATTACGTATTTACGTTATATATATAATATATAATGCTTTAATAAATAAACATTATAATATATGTTATATATATAACAATGATATGATAAATAAAAAGCGCAACAATAAATAATAAAAATATCAAAAAAAACTTAACTAAATAGAAAAGCCAAATTAATATGTATATATAGGAAATAATAACAGCAATTTCAAGTGGAGAACGAACGTTAAGAAATTAAATGATAATAGGGAGATAACCAAAACGAAGAAATATAATTTAGAAACATACTTCTTTAAGTTAAATGTATAAATGAATTAGATATTTAATGATAGGCAGTAAAAAAGTAAATTCAGGAGATTACATACAATATCCTTATTATACAAGGTCTAGAATGTTAGGTAATAATAGGAAGCAAGTTATGACCGAAACGGAGACAAAACTAAGAAACAATAATATGTGTCTCAGTAAAGCGAGATTATAGAATTATATATTTTTTTCTGATTATGACGTCCAAAGAAAAGAAAAACCGATATTTTTATGCCAAGAAGCATAGTTTGATGGAAGAAAACCTTTTTGACTGCCAGGCCTTTCAAAGTAGTTTATGATAGGTAGGTAAAAGATTCGTAGAATATAGTTTGAAAGAAAAGATATAGATATAATTTAGTTGCATACTCGAAACGTTCCGCAAACTCATTTCCCTCAGTACCCATGTATTTGAGAACCCAGGAAAAAATATATAACGTTACCCAAAATTAAAATTGATTATTTTAATAACAAACTTTAATTTGTTTTAGGCAGTTATGTTACAAGTTATAAAATTATATAATAATGAATAATAAAAATAATGTATTGTATATTAATAATAACTACGTGTTTTACACTTACCGAAGTTTAAAAAAAAGTACTCCCATTTTACCAGATGAATCGTTTGGTCCATTTTCGGTTTGTGGTTGGTCATTTTTCGATGACAACTTATTGTCTGTTTCATTCTCATGAACAACTCTACAAATTTAATAAAAATATAATAATAAAATATTAATATATGTAGAAAAATAACTAAATATACATTAAAACAAGCGATATATTACATTATATAACTATAAAATGTCTTTCACTCATACATGTACTCAGATTATGAAATATTATATTATGTTATAAATATTATATTATGAAATATAAAATTATAATACCAATTTGCACACAATTACAGTATTGATATATCTAATATCTATACTTTCCCTGTCAACAATATAGTTTATAAACTAATAATAAACTTACGATATATGTTTTTCATCTTTCCTAACTTCATTTTCTTACGAAAAAAATATTACTACAATTCAATTTTACGTATACAAATTGTATTTGATCTATATCCGTATTTTATAAACCAAATATATGTAATAAATATTACATGTTATTTAAGTATTATTTTTCAATATTATCAAATTCGTTTTTACAAATAATTTATATTATATTTTAAATATGTAATATATGTGTAACGTACATATATATATATATATATATATATGTATTTTTTTTTTTTTAATTAAAGAAGACAAACATAAAAATCAAACTAAAATCTTTACAACTTACGATAACACGTGTGTTGGTGGTTGCACAGTTTTTTGCTCACAAGTTGGACTTATAGTCGGTGAATGTCTAGAAATCTTTTCCGATCCCGTGGGACTTATACTTCCATCACCCTTCAAAATGATGTATATATCAAAAAATAATAATTAAAAATACATTTTTGTTAGAAAATGTTTTACATTTATTTTGTTTGATAATAATAATAATAATAATAATAATAATAATAATAGTTGTAATAATGTAATACGTAACGTACAACGGGTGTTTTGCTACCAGTCGGACTCGGGCTTTTTTTCAAATAATGTGATCCAGCTAGATTTTTTACGGCCTTGACAGCTGTGGTCGGTTTTCGGTGATAAAATGCCAAATGTGGTTCCGACGCAGCAGTAGGAAGTTTACTTTTGTTTTTAAACCATAAAATTTTTTTCTTTGCACAAAAATGACACGCGAAAATCAATATCGCCATAATCAAAACAACACATGCTCCCGTATACAAATACGTAATTGTTCCATAATCTGAAACAGAACCATTATGTTTTTATACAAACCAATAACATATTGTATTGATGTTATTAGTTAGAGTTATTAAAAACTAAATAAATAATATTAAACATGTTTAAATTTTTAAACAAAAAATAGTAAATTAAAATACCTATCCAGTTAATTTTGCAAACTAATTAATTTTATTTATTATTATACAATATGATACACATGTAAAATTTGATGTTAGTAATATCGATCAATTTCATTGTTAATATATTGAATAATATACTAGTTGTCTTCATTTAAAGACACAAGTAGAAGATATAATATTAAATTGTATAATTATTATAGGTATATGTCTGTTTATTAAAAGTATGAAACTTCAACATATGTCTACATATATACCTACTTCATATTAAATGTAAAATATAATCACAACAAAATATAATAGGTACATTATAATTGTATGATATCATAAATATTTAAATACTAAAATGAACATATTATATAAATGAATACATAAGCACTAATTGATTATTTTAATAATCACTATTTAATATTATATAACCAATTATTTACACTAAAAATAAAAATACATAATATTTCATAGTAATTCTTTTTATTCGAAAAATTAGTAATTAATTCCAATTGTTATGGTATATTATTATTATAAAAAAAAAAAAAAAAAAACAATTAATTAGAATAGTGTTTTATTAACTTGTGTTAATAATATGTAAATGTTGAATAATATCACGTAACGAACATGCTAAAAATTTAAAAATTAAGTATATAAAATTATATAAGTGTAAATTAATTTACAATTTGATATGATATACAATTATAATTTAAACGGATGATTCATTTCGAATATTTTATTAAAATAAATAACATCTTAAATAAAATATATTAATTGATATTTTGAGAACAAATACAAAAACATTCAAACAATTAAAAACTATTTTGCGAAAATTAGAAACTACATACTAAATGTATGTAAACTATATATATATATATGTTATACATATATATATATATTATAAACATATATATATATATAAACAATTTGAAACTGTTTTCATTTTTATTAAACTATCGTGAATTTTTAAAATATTTCAATATAGATTATTAAACTAAACAGCTGCTGTATCGCTGGTTGTCAATAAAGTTTAAAATAATATGAAAAATTTTTGGCGTGCAAATAGGTCAGGAGTGTCTAGAAACTTTTTCACTCCACTGATGGTTTGTAATGTAATTGAGTTAAAATTTACCGCTGGAGTAAGAAATTAGTGTATACATCCGCCTATATACGTCAATGAAGTATTCGAGTATGAAAATATATTAAGTACTCATATCAATTTTAAATAAACATAGTATTACAAACAATAAATCAATTATTATAAAATTATTTTATGACTTATTTTAGATGATAAAAATTATAAATATAAGTAAATTTAGATTTATTTAGACATTTTGATATAATTAATTTTATTAACAATATATATATTATTATAATATTATACAAATTATTTTCAAAATTAAATTTTCATAATTCGTTTAGTCTGGAGTATCGAGTTTGTGTTGTTTTGAAACAAATAAAACGTTTAAACCGTAAAAAGTATCACAATAAAATTGGTATACCCTACCAGGAAGTAAATAGTATTCACTTTAGTATAATCTGTTCAGTGAATCGCTGAATATACTTATCGAAATATTTTATTGAAGAGGCGTTTTTGATAGTACCATTACGATTACACATTAACACTCGAAATTATTATAAATATTATAGTTACTTATTAGTAATATCATTATTTAATCAATATTGTCTAAAATAACATAGTATAATATTAATAAATTTGTATCTCCACACAGCGTAGGTCTAACTTATTAATATCATAAAGCAATTTATTTATGAAAATATCTAAGAGAGCTTTTTTAATATTTCAATGTGTTACAATATATTTTGATTTATGAATATATTAAGATAGGTAAGTCTATTTTTTTTTCAATATATCTACAAAAATTGTTTACATTCTGTAGGTGGGTATATCATTTCTATTCTTTCGTTTCGAACGGCATTTTATTATTGTATCATTTAAATCGGTCGCAATGCATAACCATTAACCAGGTGGTTACCGCATATATATTTTTAAGTATATATATATACATGAATGCTGTGTCGCCATTTTCCTCGGCCGTTACGATATTATATTAATTCATACTCCGATCGCGGGCTACCCATATTATTTTCTATCTCTGTCACACGTCGGATTTCCAACCGTTTCAAACGTCCATTCCTTAACGCGTTTCTCAGTACAGTGCGGCGTCGTACGCGAATTCCCGCGTTCGCCGACAGCGGTACCTGGTAATCGGCATAGCCGTATTGTAGGTAACGGTTACCTAACATTATATTATTTTATGCAAATTATTATACTCACTCGCGAGTACACCGTACTCGGATTTCGTCGCCACAGGTTGTTCGGCGAGAGGGTCTGGCTCGTTCACGAATCCCGTGGCGGGCATGGCGGACGAACGGGACGGTGGCCCACACGGACGCGACACTGCAGTTCGCCCGAAAGACCGCCGGACTACTGTCGCCCGCCGTATCGGAACCGCGCTGCAAAGGCCGACGGCGGATGGCGTACCGTGGACGGGGCGCGTGGGGTTGCGTTCGCCGCTCGATAAAATGAATGATACTTTATAGCCGCCGCCTTTCGAACGCGAGCGCATGACCGGCGCGCTTCAAAACACACACTTGTTAAGCTGGAAGAACTTGGACGTGGGCAGTAATTTAAATCCTCCCCCGTTGTTGTGTATACTCAGGTTATATCGGTTATATAGGTTGTACCGTTATTATGTATGTAAATATTGCGGTATATACCTGTATCTATCTATAACGATAAACGAAATTGCACAATAATCTAACTATCGTTTTAGAACGGTTCATGATAACGTTAACAGCTATGAATAATATGGATAAAATCTTGGATATTATTAACATTGGCCAAAACATGTCATACAAAGTTAAAAACTCTAATGGCAGGATTTTTATTTTTTTTATTATTATCGTATATACGATTATTACATATTTCGAGTACCTTTTCAAATAGTCGACTCACCACCACTGCTGGGTATGATTTTTAGGGAGAAAAGATAACAAAAACAACGAATAATAATTAATTAAAGTTTATGGTTATATTAATCGTATCAAAACTTATATTTAATAATAAATTAAGTCTACCCATGAACATTTAACTCATCCATTACTAAATCATTAAAATAAAACTTATTATTATTTGTTATTGTATTAATTTAATTCTATGGTTAATTAGAAATAGTATCTATATACAGAAAAGTAGAAAACGTATGAAATTTCAAATATTAACATTATCTATATGCCTACTATTACTATTACGGTTACATATTACCTAAGTTTTGAAAATATAACCAAAACGTAAATAATTTTACAATATGTTGATAATAAAAAATACAGTAGGTAAGTACCATAATAATCGTATACAATAATTAATCGTTAATTATTAATTAATATTAAAATTATTAATAGATTCTTCTTTAAATTTCAAATACGTTCGTATCAACCGCAAATGTATTAATTGGTAAATAACATAAAATTTATTATAATTAACAAGTGATTGGCACAAGTTTATTTCAAACTATCCGACGAGAAAAAATATAGTTCATAATTTCCAAACATTAATTGTATTTAAAACCACAGGAGCGAACATTTTCATCATCAACTCGATTACATTTTTTTTTTTTATTATTCTTTTCTCTGATATATTATAATTCCATCGGTGTAAAATCTTTTTTCCCTTGACATATTAAATTAGTATGTCTAATAATATAATATTATGTATATAATTATACACCACCAATTTTTATGTGATTTATTCAATATTTTTTTTTAATATGTAAACATATACTTGTAAGTTAAACCATATAATATAATGAGTACATAGATAATATCCACAATATTGTATTACAGATACGAATGTTTAGTATTAAAATAATAATAACAATATTGATTATTGACTTAAAACTATAAACGAATACAACAGTCTTCAACAAGATAGCGGTATTGCTACCTACTATTCTCTGTAATCTTCTTTGAAAAATATTTAAAACGATGCAATTAACTGTCACTAGATAGCGACAACAGGGCCGTAGTCAGGCGCTGGCAAAAAGGCTTTCGCCAAGTGCGCAATATTGCGAAAGGCGCAAATTTAATGATATTTAGAAATACAAATACAAATTTTCATTACTATATGTGTATATTAACGTACATATAAAGTTTAAGACACGAAATCATGGTTTTAATTATATTATAATACATAGTCATAAAATCAATGAGTTTTAATTTTAATCCATAATCTATTATACACGATTGCCAGGGGCGCTGTTACCTCTTGCTACGGCCCTTAGCGACAATAGTAAATTATCCATATTTTAGTGTATTATATTTTATATATTATTATCTCACGAGTCTAGACATCATTTTAACTGAAAATACGAACTATAGCTGTTTTGCGAATGGTACGTTCCGAATTCATTAGCGACAAGCATTAAAAACGTCGTTGAAAAAATTAATAAATTGTCCAATTTTGAACCAAGTACATTGGTACATATTCGAAAAATACAAAAGTTTTAATTGAAATAAATAAAGCTGATATATTGATATACTCAATATGTTATATTGTTCTATTTTATTTACTATATTAATAATATCTATCGACACATTATGGATTAGTTTTTTATTAACGTGGCGCCAGAGCGTAAAAATAATATTGTCCAATGTTCGTACACTACACAATATTTATATCAATGAAAGTGAACATATACCTATAGATAATAGAGAAATGAAAAAAACAATTCGCTCCTAAATCACTATGTCCAACGCGGCAACGCTAAACGCTGCCGAGTTAGAGCATTTTCAAATATCGTTATTAATTAATTTTGTTTTTTGTTTTAATAACGTGTGTAGAGTGCAGCTAGAAATAAGAAAATCGATATAGGTACTTAACATACAATATTAAATTAGTCACTAAAAAATAATAAATCAGGCCCACATAACAAATTTATTTCAACGTTTATAACTATCAGAATAAATCGTGAAAAAGTATATATTGTAGCATGTAACGATGCGAATGGATTGTTAGTTTTCTACACTAACACAGTCACTGCACTGTTATAATAAGTATTAATTTTTTTATTTTTTTTTTAATACATATAAATAAATAATATGTACAATTATCTCTATCCTATTTTTATGTACAACAATATATAAATTTATAAAACACACTATTTATACGTACACAATAATTAAGTTTTTATTTATATTAAATATATCAATAAAACTGACTCAATCCAACAACTCTATAAACGTGTAGAGATGAAAATAGAGACCAAACCAGTTGACCCAAAGTTGATAAAAAATATTACCTCACTGTCCTCAGTAACAAAGTTCGTTAAATTAAACATATTCATTTTCTTCATTATCATATTAGTATCGATTCGATATAGTGTCACGAGTTATCATTAGCAAAGGCCTTAATACAATACAATAATATATTTAATTTAATTAATGTATTATTATAAACAGTGGTGTGTTTACGGGAGGATAGATCCCCTCCCTTGACCTATTTTTCTAGTGATATTTTTCGAAAATTGATATAAAATAAATTATTTTGTCTAACTACCTATACTAATAATACGAAATTAAAGAAAATTAAAATAACCTAACACGCATTGTTCACGATGGTGAGAGAATAAGGGGATTAATCTTAGTCAATGAAATATTGACATCCCATATCCCCCCTTGACAAAATCCTAAATACGCTACTGATTATAAATATGAATATGCCGCTGCCTGAGTGTTCGCGACAATGGAGACGATTTTGATTATACGCGTCTCGTAACCTTGACGGAAAGAAATTTTCGTCCGCGTTTTTTCGTGAGTCTGGATGTATATGGTTGATTATTATCAGCTCGGTAGCATTTACGGTTCGTTTATACACAATTAGTACAAATAAAATATTTAAATCCATATTTTATTGTAAATGACAACAAATATAACTAATTTTGTCAGCGTGTTGTGAAGGTCAACAAAATAAACTATCATGTTTACCTGTGGCCTTAGCTAAAGTAAAGTTACTGACAGTTGATGCATATAGTAAATATTTAATAATATTTCAAATTATTAAAGCCTGTAATCAGTACTCATTTTAATTACAAACAAAATGTATTGTACTAGTATACACTTATTTAAATAAATAAAAAACCAACGAAAGATGTATATATATATATATATATATATATATATATATATGAATAAAATGTATTCATTTTGCTGTATAGTTGTTATTTAATTGCTCCTTGTTGCAAATATCGTTATATCGTCTATATTGATAAATGGTAAAATTTTGCGAAGGAAGATGTGAAATTACGTTAATCTGATTTGGTTTGAGAGAAAAAATTACTTTATGTTTAAAATATTCTTCATATCGAATAATATATGAAAACATTGATAGATTGGGAACGATACAAAATTACTAAATTCAAAAATTTTGAAAGTTTCAAATAAGATTTGAAAAAAAATATGCGCTGGGACCATAATTTATATCTAGACAAAAAAATTACACAATATATAAAATATTCTAACTTAATATATAAAATAATTAAGGAAGGTTATAGCGATACATAATTATAACCATTTAAAAGTTTATATACTTATAAATATTTTGTGAGGAGAGCCGTGAGAAATTAGGTCTTAGTGATTTTGGCGGAGACAGAAAATATAAGTTAGATTGGTTTGGGTTTTAAGACTTATAATAATGTTTTTGATATTTAAATTATTATTTCTTAATACATGGACAAATTAAGGAAAGGGATCGATACATAATTGTTTTCACTTACCATTTAAAAATTTAGATGTCGAGATATTTGAAAAAAAATTTAAATATAGAATTTGCGACGAAAGGGGTTTTGCAGAAATTTTGTATTTGATCTCAGGAGTTCATACAAATGGCATACTAAATGTTTGCAAAAAAAATTACAAAAATATTAATGGGTGAGGTTGGCGAAATGTTTTGCGTTTTGCGAAATGGTTATTCGAAAAATGTTGTTTTGAAACAAAACACATGGTAATAATATATAATCATTAGATAGAATAATAGATATTCCTAATACCTTATATTATTATTTACTAATAATATTTATTATTATGCAAACAATAAATTATTATTTAAAAATTATTGTTTTAAATTTAGAATTTTTTTTATTTACTTCATTCAAATATAGTTTTGGCACATATTCTAAATAATATTAAAAAATTGTTTACCCAAGTCTGTTAAAACTAAAATATATTATATCGATTAAATTATATATGTAAACGATTTCGTCAAACGGTGTAGTAGAATTCTAAAAAATCGACAATAGTCATATTTAGGTTTGTTTACCGAGTAGAAAAAGTTGATTATTTTAGAACTATCATCATTATAGGTTACTTGTGGAGTAGGGTACCGAAATTATTGTTGTTAATACATAACGAAAATCATAAAATATACAGTATTTACTATTTACTAGGCCAACAATTAAATTTATTTTTATTTTTATTTTTCTAAAAACCTTTTAGACAATCTATCGCTTTATGCGAGGAATAAATACCATTGCAACGTAGGGGGTGCACTTATACGCGCAGCCACCCCACTGATAAATATTACGTTATGTGTGAAAAAATGTGTCGTCTACTTATACGAATACTTGTTTACAAATGGGAAAAAAACATTGTTATTTCGCATTATAAGTCGGTCGAATTCGAGTGTATGCCGTAAGACGAAAATAAATATAGTATACTTACATTACATTTAAAACGTAATATTAGGGCTTTAGCCTGATATTGTGACTAAATTATAATATACTTAGTATATTGTACTATATTGAAATCTTATACTATTAATAATTAATATGTTATAATTATCTGCACTTATAAATATATGTAAAAATACCTACTAGTATACTAACATTTTAAAATGTAAAAATAACTTATTCTAATAACGAAAATGAGAAAGATAGGGTCAAACGGATTTGTTGTTAATATAATTTATATTTTGCATATTATTTCATTTTTTACGTTTTTCATTAAATATAACTTTTTAAATAATTTATTAATGCCTTTGGAGCATTTCAAAAGTTTTAAAACATTTTTCATAAAAAATAAAATATTGGTTTAAAAAGACTACAAACTATTTAAATAATATTCTAATTTTTAGTTAAATTAATTATTAGTATATAAATCAACAATTTATTATTTAAATAAAAAATAATATTAAATAATAAATCACGACGCTGTACTAAAAACTTCAATTTTTAAGCACAAATCATGACTTTACATGGAAACGTGGAGAAAATTGTTTTTAAACAATCGGATCAGTGCACTCGACGTCAGTAAATAAAAATCCTACGACAATCGCTTAGGTATAATACATAGTTAACTGCCGGAAAAAAAATGAGAGCTAAAATAATTGTACGACAAATCACAATCAACAATCAAAAACAATGTGTTTATTCACTCGATGATATTATTGATTAAAAATTAACTATAAACTTCTATAGAAAAAACAACAATACATTTTAAATTAATAATTAGTGAACAAATGTTGAATTCGAACGTTTATCCAAAATAAGCATTTTTGTTTTTCAACGTACCAAAATCAACAGTTGTCTCTCTCTTTATATTAATTATAAGTATATGACTAGCTCGACTCGTATTCATTATTCATATTATATACACAATTTATTATTAATCATAGAACGAATAATATTTAAATAAAGTAGGTCACAACAAAAGTTAGATTATGCTAAACAGTAAAAAAAAAAACGTGCGTTATTTAAATCTCCGAATATTATAAAATATCGAAGTAAATAGTTAAGTAGTTAATGTAGACATTAAAATTTATAAATTATATTACCGACAATCGACATCTTAGTTCAAAACTTCAATAATACCAACAATATCAAATTTCATTTTCAGTTTTATTATAATTAAAATTAAAAATTCTTGACCATGGTTATTCATATAATATATAGGTCAAAATTCATTCCAAACTTATTATTTTGTCTCGAAAATCCAATATCTCGGACATTATTCTTTTAAAATATTATTTTCGAAGAATGTTTTTCAATCTCTTGCAGTTTTGAACTGATAGGCATCGTTGTAACTTCAATAACACCTACCTTTTGAAATAGGTAATATAATTTGTTCATAATTATACATATATATATATATATATATGTCTATTATCTTAACAAATAAAGTTAAAAACTATTAAATATAATGCCATAGATTTATACTTTATAAATTATGAACTAAATAAATTAACCTATAGTAATATTTTATAATAGTTATATATATTATACATATATTTATATTTATACATATACATATACAAAAAACGGATGTCCTATTGTATTTGATACGAATTATTAAATTTATAATATTATCAATGTACAAATATTTCTCTGTATGGAACGCTAAATTAAAATATGTATAATATACATATATATATATATATATATATTATTTTAAAAATTAATCCAATAAAACATTTCAAATATAATGTAGTGTATACAATTTTCGTGTAATGTATATATATTATATATTATATAAGTCATGAAAGCTTTACAGGTAACTTACATTATAAGACTAGATAATATTATTGTACATTAATACTATTATAATAAAGCTAAAATACAAGTAAAAATTGAACGTAAATATTGTTAATTTGTTAATTCTATCACGCGTAAGACATTTATATATCGAGTATATAAATATAATAAATTCTCTCTGTGTATGCACTGGTTCAAACAACAATAAATAATCTAAGAGGTAATAATATTTATTGTATAATATTCTTTCAATTTATTAATAGAATTTTGTTGATGGTAATATTATTTGATAA
Source organism: Eriosoma lanigerum (assembly GCA_013282895.1). Classification (NCBI taxonomy): domain Eukaryota; kingdom Metazoa; phylum Arthropoda; class Insecta; order Hemiptera; family Aphididae; genus Eriosoma; species Eriosoma lanigerum. The sequence continues at coordinate 29,746,396 of CM023359.1, forward strand.
AATCATTGAGTGACTTATTTACTTCAAATGTAAATTTCTTTGAAAATGTGAATCTAAGGGGGTTAATATCCGGCCAATTCCGCGAATGTGGAATCCATTTCGTCAGCCAAAGACTTGTATCTGTCTTTGTTAAGGCCGAGTTCGTCTGAAAAAATGTAAAAGTTTCAATTACACATAAGAAATACATTATTTTAACAATAATTAATTATTTTCGTTACTTTATGATTATCTTAAACATAGTACCTACCAATACAAATTGAAAAAACGAGTTTTACCACAATAATACATAAATTAATTAATAATATTTATGATAAATGATTTAATACTAACATAAACACAGTACAACTGTGGTTAAAACGCAATTTCTCGTATTTTTAAATATTAAAAAGTGTATATAACTAATTTGTTAAAAAATACGTCAAAGCATTAGAAAAATATAAAATTTATCCTATTAAAATTTCAAAAAATTACCTAAAAAATATGTTAATTACCTAACCCCAAAAAACAATGAAATAATAAATATTTTGTTTTATGTCATAAACTTTTTCTTAAGTTTATTAGTAAAAATTAAATATTGAAATGTATAGCAAAACTAATTAAGTACCTACATAATTTGTATAAAATAAACTAAAATTTTAAATATTAAACTATGAATGTACCTGACAGTTATAGAAGCGAATTTGTACAGCAACAACTGGAGACAAAACATATTAAGACAACGAAAAAAGCAAATTAAATGAAAAAAATTTAAAAAGCATTATTTTTACAAAAAGCTACGTTGGTTTATGACAAAACTCGAATATAAAAACAAGAAGAAAACAAATGTAGGCTATGCAGAAATTGTATTTGGTTAGTAGCCAGTGAGTTCAGCAAATGTCGAATCCAAGTCATCCGTGATTTCTTTAGATTTTTCTTTCTCTTTGAAGAGATCATCTGAAAAACAACACATTATTGTACAAAAAAAACCCGTAAATAACCCCCATCGATAGACAAAGCCCCGATCATTAAAATGTTAAATTCTTATACAAAAATAATAATAACAAAGCGTAAATAAATAGCTGCGTATAAAATTGCATTGAACTAAACTAAACAATATTAATAATATGAACATTATTTTGTTTAATGATATATATATATAAATATATATAGTTTCAGTTAAACAGTGGCACTTACCTTCAAGTCTATCAACTTCTTTCTGCAATTTCTTGACGGTCTTTTCTGCAAATTCGGCACGAGCTTCAGCCTATAATAGAAAACCAATACGTTATCAAATTATATAGGTACTTTGAATTTGAATTTTAACTAATGTAATATACTAAAACTTTTTAATTTACCTCCTTTAATTTCACAGTGAGTTGTTTAATCTGATGCTTGTACTCTTCCACTCGTTGATTGGCCTAAAAGTAAAGCTATTATATATTTTAGTTCTTAAAATGTCGTTTTGTAAACTAATTACCTTTTCTTCAGAAACTTCCAATGATTTCAAGCTATTTCCTACAACTTTCAATTCTTCTTCGAGCTCCATAATTTTTCTATAAATTTTAATTCCAATAAAATCGTATACTTCTGCAATGTTCACAAATTTATCAGTAATATTACTTACGAGTCACCAGATTTTACACGATCCTCTGCTACTTCAAGTTCATCTTCAACGAAAGCCAGTTTCCTCGATACCTTAAATATTAAAATGCCTTAAGTATAATTTTAATTTAATATTATCATTGATTTACTTCATCAGATTTTCCATCAGCGTCTTCAGCTAAGAGACGAGCTTCCTTTAATTGGTTTGTCAATTGGTCCATACGTTCCTCGTCTTGTTGGCTACGGTTTTCAAGTACTTTGCACATACTACAAATATGAGTCATATAAGTTAATATATTATTTATAAATTAATGTATAGAATTTACCGTTGAGATTCATCAGCTGCTTGAGAAGCCTCAGCCAATTTCGACGCAGCAGCTTGAGACCTCTCTTCGGATCGCTCAAGATCTTCTTCAATCATCTGAACTTTTCTGTTCAAAGCAGCTACTTCACTTTCAGCCTTTCAATAAATTTAAGTTTAAATTTAAATATCCTAATCTAATAACTTATATTATATACTTATTAGTTATTAATATTAATCGTAAACTTACCGTAGTTAGTGCCTTCTCTCTATCTTCCAGCTGTTTAATGGCCTCTTCCAACTTATTCTTATTAGTACCTAGATCACTTTCTACTTGGGTCAATTTCTTTTGACATTCTCTTACATCTTCGTTCACCTAATAATAAATAATTGTATTGATTATTAATATTGTATAATATTTAATTTCGATAAACAATAATATATACCTTATCCGCACGAAGGTTTGCATCCTTGGCCTGACCTTCACAAGTGTCGGCCTTGTCCATGGCGCTATCCTTCTCCATTTTCATGGCCTGCATCTTCTTCTTGATTGCGTCCATTTTTAATAGTTTTTTTCTACCCTGATAATTTTAATAACAGTTTATTATAAAAATATGCATTTAATAAATATTAACATTTAATCAACAGTTTTATTTATTTAAATTAATTGTATTCAAAAAATAAAAAGTTAAAGAAGTAAAACATACAAACGAAATATAGTGTTTATTAATAGTATACTTGTGAAAACGTTATTATTTTATTGATTATATATTATATATAATAAGATTTTTCATACAGAATGAATTAATCATCTATTTAGAATTAAAAAAATAATAATAATTTAATGGTTACATTTAAGTTAAAGCCTAAGAATTTATGCTTAATTTCTTACTGCTAATTGATTAGAACAATCAATAATAAATAATTTCATTTAATTTTCTCTTTTATAATAAAACTATTAATTTTATTTATAAATTATATTTAATACTAAAACGCTTAATAGGTCAATCTATTTTTGAAATATATTATTTTTAGAATCAAGTTAAAAATAATATTATAATGATAATTTTTGGTTTTGAGTTTAGAGTTTTAGATTCGATTTAATAAATAGAAGTATTTATTAAATGTGTTTTTATTATCTAGTACCTCTTATAGCATTAGTATTTAAAATATTTATAATTTAATAGTTGCAAACTCACAACTGTTAGACGATGATTAGGTATATTACACTTTAAATATAAAAATAAGAAAACTGCAAATTATTCTGAAACGTCAAATTCAACTGAAGCCAAAGAGTCGGATAAATTTTTAAAAAAGATTGAAGCAATATTACTAATAACTAAATTTCTAAATGAATATAATATTATACGGCTATTAAACGGCATTTAAACACATTAACGAAAGATCAAATATATTTGTGCGATTTTGTTATAATAATAATTTTGTAAATACTAATAAGTAATACTAACTAAAATAATTACTCAAAATTATTACTATAGATACTTAACGAACTTACAAGTTATTATTTTATTAATATGGTCGGCTAAAAGTCCTATAAATTGATAGTATATAGGTACCTAGTATCAATAACAAAAATTATAAAATATTTATATTTAAATTGAGTTGCGTTACTTATTGTATTGGTATTTGTATTGTATTGGTTGTATTAGGATTATTATTATGGTTTATAAAGTGAAGATGACAACAACAGAGTTTATTAAACTGGTAAAAAGACGTACCTACACAAAGTAAAGTAAAAACAATGTTTAAAAAATATTTATTTTTAGTAAATTGGAAATAATTTAGTAACTATCACAGTTTTTAATTATCGGCTATAAAATACTTTTAATAATTTATTACTGTTATAGGTAAGTGTTGTTATTTAAAACAATTTTAAGTAAAGACCATCCCAGAGATAATATTTAGAAAGGTAGTCTCGCGCGCAATTCCCTCTTCTTCTCCACTACTATCTATTTCGAAAGAAATATGGGCTTTAGTGGAATCGGACAAAAATAGCAAAGTTGCTAATGCCGAAGTATAAAATAAAAAATAAAGCGGTCTGCTACCCGCCATTTACAGTGAGTAAACCGATACCACCGCGCGGCACCACGCAGCGGACGTTTAAAAATAGTCATACGCCGCCGTTGCGGTATGCGCTCAACCGACCCAAATTCCAACCGACCACCACTACACTACCACTACTAATTGTAAAATTTTACTTGCTAAATTTGTTTTTTAATTTTAATAACACAATAATTCGACCGCAAATCATACGAATACTAATCGTAATAATTATATCATTTATCAAATTAGAATATTGGCAATTGGCATAATATGGTATTTATATGCGAGCGGATTACTGTGATATTGACATTTTTATTAATAAATAATAATGTCACAAAGTAAAAAATATTAACTTTTTTTAAGTATTTAAAATCATATAAATTACTCGTAATATAGTGTTATATTAATATGGTCTTCGTTATTAATCAATAAACGAGTCATTTTTAAAATCTATAAGATAGAAATCAACTTATATAAATACAAATTAATGTTTATCTAGATATCAATAATATTATTAGTCCCATATCATGTTACGATATTTCTAAATGAAAAATGATATCAACGCCAGTTCTTAAATTTAGAAGTATTCAAGAACATAGTTTAGTTTCGCAAAAGCCCACGCTTTGTGACAAAATTAAACTCTATTCCTATTTAGACGACCAAAATATAAAATAATAAAAAGGAGTTAATAAAAAAAATGTTTCAAATTTCTAATAAATTATGAAATATTATATACCTAAAATTAAACTCTATTATAATATTCTCAATTTCAATTTAGACTAATGTTTGTACACTAGTTTGAATTGTAACAAAATACATGTCTACTTTATATTAATAAATAATAACTTAGTATTATAAATTTTAAAAATTAATTACTTTAGTTTTAGTTTGTACTATAAATTATTTTAAAATACTTAAAACCATACAAAAAGTATGTATAAAACAAGTTAGATACAAATTTAATATTCAATGAATCTAGAAACTCATACTATAAATTAATATGCATACAAAATGTGTGCTACAATATATTATTTATGTAAGTGCTTAAATATTTAAAAAGAATCAAAATCATAAACATTACTATTAACTATATACAATAAATATTTACGATAAAAAATAAATATTATTATTATATTTAATATAAATGTTTAAAACGTTAAAAATTTATACGGTTATACGTTTAAAATTAATTTGATTTAAGTAAATTTTATATTTTCATTTCATAAAACAAAAACATATTTATTGATGAATATTGTGTTTTGATGAATATTTGTAAAGCACCTACATATTTACTTATATTATATTATTACTATACTTAATTAGATTTAAAGTGAAATAAAAAAATGTATAATTACCTCCGAATAAAATAAACCAAATCTGAAAGAACCACTGACAGCGATAGCAGCTGATCCTGGACTGTTGTTGTTCTATATGTGTAATTCCAAATCTGTACTAATGTACCCTTCTCCCTCTCTAAATACGCCCCACCATAGTATTATCGAACTGGTGGGGATTTTTAAGAAATAAGAATGCAGTGATGAACTAGGAGAACCCTTTTAGTAAAATGATCTATGAAAACAGTAAGGTTTATATAATATATATATATATATTGTATACTTCAACAGTTTATGTAGTATTAACTATATAGAATATAGCTGAATTTAGCAGGATAAAAGGATAAATATTTTCGTCATTAACTAATAAAGTTAAAATAATGCAAAACACAATTTTATCTCTAAGAAGTTATATCAGTTATCTTCTTACGAAATTGTCAAAAATTATAATATCTCATACTACAATATAAATACGTTAGCATTTAAATTTATTTCTAGTACCTACCTAATCATTTTAATGATATAGATATAAAATATAAATATAATATTAGATATAGGACGAACTAGGTACCTATAAATAATTTAATTTATTGTCAAATCTCAGATAATATCATAAAATAATAATAATTAATATTTAATGTGTTTAAAACATTTAAAATTCTAAACCTCACAATTTAATTATTTGAATTCATCATTTTTATGATTATTAAAAAATATATAAAAAACACTAATTTTCGTATTTAATATTACCAAATAAATGTATAATATATATTTTTTAATATTATATTTTATAATAAATAAATTTAACTATCTATATTTGTACGTCTTAAATTAAATGTATAGAGTCATTTATATTTAACACAAATTTTAAAAAACAAAACAATAAGTTTTAATAAATTTAAGTTTTATAAATTCTTATACAATATTAAAAATTGTGACACCTATAAGAAACAATATCCAGCAATTAATTGAAAATTATATACATAATGTAATAGAATATGATGAATTATTTTTACTTTAAAAAAATGTTATAATGGCCTGTTTGTGTTAACTTCAAAGTTATAAGAAAAAAATTTAAAATGAAGACGCCAAAAACTATAATCTCTACAAGACGAATTTTGGCACATTTCCAATAGAAATTTAATGATCTAATAAAATAATACAAATAATAATAACATTTACAGAGTTGAAATGTTTTATGTTTTACTCTAGATTTAAAATAATTTATAGAGATCAAATAATAAGGCGATATAAAATTTCAGGGTCACTTAGTATAATATATACTGAGTACCTACCTCAAAACAAGAATTTTATTACTATAACTTAACAACAACATATATTTTTTAGCTCCAAAGAAATTATAATATCTATATATTTACTAAAACTAAAACATGAATCAAACAAATAATATAATATTAATATATTATGATGATAGATGTTTAGATTTAAAACTTATATCATAAATTTATGCCAATCTACGCCACGCTGGTTTAAATCTTTCAATAAGTATACCTCCAGTTGTTAATTTGTTATATGAATTTATAACTTATATTCTATTATAGCCTTATCAATATCATCAAATGCATCTTATTTTTATGAAAATGCATAATTTTATATTTATATTATAAAAAGGAAAATTAAAGATGTATTATCACAATTACACGGGTACAGTTCTTATTAAGTGGCATGCAGCACACTACACGCTAGTCATAAATGACTATATTATAATATATTTATTTACATAAGCGTAGCGAGGGGGGCTGTATTCCTCCAAAAAATTCTTAAATCCCCTACTCCATTATTTAATTAAATTTATTAAAAAATATCTAAATTAATATGTATATGTACGAAGAATCAATGAGACTAAAGTCCCCTAATTTTTTAGGCCGTGTTGCGCCTATGATAATATACCCCTATAGCTAATGCTCAATCCCTCCTTAAGAACATAAAGAACGCCTAATATTAGGCATACATTTTTCTTATGGCACAAAGGTGACTAAACAGGTACTTAAACGCGGGCCTATAATCAATAGTCAAATATAGATATGTATATTATATATTATATATATATATATATATATATATATATTAGATGTGTTTTACGATTTATACGTAATACGTCTCTGATTATACCCACGATCTTTTAAGACTGTGATTATAGTATTATACATTTAAACTACAGGTCCACAGATTATATAAAAAAAAAAATCTGTGATTATACCATAAAGCGAGGATCGCGATCAACTGGTCGATCTTCCTAGGAATATAAGTTGATTGTAATAAAAATTAATTTTACCATTGCGTAATAAATAATTTGATAATAATAAATATTATACTCGGATTGCTATATTATATTATCAGCCAATCATGATGCCTAGTTGGAAAATGTTTAGATTAAAATTAATTAATAATTTATATTATGTTAAAATGATCTTTTTTTGTGCATCAAGAAAAATTTCCTGTTGAAATCTCCTAGATGTCGATCACCGGGCGCGAATCCAAAGGGGTGTGCTATGGTTACCACCTATAGTGGCCAGTGGTACTCGGTGGCGCCGAACAGATACTTTAAGTAGTTCAAATGAACGGCCTTAAAAATTGGTTTGTTGGGTCCCCAGAGAAATACCTCCTTTAAAATTGATCGCAACTGCTTACACACTTGATACTAATATAGATAATTAGCATTATTATAATATATCTAATTAAAAATATTAAAAATAAATTTAATTAAAAATAATCTAAATTATTATTTAATGGGTAAAAAAAGAGGAGGTGGATATCGAATAAAATAAATTAAAATGGCTTATTTTGGCGCCATCCCCCTTGGCACGTGACTAATCAGAAAAAAATAAATGCTATTAAACCTACATTTTAAGACAATATATAGTATATACTTTATTGATCTATTCCATTTAAGAAAGGTCCCGCTGTCGGATGAAAATTGATCGGTTCCCCTTCCAAGCCCCATAAAGATGTAATTACGTGGACGGCCGCCGTCAGTTTTCTGTCAGATTACATGCGTGAAACGGTACCTTCCTTAAGTGGTACAGAGTATTATTTTTATTTTTTCATGACTGTATTTTTAATATCGATTGATTTGATTTTCTAAATAAGTCGCATTAATACAGGTTTCATTTTAAAAATTATATTTTACACATTTAACATTGTGTGTAAGTTACGAATTAAGATACTAGGTAATGATATATTGTCTTAATTAATATACTATTTTAAGTTAACTATTTTAGTATCTTAATTCGTATAGTTAGGTTAATTTTACTGACTAGTCAGTAATGACTACTCAACTACCTACTGTAGTTTTATCATACGACGTCGTCCGAAAAATAATCTTTATCTAAAAAAAATTAAGCAACAGGCTATATGACCATAATATGATGATTTTGGCCGAGTGACTAAGTGAATGTGCTATCTGTTTTCATATAATATTATAGTTTATGTTACATCTTAAATCATAAATATCACGATTTTCAAGGAAAAACGTTATATTAGTACCGAAAAGTACTAGATACGAATTAAAGTGTTCAAGAAGTTTACGGTAGATACGATCTGGGTAGGATAAAAACAATAGATACCATAGTTTACTCGGCCACCGAGTTTTAGAATTTCCAACGACTCAAATAAAGTTAGCGACCATTAAAAATTTTAAACTAACATGATTTAATATTTCATATAAATCATAAAAATGATAATAATTATAATAATATTATTAAATAATAATCGGACAAATATAACTTATTCAGCCCGCAATGTGCGCGGCCAACCGTGTATAACTTGGTAACTCGCCGTACCTGGGTAGTTTATGTTAGCGGCGTGTTGGTGTGGAGGGGGGTCGAACAAGTTTAGATCCCCCCATAACCATAAGAATTACTATTTTGCATTTATGTATTATTTTGCCACCTGTTTTAGATTTTGCATTATAATGTATAAATACAGAAAATTTTTATTTTCATTTTTTTTATATTATAAAACGGTGAAGGGGAAAGATTCAGCTTCATGAAACCTCCCAAAAAAAATCTGAACCCCCATCCTATGTAAATTGCTAAATACGCCTCTGCCTTACGCTTACAATAGTACGCCAGAGATACGTACCTAACACAGTATAAAATATCAAAAATCGTATAACAATTTATAAAAATAATTAATAATTAATAATTAATAATTAATAAAAAACAATTGACATTAAGACTTAAAGGTAAATAGGTAGCTATTGTTTGCAAATTTACCTGGACATAAAAATATTTTAAGGGTTCCTATAGATAAACAAATTTATCTTTCTACGAATTGATTTTAGAAACTTATACTGTACATTTTTAACTTTATTTAAAGGGTATAAATTTGTGACCAAACTGTTAAGTCAAACTCAAGATGAGACCTAACAAGAATAAAGTATAATAGTTTCAAAGAGTTAATACTTTGAAATTTATATTATTTCAAATATTTCATTGCAAATTTGCAATTGAGGTATTTTTATGAAACAATATTTCCATTGCAAATAATTTCAAAATATATTAGATAGATATATAGGTCAATACTTAAGTAATTGAATGCAAAAACCAAAAAATGATTTTTATCAAATTCAAAATATTAATTAAGTTATCAGTTTAACACTAAATTCGGAACTTTCTTATCACAATTTAAGATACTGATCTTAAGTATTTAAGATACTAGTATCTTACTACTTACTAGTATCTTAAATTGTGGTTCTCATAGAACCAAAAACATTGTTATTACTATAGTCTATCTCTATATGCATTGAACATCTAAATTTACTAAACTTTAGAAATGACTAAACCAACGATCCATAGGTAAAATATACGTATTAGTGTATCACTATAAAAACCATAGACATATGTAATAACCAAATTACCTAAATAAAAAAACATAAGTTATTAAATATATCTATGACGATTGACGAACACTGAAATACGTATCGATAACTGATAAGGCGATAAATACTAAATCATAGATAATAGAAGTACTTCTATTATCTATGTACTAAATACTTCTATAGAATTATAGAAAATATTTAACCGTGGTTATCTATGGTTATATTCTGTGGTTAATTATTTTTTGAACGGAGTGGTAGCCAGACAACAGCGCTCAACGATGATTAGTGGCAGTAATTGTAATTAAAAACCGTTAAAAAAATAACCGTCCTACACCATACGACAAATAGTTTGTTGTTTAAAATGCAAACTCGTTTGTAACGTTTTAGCTTGTAAGTGCGTCTTCTTGTTTTCTACTGCGATTTACGTTCAAACCGGTTACAACTAATGTGAACTATTTTGTGAAAATAAATATTTGTTGTCGTTGAAAAAAATTTTAAAATGTCGTCTGTCATGTTCGGGTCGCCGTTAACGAAAGACGAGTGAGTATTTCATATTTTCATCGTTATTTACACCAAATTTATTCTGCAAATATGGACATTCCAATGAAATGTTTCTATAAATATTTTGATTATAGATATATGTATATATATAATATATTTAATTATATTATATATATGTATATATATAATATATTTAATTATATTATCAGTTTATAACTTGTGTCTTTTGTAATATGGCTAATAATTATTAATATTTATGTAAATATTATTTGTATGGGATACGCAGGAAATAATTCAAGACGGAATAACTTTTATATACTTGTCTATAGAGTATGGACAGGGCAATGTATGTACAAACCACTGGAAATCCACAATAAATCGTGGGAATTTGGGAAATCTTAAAATATCGTACGAAATTTGTAAGAATTAGGAAATCTGGTGCACAATTATTTCCCTTGCGAATTACCCAGACGAATACGTTTGGGTTACTATGCAGTATTTCTGTATTAACCATCAATTTAATAATATATAATAATTTATCTATACCTAAACTATGATATATAAACGATCGCATTACAAATTACCGTGCAACGATCAAAACTAATCATTTTTAACTATTATTACGTTGATGACGGGTATAAGGTATTTTATTTTCATTTATACTTAAACATTATATTACCTATTAATCTATGATACCTTCTCTACTATATACAAATGATTTTGTAACAATAGAATTATAATAATTTCTATAAAAAAGTACCTTTTATTGTATGTTCTCCAATAATGTGATTAGTCAAAATTTTATACATTTTGTTTTTATATAATAGACTTATTCAATTTTAGTTATTGCATAACTAATCTCATAATTATGTGTCACATAAAAGAACTCCTCATTTGATATTTTGAAAAGTACATAAGTACATGTAATGTTCAATTGGTTCCTTATCCACCTTAAGCAACGAACAATATTGTTCTAATACAATACAAAACGAGACTTCATTATTTATTTAATCTCAAGTTTCATCCCCATAACATGTATAATATATATATTATAGTACGATAGTAGTTTTATTGGACACCCTACCTATGATATTAGAGAGAAATTTTAATTTTCTTTAATAAATAAGTCTTAATATTGTTGAAATTTGTAATTTTCTAATATAAAAATTTAATTTCTAACAGTTTATTATTATTCATTACTTTATATATTGTTCATTGTTTCAGCTCTGGCATTATTAAAAACATGGATTCTTTTATTGGGTAAGTTCAAAATATAATTATCATCTAAATAAAAAATTAGTAATTTACCTACCTACCTAATTTATTAATTTAAACATCTATATAGGCAAATCTTGTAATTTATAAATATAGTTACACCTTAATTTTATCATTTATGTATGCATTCAAACATTAAAAGTTTCTCTTTTATAGTTTTAATATTAGTGAAGGATAAAATAATTTTAAATATGATAAATACAATATCAAGAATAATACTGAAAATGTACTATTATGATCGTATTTATACTTATATTGGGACTAATACATAATGTAATATGACAAATAACACTATAACTTATTTGTTTTGACATTTTATTTTATTTTAGTCCGGATTCAGATAAAATAAAACTAATTTTGGATGAAATTTATGCATATTCAAAAAAAGAGATTCTTAAAGTTAAACAGAATTTAGATGATATTTATGGCACTTATTCAGAAGAGAAAAAAAAAGGCCTAAATCAACTTCATGAGCACTTAATGCTTCATGTAACTGTAAGTTTATAGATATTATTTTATAAATGTTTTATATTTCTAACTATTGTTTATTTAATTATTTTTTAGTCATTTTTTGATGATGTAGTTATGGAATCTGAAAGAGACAAAACTAACATTATAAAAGATATTGAAGAATTATTAGAAGAAAGAAAAGTCTTGGAAAAGGTTAAACTCTTTATATATTTAATGAGTAATAATTTTATATATTATATTTTATTTAATAAATATTAAATATTTATAAATTTAGGAGTTACAAATGCACATTTTAATTGATGATCATAATGATGCTACTCCTTTGATTGATGTTCAAATAAATATTGATAAAGCACTACAAGAATGCAGAAAGTTAAAAGAAGAACGTATGTCTGAACTTCATAAACTTCAAGAAGAAGTAATTTTAACTTAAAAAGTGTTAAATTAAAACTTTTTTATGTAATATACTTTATTTCTAACTAATAATGTTTTATAGGAAAATAATATTTGTCAATTACTTAATGAAAAACCAAAGTACTCAAAAATTAAAGAGATGCCTTCTGCAACACTATTGGAAACTATTAAACATCATCTTATAGACTTAAAAAATATTCAAGTATTGTATTTTTTTTTTCTTATCATATAGGCTCTCCAGCCAAATTAATGCTGTTATCAACTTATTATTTAGATCAAACGTCGGGCTATATTTTTGGAGCAAAAAACAAAAGTTGAATCATTTTATGCTGCTCTTGGAGAAGTACCACTTTTACAATTTGATAAAATGGTTTTAGGTGATTTAAATCAATTTCAATTGTCTAAATCAAATTTGGATGAACTACAAGTAAAATTCTAAGAAAAAAAAGTATATTTTTGTAATCTAAATATTTTTTATACTTTATAATTATCATATCCAGAAATTGATAAAACGCCTTGAAGATCAAACTGAGAATCAAAAATATATGGCTATGGAATTGAGAACAAAATTAAATTCATTGTGGGATCGCTTACAAATTGATGTTACTTATAGAGAAAACTTTGTTAGTACAAAAAAAGGATTTGGCAAAACAGTTATTAATGAGGTACAATTTAAACAATTTATAGTGCTTAATTGTTATTTTATTATTATATATTACATTTTTAGTTAAGATTGGAAGTTGAGAGATGTGAAACCTTGAAAAAAGAAAATATAAAACAATTTATTGAAAAATTACGTGATGAATTAAATGAGTTGTGGGATAAATGTCATTTTGGTGAACGCCAAAAGCAACAATGTCATGTATATTATAACACTGAGTTCAATGAAGATATAATGGATTTATTAGACATTGAAGTTGATAATGCCAGAAAGTTCTATAATGATAATATGTAATAATAATATTGTCTTTAACGTGAATTTTTGTTTCTGTCTAATATATTTGTAAATTTTCCACTTAAAGCGTTTGCATCAGCGACCACTTTTTGTTCACCCGACTATAGTGATATAATAAAGAATCTAAAGATAGATTTTAATTTATAATTTAATTTACTTAACTGTAATTTATCACATTTTTATTCTTTTTTCTAATCAACATTAATTTAATAATAGCCAATTTTTGAGATATTATCTATCTTTTTATTTCTGATTATGCCAATAGATCAATCAGTACTTTGAGAGTAAAAAACATTTATGTTAAAAATGTACTAAACAAATATAAAATCACTGCTTCCAATCCTTGTTGCTTAATTATTTAAATATTTATTATTAAATTCAAATACTTGATTTATAGTTCTATATACCATTTAATTGAAGAAAGAGAAGAATTATGGAATAAAATGATTATGATGCAAGAACAGGCTAATGACCCTGGTAGATTATGGCAAAACAGAGGAGGACAATTACTAAAAGAAGAAAAGGAAAGAAAAGTTATACAAAAAGTAAATAAAATACTACTTAACTTAAAATTTTGTTTTACTACTTTTAATGTCTATATTTTATAGGAACTACCGCGAGTTGAAAAAGAACTCAAGAATTTATTACAGTCTTATGAACAAAATGAAGGTAAAATATTCTTGTATAGAGATGAAAGATTAATGGATGTTATTGAACGACAATGGAATGAAATGAGAAGCAAAAAAATGTCACAGCAATCTAAGGTATCAGATTTATTTTTTATCAAAATAGAACTAACAACTAATACAAAAATTATAAAATGATTATAGTCCAAAGTACAATCTTCAGTTAAACTACAAACTGCAATTAGACCACAAACACCACTTACAGCCACTCGCAGTAAAAGGAAGATTGCCACGACAAATAGCAACCAAGCTTCTAAGGTCCGTAAAATCGGCATGGACCATAAAGCTGTGGTAACAAAATAATTAAAAAAAAAACCCCTTGAATTTGTATATAAAGAGATATTTATTCTAAATTTATTATTTATTTTAATAACTTAATTTCATATTTACCTTGATCATACACTATCTGTAACTATTAATGACAAATATACTTAGTAGTTAGACCTCGTTTATCTGACTATAATATCAAAACGGGTCTTTATTTAATTTTAGTTTGAAAAAAATGCAGTGAATATAAATGAATAAAATATAATATTATATGAATATAAATTATTTGTTTTGAATATTTTAATAATATTAATTTGCCACATAATTTGCCTTAAGTATGTCAAATAAACGAGGTTTTACGAAGTGTAAGTATAATTGATGGTTTTTAAAGCAACTTTATATAAATGTTGTTTAAAAAATTTTTTTTTTAGGTGACTTCAAAGAGACAATTATTTTGTCAAAATTCTAATGTAGCAACATTAGTACCATTGAACTCAACCAAACTACATGAAATCAACAACGTTACAACTAATAGACCTTATGCAACATTTCATAGATCACATGATGAAAATGGATCAGTAGAATCTTATGCTACCTTCCAGGTTTGAATTATGTGAGATAATGCGTTCCACACATTATTACTTCTTTGTGTGTGAATATTTTCTATCGCTTTAAGTATGGATTTTTATCAATATAGATTCCAACAAAACAAACATAAGAATTAAAATATACCTTATTTTCTTTTGGTTGCAATTCAATAACTTTAAATAACATCTATGGATGGCAACTCAATTATACTAATTATATGAACATTTTTAATTTTAGATCTACTATCAGATGTATTACCTACAATAATTAATATTTTTGATATTTCTTGTTTTAAATGATTGAAAAAAATTGTTGATTGTCAAAAAAATATTGAACCAAAATAACATTTATTCCTTAACTCATTTAATTTATCATGTAATTTTAATAGTATTGTACCTCAATAATAACTGTTTTGCCAAATCCTTCTTGTGGACCAACAAAGTTTTCTCTATAAGTAACATCAATTTGTAAGCAATCCCAAAATTTAATTTTTTCTCAATTCCATAACCATATAGCTATTTTTGATTCTTAGTTTTATCAATTTTTGGATATAATAATTATAAAGTATAACAAATATTTAGACTAAAAATATATGCTTTTTTTAAAGTTTTACTTGTAGTTCATCCAAATTGATTTAAATCACCTAAACCAATTTATCAAATTGTAAAAGTGGTACTTCTCCAAGAGTTGCATAAAATTATTCAACTTTAGATTTTTGTTCCAAAAATATAGCCCAACATTTAATCTAAATAATAAAATTAATTTGGCTGAAGCCTGTATGATAAACAGTATAATTAAAATATATTTAATTTTATTTTAGTTGCAGAGCAATAACTTTAAATAAAATATTACTTCTATGAATGGCAACTCAATTAAACTAATTACAAATTAATATATATTAACATTTTTATTTTGAGATCTACTATCAAATGTATTACCTACAATAATTTATAATTATTCTTTTATTAAATGTTTGAAAAAAATTTGTTTATAAAAAAAAACCTATTGATATATATTATATTGTTGTGAGGTTGATCTATTGTGCTACATAAATACATTATATTGCATAGCTGAACAATAAACAAAACATTATAAATCATTTGTTTTATTTCATATTAAAAATGTAATAGCTTTTAGTATTTATCCTATCATTTCATGAATAAATCGCATTTTGCTTGCTTATTGACTTTTATTTCATTAAGCATATTTATTTAAACAAATTAATTTTATTTTTTTAGGAACATCTTGAATCTAAAAAACATCTATTATTTACTAGTCCTATCAAAAGTGTATTAAGAGAACAAAATGCTACGCGTACTACACCAAGGAACAAACCTTTAATGAAAACACCAGTTAAAGGATCTCAGATTCCAATACCAACCACACCTAAAACACCATTTCGTACAACACCGAGAATTACACCCAATACACGCACTAAATTAACACGAACTATAAACAACAAACTTCCAATAATTTTTTAATTGTGTTTTGTATTTTTATTATATAACATTTATTTTCATATTATAAAAAAATAAAAATGTGTATCTTCTTTTATTTTTTTGTTACTCTACTTGTATTAAGTCAGTATTATATATAAGAAATCTTAAATACTTGATTTTTAAACCAAAATATACATTTTTAAATTTGTATTTGATTCTAATATATAATATTAGATAGTATGTAAAATGATGTTGCTACAGTTTTTGATCTGTTTTGTTTTATTAAAAAATAAAATTTATAATCAAAAAAATTATTTAATTATGAATATGTTTGGTTATTTTAATTGTATGATAAATTAGATTGTATTATGTATAATGTAGCTCCAAATAAAATTTGCACTTTATTTACACTCTACATTAATTAATGTGTAAAAATTATATTGTTTATTTATATATATATATATATATTGATTTTTTTTTTTTTTGTATTTTTAATAATATTTACATTTAACTAGTGTTAAGAATATTATATACTATTGTTAATTATTATAACATTTCAAAAGTTTGGTATGAGTTGTTCAAACATGCAATTATAAACACACATTTTATAAGACAATAACATTTTTATATATTACGATAAAATAAAGAAGAAATTAGGTTTTATGCAATGTGAAATAGGTTTAAACATAATAAGCATTATTAGTGTAATAATATTTGACAACGTTAAAAATTGAATTTGTACCAAAGCTATAAGTAGTTATTAGATATTTTTTTAATGATGCTTGGCTGTATTTATTAAATAGAAAAATATAAATAGTTAAAACACTAAATTTATTTAACTAGTATAAAAAAAAAAATTTAAGCATTTCGTTTGTTATATTTTGATTAGTATGCTGCTAAATCATAAGATTGGCCGATTTGGTCTGCAATAACTCTATATTCTTGTTTTGCTGTATCAAGTTTATCTAAAACAAAATAAAGTTTATTTTTGTTATACATGCGCATAGAATACAGTTAATATAGTTAGTAAAATAAAACATTATATTATATAGTTATATAATAAAGGTGATTAAACCACAAACAAATTACATAAGTATGCATATTAGAACTAAATTATGGAATTATCAAGCATACCTTTGAAAATTTGAAAGGTTAGTCTGAACACCTATTTCAAAGTATTTGGAATAATTTTATAGTATGTTATAGGCATCTACTATATTATTATTAAAAAGTTTAATTCCATAAAAAATATTAATTTGATGTTGATTAATATTATAAATTGTGACATTTTTTAAATGTTTAAAAATATTAAGAATACTTATGGAGTATATATTACACTCTTTTCGAGTGCTTTTTACATAAAATGTTTACATTTTAAAGTATTTATTTATTATCATTGATTTTATAATAGTTATATAGGTTACAAATCTCTACTATAAGCAATAAATATTCTCAAAACCATTCAAGTTACACTTTGAATATTTTATAGCTTATTATATATATATATTATCTTATAACTATATAACTTCATACTAACACTCTTCCGGACAACCCAGCCAGACGCCTCAAACATGAATGATCCAGAGATTTTCTCATCGCACATTAAACTCAACATGTTTCTTACTATCTCTCACTAAATTACCCTCCACGTAGAAATTTCTAATGTGAAACTTCAACTCACCGCCTCTTTAAATTATTTCATTCACATTTACTTATTGTAACATTTTTTGTATAGTTTGTAAATTTTCAAAAATAAAAAAAAAAAATTATTGGGTTTTTATACGTTTTTTTAAAAAAAAAATGAATAAAATTAATTTGTGATTAATTTTCTATACTTACTGATATTATAATAATTCACATTTACTTGACATGTTGTAAGTTGTATACCTAACTATGATTGTGTGAACATGACAACGCAAATAATTTCTTACTCAGTAAACAGTTTTATTGTTTTTAGTGTAATATATAGTTATTACTTATTATTAACATAAAATATTCTCAATACCTAAATGATTTTTGCCTGATCATAAATAGCAAAAATTCTCATATTTTTAGATTGATAATGATAATAGGTCAATAAATAAGTCACGATGGGTCCAAAACCTATAAATTATTTAATTTATTGTCATCCCTCATAGGCAGATATTGAGTGAACTATATGGACATAGGCTCCCTCCAAAAGGTTTTAGTTTTTCCACAATTCTTGTTAATTAATTTGTTATACATTAATTTAATCATATAAATAATTTCGTTAATGGATAGGGTAAAAATATCAAGTTCTACAAATGTAACAATATATCCTTTATTTACTTCATCACAAATCAAAATATGATCATAATATCCCCTGTCCACACGATTACTCACTGATGCATCAAGCTCTTGGCCTCTATAGTTGATCTAACCAATCATAGCCATGCAGCAAACATGTAATTTTTCCCACATTATTTCAAATATTATTGACTCTCCCTCCCTTCTGTCCCAAATTTGTTTTAATGTTTCCTGCTACACAGTTCTTTTCCATATTCCTCACTCGCATGCCAATTACACACTTATTTTGTGTAACGCCAATAATGATGTTATTTTTAATAGTTAAGATTACGTGGATTCTTCTCAGTTTAATTTAATTTTTATTTTATTCTGTTATTTTTTCTCTATTTCATGCTATTTTCTATCTTAAATATATTTCTACTATACTATATTTCTAACATTTTTGGCTTGACCCAAATAATAAATAAGTATGTACCAGATGAATCAGATACCTTATAAGCTATACATCTACAATATTTAATTAACTAATAATTATATTTATATTACAAAGGCGTTTTTAATTTAACTAAACTAGGTATATTGACATAATATTATAACAAAATTCAACTTTTTAAACAGACCGTAACTTGGAAAATATGTAGTTCGGTGGAATAAGTCAAACTATCAAAGTAGGTTATAAGGTATATGGTTAAAATTGTTTTTGTTAAAATGAATATTGTTTTGTCAATATCAGTTAATATTCTTTTGCATAATATTGTTTCAATCAACAGTGTATTCATAATCTTAAAATTTACGAACAAATAAAATGGATAAATGTATAATCTCAAAGATCAATTATTTATGTGATGAAATTACATATACACTCGAAATATAATTTTGTAGGATTCATTTTTATACAATATGTAAAAAAAATAACTTCATAAAAATGTGACTTAGGCACTACAATATAAACTTGGCTCTTGCCAATCTAGATAACCACCATTTATTAATATGTAAATACACATTTGTTTATAATAAAAATTAGACTCTATGCTTTGTCTTTGTACAATTTGTTTAATACACATTGTTTTCACTAATATCATAGACATGACAATTGTATTGACTACTACGATTATTGGTGTGGTGTACTTATAATTTTCTAGAGACACCTTAGAAGTACTTTCATCATAAAATGTTCACAAATACAATTATATATTTCATCCTAATACACCAAATTATCACCCAGATCTATGATAATACCACACACTGCCCTTTAAAATACTCAGAGGTGATCGCCTCTTAAATATTTTCTTCATAAACTCCACAGGCTACGATTAATGGCTAATAAAATGCGCCTAAGGTATAACCTGGAAAAGGACGAGGAATGGATAATGTTATTATATACAAGTACATGCATTATACGTAAAATTACATTACAATAGTGCAGTGAAATAAAATAAAAACAAAACTTTATTCGAGTGTACTGGTGTTTGTAATTATTATGTATATAATTCTCGTAGCTCAGACATAAAAACCAAATCAGTTTTTTTCAATAACAATATTAGCTAAATATTATATTTACATAGACAAAAAATAGAAACTTGATGCATTTTTCTGATACCTATTTAAAAAAAAATTAATAATTTGATAAAAATAATAAAATATGAGGAGCTGAATACAAATCAACATGCTGATAAAATATTTCAAAACACAACAAATAATAAATAATCAAGGTCATTGATTTTGTATTTATATTATGATCATGGTCATCGTTATCATCGTTACTAAACGTTTTAGTCAACAAGTTCAGAGAACGTTTGGTCAAGATCGTCACAAATGTATTTGTATTTCTCTTTCTCATGTACCAACTCGTCTGTAAAAGAAAACAAAATGGAAATGTTCAAAGAAATAATTTTTTTTTTTTTTCAAAATCACTTTAATATATATTTTTTTTGTTTACATTATTTTATTGGTAAAATATATAGCACTTGGGATGACAATAAATATATGTAAAAAAATTTAATAATAATAAATAATAATTCGTAAAATAAAAGTTATGTTAATGAAATAAATAGTCTACACAATAAAAATAAGACGAAGGTACAGCGCGATTATATAAGAATTTGTTTTATTATTTTTATTTATCGTTGGTTATTTGACTAATAACGAAAATAATACAAAGCTTCAAATAAATCACAACAAATACATTGTTTTTAAATATTTAGACATTTACAGTTAGACAAAAGTTAGGTTATACTTTTTTATAATGTTATATAATAAAAATTAAGCATATATAAATAATAATAAAATAACGGTCGGATAAAAATTAATTATGTTCAACAGCTGTGTATCCAAAGAAAAACATTATAGGTACATGTGACGATGACCGGATGAGTACAAAATATAGTGTAGGTTTTATACAATTTATCAATTGGGCAACTAAAATGTTTTGCAAAAACAATTACAAATTTTGGGATTATCGATGTAAGGTCACCGTAGCATTTTGAATAATTGTCTACAAGCGTAAAAACAAAGCCAAAATAATATTAGAAAATTGGTAAGCTAAAAATACAATACAATGCAAAATAGAAAAAAAAATTAAATAAATAATAATAAAATGTATTTAGACTATCCAAGTTTTGTGTCAAAAAGTTTATTAGTGTTAGTAGTACTGTAATTTGTTTGTTTTTTTTTTTTATAAAGGGAATGTAGTGTGTGTGTGTGTGTGTGTGTGTGTGTGTGTGTGTGTGTGTGTGTGTATGTGTTTATGTGTGTAGAGGAGTGAGGTTGGAGACAGAGACGACGGATATGGAGATTAATGAAAATGTTTTGTCGGAAAACTGACAACCGGATGGTGTGTGTAAATATTGTGTGTAATAGTGTGTTTTAGATGCCATACAAGTCGACAAACGCAAGGTCCAAGCTGTCGCCAATGTCTCTGAATCTCTCCTTTTCGGCAACCAACTCATCTGAAAAGCAAATCAGTTACTGGGTCAGTAACATCCTCATCATTTCACAAAAAAGATTTTTTGGATAAGACAGTATTGGCAAAGTATATATCTAATATATGTAGAACCCAAATCGCAAAAGGATAATAAAAGATAAGAAAAACGAACTCAATTTCGCGAAGAATTATTTATGATTAATAAAAATAAAATTAATTAAAAGTTAATTATGTAATTTTAATTTAAAAAATGTTTATCCTAATAATAATTACAGTTTTAATATATTTATATATAAAATTATCTTATTTATTTAGAAATTTGTTAGTTATAGGTTTAAAAAATAATGAAGAAAATGAAAAAGTACATAAATTAATTATTACATTGAATTCTTATATTTCTAATACAATAAATCAAATAATTAATTCAGTAAATGAGTAAAATTAATACTTGGTATTTTCATTGCATGCAGACTAACACTTTCTGTATTAATTTTGATAATATAAGTTGTTAATTTTAACATTATACATTAGCCTAGACAGGCTAATCAAAGTGTATTATAAAAAATCTGAAATTTAATCTAGATGTTTTAAGATTTCAATCTCATAAAAAGAAATGTCTTTAAAATATTTTATATATGTATCAAATTAAACTGATGTATATCATTGTACATTAACTAGGTACTACCAAAGAATATGATACTATCAAAGTTGAATTTTTTCCTAATTATTCTTAATTTTTAAATTAAGAATTCTAAAATTCTAAACATTGATTTTATGTATTTTTTGTTTATGGTATAAAATATATAAGAGAAAGAGATAAAAAGAAATAGAGAAAGAAAGATAGAAATAGAAGAAAATAAATAAATATAATAATAATAATAAAAGTGCATTATATAAAAAAATATTTGGTCGAACCTGTGCAATAATGAAGTTAGTACTTATTATGGAGTGTGGAAATGTTAAAACAAACATAAAAACATAACGAGTGTAAAAGTATGTATAAAAAATTATTTAATAAATTAAATAATAAAAATTAGATAGTTTTTAATTAATAAGGAATAGGAAATTTACTATAAGATGGGACATGGGAAGGAAAATCATATGGGACCATATGTTATTTTACATGTTTTGGATGTCGTGCAGGGTGGCTTCCATTTCTTCTTGTAGATGTTTGTTCTTTTCCTTTTCGCCGGTTAAGTCATCTGTGTAGTGTCAGATCCACAGCAAAATGCACGCACGCATAACACATGAAAACAAAACATTTAACTAACATGCACTAACAAAATAAAAATAAAAAAAAAACAAACAGCAATATCTAAATACTAGACTATCACTGCTAATTAAAGCCCAGATGTTGATAGTTTTTGCTTTTTCCATTCACACATATATTGATTTTTATGTGTCATTCTATTTAATACAATAAATAAATACAAAATTTAAGTTTTTTTTTTCAAAAAATTATTAGGGTATTTTTTATTGTTATTAAATAATAAAATATGTATTTTTTAAGGGAATCAACATCCGAGTCTTATTAAAAGTAAAAAAATACAAAATCTACGTGCCAAAAATAAAAAGTATGTAATAATTTACAGAATTAAAGATATTATAATATTATGAAAAAGAATTCGCTGTAAGTCAGTATTGCGACAATACAATAATGGATTAATAGTTCGCACATCAGTTATTGGCATTTTATTAATATTAAAATATATTATAGACAGCACACAAGTACAATATTAAAAAAAAAAAAACAATTTCAAACAAAGAAAACACTTTTTCTTTATTTTAGTAAATTTTGATTATTTACCCTTGTATCTCTACTACCAGTTCTATGTTAGGAATTTCTAAAATTAGAACATGGTAAAGTGCATATTTGGCTGTTGGAAGTAAAACTTGACATCATTAACATATAAATAGATGACAAGGGTGATAAAAAATTAATAATCCACAACACTTTAGCTAAACCTTTATAGGCCCAGGTGCAATTTTTTTCAATTCTGGTTGCATTTGGTGCAAAGGGGTCCTACCACATTGATGTTATTTACAAGTAGACGCCCCAATGCAATGCATTGTCTGCACTGATAATCCCGTAAAAGTAGATATATATTATATATCGTACTATAACTCATATTACAACCCATTATTATGTGTTTAGATATTGCTAATCTTCTTTTTAATATGTACAGTAACATTATTATTGGTATTATCAATCCCAAGACTAAGTCGATAATATTTATAACACATCAGAGAAATGTAGAACTTACCTTCGAGCCTATCAACTTCCTTCTGTAATTTCTGCACAGATCTCTCTGCAAATTCAGCACGTGCTTCAGCCTGTAGGGGAATAAATATAGTACTGATTAATATCTAAAATAGGTTTATGAATAAAAAGAAAAATATATACATATAGGCAAATAGAAAACCATGCGATAAAATCATGAAATAAAATAGTGTTAATGAAAATCAATGTTAAAACAAATGAAAACATTTGAATTTAATTGATCTATAAAACAAATAGTTATAAATTAAATATATAATATTATAAGTATGTCTGGTAAACTCATTTCGAGTAAAATAAATATAACATAATAAAGTGAGTTGTACATATGAACGTGTTTAAAAGTCGTGTGTTATTCTATATATTTTCTAGAATTGCGATGTCAAGTGAATAAAATTCAAAATTATAACAAAAAATTTAGGTTACTACTAAGACTGAGATCGTAAAATTATAATATACAGAGGTCAAAAATATTCAGTTTCGATCATGACGGAATTTCTGATGATTCTTATGTATTATTAAGTATTTTATATACCTACCATTATTCATGGCCTTATTATAAGGAAAATTTTGAAATGATAATGTATATAATATTAATATTGAGAAATGATCACATATGTGAAGCTCGTTTACCTCTTTGAGTTGTGCACCAAGCCCTTTCACTTGTTCCTCAAAAGTTTCTTCCCTTTGTGTGGCCTATTTTTGTTTTTAATATTATACGTGCCGTGTTTGTGAGTTAAGCGTGTACAAACCAATTTGCAAAACAAACAAAAAAACAATAACAAGTTAGACAAAAATATAACACAATGTTAGAACAATATTATATTTAATCATATTATTATATGTGATTTTATATAATAATTAAGAGTGTCATGATATTATACGTATATATATATATTATGTAGGTTTTATCGTGAAAAAAGTGTCATGAAAATCATATTTTTTATTAGTTAATAAATTGTTTCGATGTTATTAAGCTTTTTAATTTTTCGTAAGTACTTAGGAGGCTAAAATGCAAACAGTCACACACAGTCTGTGAATTTTAATTTTTTTTCGTTTTATAAAATACCTCCTTCAAACGATTGTTCAAGGTCTTAATTTGGTTCTTATATTCTTCTTCGCGTTGATTTGCCTGTCCAAAACCATCAGTTAGAATAAAATATAAATAGGTATATATATTTTTTAATTCAACACAAAAACGTTAAAAAAAAACTACGTTGTATAGTACGTATGGATTAATAGTACAAAATTAAATTCAAACATAAAATACCTATGAAAATCTATTTTATTTTTAAATATACCTATATTAAAAATTCTCATTATTTCATATATTATGTTATATTATAATATATTCAAAAAAATGTGTTGGAACGTATAAGAATGTTTTTTAAAATTATTTTATACCTCATATTGTTTAGAAAACGGAACTATTATAGATAATAAATAAAACTATTTTGATGAAGATTTATTTATAAAAATAAATATAATTATTGTTTAACTGGATTATATACATGTACCTTTTCTTCTGAAACTTCTAGGGATTTCAAGTTGTTACCAACAACACGTAATTCTTCTTCCAATTCTACGATTTTCCTATACAACATAATACACAATTAATACATCATGATAATTATATAGACAATTAAATATTTCTTTCTAAAAATATTAACTCAAGCTTGTCTAGCAGGGATTTCTTTCTACGTGATGATATAAAAAATAACTTATTAAAGTTATTATTTATTTACGTAATACCCTTAAATATCGCATGAGTAAATATTAAAATAGAAAATATTGGTAATTTTTGATTGCGATAAAAAGCCACTCGGACGCAACACAGTCTATAATATATTATCAATCAACCTACTTTTTAAATTATAAGCAAATTATTAAACAGCAAAATATAATCAATGGTATTATGTACAATTTGTCTACAGCACTTACCACAAAATGGTCATCTAACACTATATTATGAGTAATATACGGGTGAAATCCGATAGAAAATATAATAAATTATTTTAATATTTTTTTTTTCTTTTAACCGTCTATTCTTTTTTTAATATTCTTATTGTTTTTTAATAAGTATACAATACTCATTACTCACGCATCGCTGTGTTCAGCTCTTTCTTCGGCTCTTTCCAAGTCTTGTTCCATCATGACCAGTTTACGGCCGACCTAATAGCGATTTAAAAATAAACAAACGATAACAAACTAATTTCATGCAAAATTATTAATAATAAAATATAGGTATTTGTAGTTTGGATATGTGTTATAAATTATAATTATTTAATTGTAGGATGCGAGTGAATAGGATAATAATTAATCGTATATATGTGGAAGAGAAACACACAAAACACAAAAAAATCAAACAGCCGCTGAATCAAACTTCAGTTTTTTTGAAAAATATTCATATGCCTACGAATAATAATAATAATTATAAAAAAAAAAAAAACAATTAAGCCCAAGTAAACATAATAATATTATGATGCGCGCAACAAATATTTTAAGCGTAATTTTCAGAGACTTTAATGTCTGTTCTGCTAAAGCAATAACAACAACAACAAATCGCAATCGCAAAAATTATCCAACGATTCTCTTTTAAATATTTTTTTATTCGTATCTATAAATATTATTATCGTTCTTACGATTCGCCGGACTCGGCACGTTCTTCGGCTCTTTCCAAGTCGGCTTCAACCATGGCCAGCTTACGCGCTACCTATCGTAATAATTTCCCAAAAAGACAATTAGAATAAATGTTATTAAAAACACTTGCGGTGTACAATTATAATAAGTACTAAAGTACGTGTATATTTTTTATCTTTGTATAACACAATATTTTTATTAATTATAATATATAATATTAGGTATTCGTTAGGAATATTACGAAAACACCAAAAACTATATTTTTAGGTAAACTTCAACGTGTTATATAAAAACTTAAAAATTAGGTACCTACATTATATTGAGATACAAATTACCAATGTAAATAATTTTATTATTGAATCCAAGTAATATTTAATGCGCGAAGAAACAACACATATCGTAATAAATGTTGAATATTACAATATAAACATATACACAATTAATTTTAAATTAATTAACAAACATACGTTTCAATAAATATACTTAATATAATATACAATTAATAATTTATGTAAATAATAATAAAAAAAACTAGTAGAAATAATTTAATTGGACGCATAAACATGATAATTAAAATATTGTGTTACAATATAATGGAAAAATAACATTAAAAACGAATGCGATTCTCACCATTTTTGTAACATGAAATTATTTTGATCACCCTGCATAATATAGTATGTATGTTATATATACTTTTAACAAATACTAATTGAGTAAAAACACAATTGTTTTCTGACTTCAAAAATTAATAATAAATTACGTATTATATAAAACAAAAATTATTTGTACAACTAAAAATGTATAGGTACGATATGTATATACGTTTGTGACTAACTTTACGAACGTATCGTGTTTTTACCTAAATAGTTTGCAACTAACAATTACAAAATACTTCGTAAGAAATATTCTGCCATTAGGCAGAAAAAAAACAACAACAATTAAATATTATACATTTATACTCATCGGTAATCGGTTATTCAAGTTAATTATAAAAATAAATCGTACTCCTAACGTAGAATGCGATTAAAAATTATAGAAACATACTGTCAAAAGTTGTCTTATTGTATGAAATACACGAAAAACGTTCAATATTGTCCGTGGACAATATTCGAAATGGAAAGATGAATTTAGTATTTTTGTATTTACTAAATCTATTTTGTATAGATTTATTTATTTTTTAAATATCGTATTAGTCAAAATACATTGGTTTTAAATGTTCAAACTATAAAAAAAAAAGAATAATTGTTACTATATTAAAAATAGTTAATTAAAAAACAAAATAAAAAATTTAGTTTAGTAATTAAAATTAAATGACAATATGCTTCGAGAGAAAATTGTTTCTTTTTTTTATTATTTACAAAAAATATAAGTACTAAACACAAAAATACAATATATATTATTATTATTATTATTATTAAACACTGTCGTTCATTGAATAAAACTATGACTTGGTGCGATTATTAAACGCGATAACTCTTTAATGGCGTATTGAATGTAGACGACAGAGGCTCGTACTGGCTGCATTTTCATAAAATATTTATTATGACGCCAATGAAAGGAATTTTGTTTCCTTAATGCGTCTACTACGGTGGTAACAATAATCGTTTTTTTTTGTTCTTATAAATTGTGTAATATATTATTCAGGCAAAAATGTTTAAAAAAATAAAATATTATCTAGCGCAATATTATTTTTTCAAATGCATCGTTAATTTTTAGTCCACGTTTTAAATGTATTTTATATTGTGAATATTTAGTATAAAATGGCATTCATTAACCAATTTTTTTTTCCATTTAGAACAAAAAAAAAAAAATTTATAAGTACTTATAATGTTTTAATTAATTAATTAATTAATAAAACATATTCAAATTCTTTAGGTTCTATACTATACTTAACGTCAGAAAAATAATGGTGAATTTAATTTTTTTAGTTAAACAGTTATTTTCAGCACATTAAATTTTTTTCATCACAATAGCAATTAATTAAACCGCGACAAAACATAATTATGTGCTTAAATATCCATTATAAAATAATGAGTAATCTAATAAAATAAGGATATTTATATTTGTATTACACTTCAAACAAATTTACGAAGTATTCTTTTCAACCGTATTTGAATTGAGAAATAATATATAGAATATGAACCCAAAAAGTATCAGCTACTATGAATTTTCTTTCCTATGGAATTGATTTTTTCAATTTTGACATTACTCAGAAAATTTTTAAAAATGAATTATTGGATTTTTAAACAAGTATTTCATCTGATATTCAGAAATGTTTGCTTAGATATTCACTTAAGTTTGGGTATATAAATTTGTTTTACAATTATCTGTATGAAAGAAGTATGCATTGTGATTGATATAAGATTATGTTTCATGCAAAACTACAAAAAATTTTGTTTCTTCGAAATTTGAATATATCAAAATTTAATTATAAAAAACTATGTCGCTGTATGAAAATATCATATCATTGATAACAAGTACTATGCTTTTTAAAATGAAGTATTCATTCTAATAAAAATATAATTCTATCGTTTTTTTAATATTTTATATAAATATTGGATGTTTATTTAAAATGTTTTTAGAACAAATGTTTATTAAATACTTCCTAGGGCTACAAATAATATTATACATTGATACCTATATTATTAATATATAGTGTATATATAAACTATTTTGTTATACAGTGAATATACAAATATTTGTGCCAAATAATTTTATAGAACTACTAATTTATATAGTAATTGATTTATTTTTTTATTCATTTCATTATGAACTTTAAATAACTCCTTTTAATTACTAATCACCAATAAGGCAATAAACACAAAATGTTTAGCCTTTTTTTAAAAAACACCTTTCGACATTGAAAGCATATGTATTATAGAAAATATACTTATTATATGTAAATATATGAAAATAATGTATGTAAATTATTATATTTTGTTATGTGTTTTTTTTTTTTTTTTAATAAAATGTAAACATTAAAATTTATAAAATATGTAAAATATTATTTAAATAATAGAAATTGTTGTTTTCCTATATAGTCTATAATGTAAAAATATTTTTTCAAAATATAAAATTAATATTTTCATTTAGTTTATTACATAACATTTTATGCTGTTAATTTAACTATGTTTTATATAATATATATACTTATTTTAGCTTTATTTTTAAGTAAATTAATCTCCAAACTTGTAGTTTACATTTATAAAATGAAGCGATATTAAGTAGTTAAGTACCAATGAATGATATAAAATATTTTATTCAGCATACATTATATTTTTATATTATATGTGAAGTCAGCAGTATAAATACATTTATATTATGTACACATTTATCTATATAAAAAACATTATTTAAATCTCAAAGTTATTGAAGAATATCTTGCATTACATTGTAACAAAAACAATTTATTTATTTATTACCATCAGACATTGTTTTTACTACCATAAACATAAATGTTAGATTAGTTTCTTTTTATTAATTTTTTTCCTGGCTTTACACTCTTAACTAGATGGGTCAACACCCTAGTCTTACACTTCCATAGATCTCTCTCTTGATATATATATATATATATATATATATATAACCTCTCCTACCTATGATCCATTGCTAGCCTCACTACTGTTTTACAATATCATCATTTCAATCTTATCTTAAATTTTTTATCTTATTTTAAATTATTTAAATCATGCATTTTTCAGAACTACCATTTTTTTGCACTACTGATCTTAAGTACTTGAATTTATCAGTCTCATACACTACATCATCACTTATCTTCATTATATATCTTAATTATTGCTCTGTCATTTCTTGATTACTTCATAAACGATTACCTCTGTTTTATTCTTACTAATTCTTAGCTTTTTCCCTTTTCTCTCTACAGTTCAAGCTTCTCATTCACTTCTTCCGGACATTCATCCACTAACATTACATTGTCTGCAAACATCATGCCCCTTACCCTGTATATCTTTAGTTGTCACAGCTGTTACTAAAGTGAACAGATAATGCTGAACCTTGGTGTACACCAGCTCTTACACTAAAAAATCTTCAGATTTTTCACACATACTCTTCCCTCTTGCCCTTACTTCTTCATACATAACTCTATTACTAATATACAACCTTAGTACTCCATTATTCCTAAATGTCCACTTTAATACCTCTTTTGGAGCTTATTCAAATTATATCATAGTATGCATTTTCTAAATCGATAAATACTATATATAGTTTTCTTTTCTTCTCCCTGTATTTCTCTACCTCATATAAAGTATTGGTTCATCGTTGACTTTCCTCTCGTAAACCCAAACGAATTTCTCAATACTAACTTACTCTTTTTCTTTTTTGAATACATTTTCCCAAACCTTCATACTTGATTCATAAAATTTATACCTATTATTATTTCCATACCATAAACATATTTAAACTTGTGTTAGTGGCTGTCGGGCAGGCATCAAAATTTTGAAGCAAAATACTATGTTCATTGTATAATTACTAAGTATTATTATTCACTATGGTGAAAAAATTCTCAGAGGGTAATTGCCCACCCTAGCCCATTCATAAACACGCCTATGTTCCACACTCTAATGTATATTCTCTCTCCCTTAAACATGGGTACTAAGAAACTTTTTCTCCATTATTTTTCCATTCACTAACATTTTATTAAAGAAACCTATTAACCACTAATATGCCAAAGTTTCCCAGCACCATCCAAAATTTCTCATCTCTAAAAAGTTCAATTATTTTTTTAATTTGTTTAAATGTGATTTACTACACATGTTTTTACCAAAAAATAATTACAGGTGTACTACAGTATTTTTTCAATTATTATTAAACACCATTTTCATTCTTAGAATTATTTCTATATTATTAATCTAATGTATATCATAGCAAGTATTTCTAGTAAATTCATTTCAATATATTTTTTTTTTTTTCATGTAATATGATGTTGATATTTCAAAATAATAACATACTACAAAAATTAATTAAAACAAGACTGATTTATTCAGTTACACAAAAAATAAAATATAAAACAACTAAAATATTAAATAATTTAAATTTCCCAATTTTAAGTAAACTTAATATTACTAAAACATTAACATATTAATTCCTAGTAATAATTTTATTATCATAAAAATCATACAAACTGTTTATTATAAATACAAATATATATAATAATATATGTTAAATATATATAATTATTTAAATAAGATTTAATAAATAATACAATTTTAAACAACGGTCTTATTTGCTTAATATTTTAGACATTTATATTTATATAAAATGTTAAAATTATTACTTTTTTAAATATGATTTATAACAAATATGTTAATACATAATACATTTCATATTTTATTTTTCCATAATAATTATTGTAGTATTTAACAAACTAATTAGACAATCCAAAATATATTAAATAATATTTAACAGAAATAATAACGACCAGATAATATTAAAATATAATATGATATAATAAACAATAAAATTTTATTTAATATATCCATACCTAAATGTACTCTACTATTTTATTAGGTAACCATGTAAAAATGTCTAAATAATATTACTTGGATTCAATAACAAAATATTTAGTAGTATCTAATTAATGTTAACAATTCAATAATGGAAAAGTTAAAATTCACAAAACAAAACAAAATGCAAATAATTGTTTGCACAATCCGCCAACATGAAATATATCAATAGCAAAAACTTCAATAGTTTTACTGATTTTTTCCATTAGTTATAAAATTTCAATTTAATAGACTCATTCATTCTTTCCCGGAATTACTAAGAGTTACAATATGTAATATTAATAATTGTTCTGCACACAATTGGCAGTTCCACAATCATTGGTTAGTAAAATTCAAGTGAGATAACGATTTAATAGTGTTAGTAACACACTATCGTTCACCTCATCATATTTCTTATCGGCTTCTTCAGCTAAGAAGCGTGCTTCCTTTAATTGGTTCTCCAAGGCATCCATACGTTCCTCATCGGCCAAACTGCGGTTTTCCAACACCTTACGAGCACTATATAAATCCCAACCAATATGTTACTCCCTAAATATCTATTGTTCATATTTAACACAATAATTTCTAAATATAGAATTTATTTATTTAGCACCTTACCAAAAATTATTTGTATTTTAATTATCCTACCTAATCATATATGATTGATACCTACAGTGTATTATGTAGCCACGTCGTGTTTTTGTGCTCATCAGGAATATAAGGATTAGGTTGTAATACAAATTGAAATAAAACTACAAAAAAGAAAATGGAAAATGTTAGTTTACCTCCTCATATTTTTTGTCAGCCTCTTCGGCAATAAGTTTGGCTTGTGCCAATTGAGCTTCGAGAATGGCTACTCGGTCATCCTCCATATTTGTTCGGTTCTCCAATGCTTTACGGATCCTTTTAATTTACAAACCACACATCAAATGGATGCACACACAGTGTTATTGTTTTAATATATATATATATATGTATATCAATTATATTGTACATAATTACAACCAAGTTTTCTTTTTTAAAACAATATTGCAAGTAATATATAACTTTATTTGAAAAATACATTTATTTACATTCTACTTATTATGACTAATTTTGAATTATGAATCTATAATAAAATATTAATTTATAAAAATTGCTATCTATAATGTATTAACTAGGTAATTAAACGTAAATCATAATATTAATTTTAGAGCAGAATAAATTGTAACTGTGATGTTGATAAAAATTAATAAAAATTTGTTAACATTTCTATTTATTATGCAGATAAAAAAAAATGTTAAAAGAAAATAGTAAATTATGATATAAATGATGAAATTTAATCAAATTTCCTATGAATGATTTATTATTTTTATATATATATATATATATATATATATAACAGAAAAGTTGATATGTCTAGGCAATAATAATAATGAATAGAGCTTGGATTTCTACACTTTTTTTTAGTTCATAATACTGTAGATAGAATACAAGATGCATTCCATGATGTATGATTGAAATACACATTTTTTTAGAGAATATTTCTGTATATTTAAAAATTTGACAGCTTTTAAAGTTTAATATTTTACAATTTTAAGGTCATGTTTGATTTATGTGTGGCATAACCCACTATTTTGAAATTGAACATGAATTTTATTAATAGAAAATTTTAACTTTTAAGTAAAATTTCGAAATTGTAAAAATAAATATTATAACAACTCTTTAAATAGATAAGTAGTATAGAAATACAATCTAAATAGTAGGAAACGAAAATATATAGGTACATTTTTATACTAAAAAAAATAATATAAAAAATGTAATTCATAATCTACTTATAGTATATTTGTTTGCATTTTTATACATTTTAGAAATAATTTAAAAAACAAACTTTGTGATTTTTAAGTACATATAAATCCGAGCCCTAATAGTAACTAATTTGGTAATGTTTGAAACACAACCTAAGTATGTTAGTTCAAACCGTAATAGATGTAAAAACTAAGCAATACTCAACGTTTAATTAATCAATTCAAATTATTTTAAATTTTCATCTAAAGTTACTTTTTAATTATATGTATATAAATACCTATTCAGTATGTAATTTTTCTTTACTAAGGGTTTTGAGAGATTCATAAAGGGTGGGAACCTGCCTATCCTAGTATGTAATTTAATTGGAAAAATAGTCAATCTGATAAAATTAAAAATCATATTTACTTTTCATAAAAATAAATGAAAAATATGCAAACATATAGATAATATACTTATTACTTATATATATGATAATTTTTATAAGATTAACTATTAACTGATTTTTAAATTACCTACTAAATAAACATAAAAATAAAAACTTAGGGGAAATTTCAATAAATTCATTTAATTTCATATTTAAATCAATAATTTTACAGTAAAAGTGATACTGTTTGAAATATTCACCTATAATGTTAGTTATTTAGTAGTATCATTAGTGATTAACTAATTACATATTGCACACTAAATATTAGTCAAATGTAAATAGTAAACTTACCTACCAGACATAAGAGACGACGTGACAATACATTCAACAATATAATGTGAATATAATGATTTCTAAGATTTTAAAATTGATAATTAATGAGCATTTAAAATAAATGTTCCTAAATATAAAGTATTGTCTAATTCAACTATTAATTGAAAAAATAATTAATTATTTACTATTTAAGCATAAAATATAGTTTGATTGAATTCTATAGAATTGTTATAAATTGTTATAAACTATGTATGAGACTATTAAAGAATAATAAAATGTAATAAATTAATTCAAATAGGTACCTAGTATTTAGAAAAATAATTTCATAATAAATCAAAATATTTAGTTGAGATCAAAAAGTCCTAGACTCCTAAAAATACTAAAACCTCCAACAAACATTTAACACACACTTACCGTTCAGATTCATCAGCAGCTTGTGATGCCTCGGCCAACTTAGCAGTGGCCGTGGCTAAGCGTTCTTCAGACCTTTCGAGATCTTCCTCTAGCAGTTGAATGCGTCTGTTAAGTGCAGCAACTTCACTCTCAGCCTGAAATATACAAAGTTACATTATTAAGTAGGTATACATAATTTTATATATTTTGAACTAATACTTAGAGTAAGGTATCAATATAAAATACCAATAAGGGTTTATATTTAAATAAAATTATTTTACACAAAAGTAAACAATAAAATAAAATATATAAACATTGACTATATTATATTCAGGTGTAAAATATCAAATTAACAGGAAACCCAACCTAGGCCGTAACTTCCTGGATTTATAGCAAACTGTTTATTTTTAACATAGATACATGAAACCCATTGTTAGGAGATAAATTATTTTATCACGCCTCATCATCCCATACATAACCTTGAATGATTAACTTAATTTTATATTTAACCTTAATGTTCAAACGTAAACCTAATTTTGTATGCAATACATTTGTTTATTAGATTACATAAATGTTCAATCATCATCATTATTAGGAAATATCCAATATTTCAGTTTGTTTAAAATGTCACATAAATAAAAATAATAAAATACATTGAATTGTTATCAATTGCTGTTAAAGTATTTAGTCCCTTTCATGATAAATAAGACTTATTTATTGTATAAACTGTATATAATTAGAATAGATAGGTACATAATAATTTCATATTATGTATCTAATATAATG
This sequence comes from Eriosoma lanigerum, assembly GCA_013282895.1. Taxonomy (NCBI): domain Eukaryota; kingdom Metazoa; phylum Arthropoda; class Insecta; order Hemiptera; family Aphididae; genus Eriosoma; species Eriosoma lanigerum. Next base: position 29,782,389 of record CM023359.1, read on the forward strand.
TGATAAAATCATATATATTAATTCAAAGATCAGACATTATTGATTATAAAGTAAGTTTTGATTCTTAATCTAAACGATACCAAAAAACTAAAAAATATTCAGATTATACTTTTTTTTTTTTACCGATAAAATATTTTCCTAATTATTTATCAATTATGAATAAGTAAATTACATAACTATTGATTTTTTATCTTAATGTAAGAATTTAACCAATAAATAATGACATATAATAACTGGTTAATTTATAATAAAAAACTATCTATCTAATGCCTATTTATTTTCTTATTTTTTAAACTAATTTTTTTTTTTAATAAAATCTTTTAGTACCTACAATAAGTAGAAAATAATTAAACCAAATTATCTTATTACTCAATAGTATTACAAAAAACAAATAAGTACCATATTATTCTATTATTTTTGTTAGTAAATGGAAAATTATTTCTTCATCAAACAATCAAACATAATATATTAACATACTACCTATTTATTCAATTTGCCTTTAAATCATTTTTATAATAAATAAATTAACAACAATTATTGGGACCAAATAAATTTGTATCATTCATTCAACTTTTTTGAGTTTACAATCTACAATTGAAATTGATTACTCAGTTCAAAGTTTGTAACTGAATCTATAATCATTGACTTGGCCAACTCCCGATAGGACTAATGGGACCAAGATTAATAGTTCTTTGTGTTCATTAATTATTAACAGCACATTTAATATAATTGAAAATTAAATAAACGAACAAACCTAGTTATTTTACATAGATAACATTTTATTGGTATCTAAATATTAAATAAAATTAGATATAGAGTAATTAATATATGTAACATTAAAATGTCAGAACAAAATAATTACAATATTTTTAACTATACTAAAAATAATTGTATACAAAAAAGGAATGAAGAAATAGATTGAAAATTGTAAATGGGCACGTCTGAAAACATTAAACTCATGTAAAATGTTTCTTTAAAGTTAAAAATGTTGATGACTCATAAGAATTACAAAAAAAAATATCATCGTAAGTTACTAATAACTATTGATCCACACATTATGATACAAATACTGAATGTCTATAAAGTGTTCATCTAACTGTAAACAAATTTGAAAAATACTATATTAATAATAGTGGCGTATTTAGGGATTTTTTGGGGGGTGTCCAAACAATATTATTTCCTCTGAAAATATAATTATAGTTTGATCATAAAATCGTTTTAAGTTTCATCTCTTCACATTAATACTTTTTTTTTTTCTATTATTATTGTCAATAATATATCACGTTTTACACTTTTACGATATGAAATGAGACAAATATTTCTTCTAAAATAAAAATTTTAGGGTGTTTTAACCCGCAGGATACCCCCCCTTAAATACGCCACTGAATTTGTTGACTGGTAGTGATAGACCGATAACGAACAGGAGAAACAGGAGAACTTTTTACGACACTTCGTACCATATATGGTATTAGAATAGTTAATTTATAATTTTTTTTATTTAAACGAAATAAATACATTTAATTTTTCTAAGGGGCTTCGGATATTTGTGTTTGGGGAAGTGACCAAATGGGTAAATACGTATATTATTCTGTTATAACTTAGGTATATTACAGGTCGGACAAACTCAACGTACTTCCTCGCGTCTCATGACCTCCATCTGTAGTTTCTTGTGGAAATCCTCGCATTCCTCCTTATACCTCTCCATCTCCTCTTTAGTCTGACGCATTTTTTTCTTCAACACGTCTAATAACGAACCCTGCTGTATGGTGGTCATTATGACTTCGCGTACGTGTCTCTCGTCGCCGGACGGAGAAGCGGCAGAAAACGCGCGCTAGCACACACGAACGTCGAGCACAAACTACACCGCACCCAAATAACACGATTACGGTTGGAAGAAAAGAGGCGAGAAGAAAACCAAAACTGACTTGGCTTCCGGACGAGATATCACTGCTGTGACAACAACAAAAAAAGCCGGTCAGACACGTTTATGATCGTTTGTTATAGAATTATGGCGAAAATCGCACGCGAACAAACACCAACGTCCAACGCTACACACTAACGGGCGACGGTTCGCGACTATAGCAATAGATTTATATAATACTGTATAGCAGCTTATAGTTTATATAGTAGAGTATGGAGTTACGTTGGTTACGTGCAACGTTCGGTTACGGGATGCACTGCAGAAGCCACACACACACAACACACCGTATAACTACTATATAGCTAACCAACCAGTAACTAACCAATATATTAAAATATATATATATATGTATATATAATAACAATAATAATAATATGCCGACGGTTCGTCGTACGAACACAATACTCGCTATAGTCGCTAGCTCGCACGCACGCACACATTCACGTCATTCAAACACACAGGTCATAAGCGCGCGCGCACCCGCGCTCCACCCCGACCAGTAGAAACGTACATTGCACGGCGTCGATGGCCTTGCGGGCGACGTTGCCGGTTTTTCCCGGTGTCGCGTCTCGGTGGGAGGGGCGGCGGCGGCAATGATTTTGTTCATATTTGGCGTTGACCGACCCGGCCGGCGCAAAAATATTTCAAACTGGTTCCGTGGAATCAAACAACAGCCAACAGGCTAATGTTACCGCCGGCTTATGTTATAGTCCGTGCGCGGCTATATGTATGACTTGTACGAGTTTTCGTTATAGAAACGATTATTACTCATTAGAAATATTAGAACCCAACGTGGTTTTTGGCTTTTCCTAGGTTCCCCATTGACGTCGACGTTCGCGCGCGTTCATCATCATTCATATTCTCTCAGCCATATGGCGTCTCGGAGACACTTTCTCCGCAGCCTGTTAATTTACAGATATAATCGTAATATATTTTCCAACACAACGATACGCGACACGATTGCGTAACGTTCCAATACGTGGCCGGACCATATTCGTAAGGGTCGTGCGTGATTATATTATAACACCGCAATGATTCATCGCCAAATACGGGGCGAATCGCTGTACTTTTTTTTCTATATAGATAATAATTTATATTATTCTGTCCGCAGAAATACGACGCGGCGGCAAACCTTCAACGCTCATACACGATCGTTTTCGTCCGAGTGCCGAAACACGACGAGTTCACGAGCCCGATCCGTGCAAGACATAGCGAATTCGCGACGTCTGACGTTGACGGTACGCTGAATGGAATACATTTCGCAAGCGCGTTGTCTTGTTCTTTTTCTCCTTTCGAAACGCATCGCATAAACACTATTGTCTTTACAGTCTTCACCGTGCATATAACAACCACGGTATATACGACATACATAATAATATATAACTAAACAACGAACGAAAAATAAAAATTACCTATAATTAATAAGCTTCTATAAATTATTTGAAATAAGGTATTTATTCATTATTTATAGATTTGTCGTCAAAAAAATTTATAGTGAAAATAAATGAGTAAATTACATAAATAATCATAACTCATCAACAATATACATGACTATAATATTACAATAATTTACTATTTACTGTTAACCTAAGTCCTAAGTATTTCAAATGTACAAATAAAATGTAAACTGAAATCTGAATCATAATAAATTAATTATATTCCAAAAGGCGAAATCTAATAATATTATTATATATTTGTGTGTATAAAATGCATACAATCTATATTCACAATTCACATGGTTATACATTATATTATTGTACGAATTTTACAATACAAATTATTAACATAACTGTTTATTATATATATATATATATAATAACCGTTAGTCGCCACATAAAATTCTCACTTCGCGTTCTCGGTGACTATTAAACGAAGAATTTGTGTAAAATATATAAATATTTATCAACTATTATTATCCAAGAGACCAAAAGTTTAACTGTTAAAGTATTATGTTCAATTATTAATATCGTTTAATCTAATAAATTGAAAATGTTGTTATTACTTATTTTAGTCAAATTATTTGTTTAGTTCTTGGGGCAAGTTATTATAAATATTATTATAGTTTTATAATAACAAAAATTATAGGAATCGTATAATCTTATACTAACCCATTTTGTATACAATTACGATTTACGAACATCGATAGTCTAAAACTTACATTTTACATAAATAGAATAATAAACTGAAAATAATTATTTTATACCATGTGAATAATCTACTAATGTATATTATAATTTAATATGTTATTGATTGTATATACGAAGCTTATCATAATTATTGATATTACGTTTACATGACTACATTATAATATGTTAACGAATAGAATAGAAAAATAAACTTCAACCTGTTCGCATTTTCGACTTTCGATAATTCGAACTCGAAGTCGAACAATATATTTTCGACCGGATACGGTTTTGTTTTCGATTGGCCACACGTTATGTAATAATAATGCGTTTGTAATTTACATATTACATAATATATTTTGTTATGTACTTAGCTATATCCTACACGTATTATCATGTATCAAACTCTTTTTTTTAAACTGATTTGTAATTTTTAATTTTCCGAAACCTATAATAAAAAAACACATACTCAGAAATATATCAATAATTCAATATAACGTATACCTTACATGCATATTCTTAGTTATTAATTTATTAAACTTATTATTTATTAATTATAATATTATAAACATTAATTTATTAATAAAATATATAAATATTAAAATATATTGGGATATTACGTCAGAGTTATAATTACTTATATATCATTAAATGTATATTTTATCTGCCTATATACAGTGGCGTATTTATGGGAGGTGTGTAGGCCGTAGGAGGTTTCCACACTTCAGAAAGTTTGATTTAAAACTACAAAATGTAGATTGATTCGTATATGTCAAATTCATATAGTCATATAGTTGGTTAATTCAATTTTTTCTCAGTTAAAATATTTTTTTTATAATTAACTCCCCCCCCCCAGAAAAAAAAAGAAGTATAAATGCCTATATACTGCTATATGCCGCTTAAATTATATCGAGGTTATAATATTTTTTTTAAAAGAAAAACGAATTAATTTAGAATATTTATGGTACTTTAGCTTTTATAATATTATAATCTGAAATGCTGAATACCTACTGCTACCTCGGTGTGTATTTTACTATTATAATTTTATATTTAAATAAAAGAAAAATCTAAGAACTTAAGTTCATACATATTACTTATATGTATTATTATCGGTTGATCGGAATATGAAACGCTGTTGAGTCCGTAAATCTACGGTACGATGATAAGAGACCAATGTGTTATTGCAAAATCAAAGACTTTTTGAATTAAAAACGCTAACTGCGTGTATTTAAGTAGCAGCTAATAAGTTAATTACTTACTAGTTATTAGTGTTACTATGATAGTACGATATGTCATATTTTTGTTTTATTATATATTATTCTAATCGAAGTAATTCAGGATAATTACCATATGTTATTGTAATTACCAGTTTGATTAACGGGTTATAAGACAAATTTAATGACCTCAGTGTAATAAACTATTAATAAATATCGAAAAGAACGCGAAGGTTGATGACAGTTGCCGCCGAACAGTCAGTGCCCAGGAATGCTGTGTGGGATATCAGTTCCGCTGGTGCGTATACGAAAATGATCCGTTGGCACCGCGCCTACATTATAATTGTACGTCTAAATTGTCGAAACGAGTGGTTATTAAAATATGTTATCGGTAGGGGGTGGTAGTCAGTCGGAGAAGAAGAAGGAACATTAGAATATCAGAATAGGACAGCCACTAACTCAAAACAAAAGATTTCATTGCACTTAGGTCTGTATTTAACAGAGATAATTGAAGACAAAACATTTGAAAATCTCAGAAAATAAAATTGCACCCTTAGTGCTGTAATTTTATAACATACGAATTAAGTACAAAGTCACGCAAGAGTTCGATCGGATTGGCTGCTGTGGCCACGATGAAACGTTGAGAATCCTTGTTCAACATACGCGTGGGAGGGGATTGACCAACGGCAGTGGCGGCGGCTGCGGTGTCGGGCAGTCAGCTGTGCTATGAGCGCTACAAATAGAGTCAGCCGGCTCCCCCGACAACCGTGGCCTCCGCCACATCGCTAAACCGACTTACCCGTCTCAGTTGCGGTTTGAGCACGTTGTGCAGTTCATTCCTGATGATGCTGAACTTCATGCCAGTTTCCGTGCTGAACACGGAACTGGACAGTGCCAGTCCAGGATAGTCGGGGCACCGTCGCCGCTGCCGTCGTTTTTCCCGTTCGGCGACTACTTCGGCGCTCTCGCTGGGACACCGAAGTTTGGACAACAGTTCAGTATCGTCGACCGCGCCACTTGATCCCGGTATTGTTTCTCCTGTTGAGTCTTCAACGCCGTCACCAGCTTCCCGTACATCACATTCCGGTATTCTATCCGGTTGAGTTGGTAGATATCGCTGTGTCCTAGCTTGTGGCGACCTGTCCCGTTGCGGCTGCGTCCTGGCTTGCGGTGACCTGTCCCGTTGAGGCTGTATCGGTGGCGACAACCGTGGCGTCCTGCCCTGCAACTGCGTCGGTGATGGTAATCGTAGTGTCCTGTCTTGTGACTGGATATGCGGTGTCAAACGGGGCGTCCTGTCTTGTGATGGTGGCGGAAATCTAGGAGTCCTATCATGTGACGGAGTAGGCAATCGTGGTGTTCTGCAGTCTTGTGATGGTGGCTGGAGTGGCGGTCTATAAGGACCGGCAATCGCGGCTGTAGTGGCTAACGTAGTTTCGGCTTCAAAATAGTTCCGTTGTTGTTCAGCGGATACCTGCGGTCTCCTTGGACCCCTGGGGCCCTTAGGGAGACGACGGTCCCCCGACCGCCTGTCACGTCCTCCGCGGATGTCCATGCGTCGTTGTACCGTCGTTCACAAAACACACCGTATCGGCTGTTCTTTGAAGAGCGGTGGTGGCGACGGCGGCGGCAATAGCACCAGCGCTCTCACACGGCCGACGGCGCGTCGTGTACAACAGCAGTGAACAGCGGTACGGCCGCAGGAAATGCACACGCACGACGGTGCTACGGTTCCGTGTTGTTTTGTTGGCTGTTATTCAAAAAAATAAAGACGGCCGGCGGGCGGTGCCGTCTGGTCCGCGCCAGTGTTGATCGCTGTCTTTACCCTCTCTCCGGGCCAACGACGCGCCGCCGACAGTTGTACACGGCTACAGGTTCCTCATATGTTTAATTGATAAAACGACCGATTAGGCGACAACGAAACGTGTGACGGTATTTTTCGTTCGAATCGAATTATAATATTACATGTAATCAGAATGTATATCAATCTCAAAATTGTCGTTTATAATATTATACATTTATAATGGATCATAAAACATTTTGAAACGATAAACGAATCGAGACGTAACCCGATAACACTGCGTACGTATGAGCAAATGAGACGTAATTTTAAATTTTAATGAAGTTGGCAATAATTGGCATATACTTTAGTTACGACGTAACATTCTGTGGCTGATAACTGTTACGACGATTGGTTTTAAACTTTTATAATTATATCTTATGTATAATAAAATAATAATATGATACATTTTACATAAAAATCGTAGATTTCGTTCGTTTCAACTTAAATATTTAATATGTTATTGGATTTGCTCAAAATTAGTATTTAGAATTTATTCATATTCAGTACTAGTCGCGATTCAAGTAATATTAGTGGCGCAATTTACGGGAGTGTTGGGTGTGCGAATCATATGGGCCCCGAACCCGTCCACCATGCTCACATATTTTTAGTTATATTTGATTTAAATTTTCAAAATTAAAACTGATTAAAAATTATCTGTGAAACTCAGTTGGACAAGGCCGTCTATCTAATATCAGTATGTTAAAAATTGAAGAGAAAACATTTCTCAACTAGACAGAAAAAAATAATAGACGACTTTGCAAACATGAAAACAAGAAAAGTTAATTTTTTTTAAATTGTAAATTTTTTTAGATTACCCAAATATACATTTTATGGTAGAAAATTATTCAAATAATTTTTGACAACTGTTATATTGATATAAATAAGGAAATAAACACTTTTCAAAGTTAGAATGTAAGACTTTATTTATTTAAACTAAGGGGCCCCACCAGAAAAATTTCACATAGGCCTCTTATTACCAAGTTACGCCACTGCGGAATATTATATTTTTTTTAAATTATTCAGTTATTGTGTGATTATAAGTTTCAACTGCAGATTTTATTATATTTGTAATTTGTAAATGTTTTTTTCATACTGATATTTAGTAGGTAATTCAATATACACTATACACCGTAGTATATAACACTAACACACGATAAGTCATAAGAACGAAAATACTTAGATAATACAAATTATACAGCATACACTATTGTTCTAATATTAGATAAAATACCTAATTTTATAGATATAAGCATATTAATATACGTTTAAAAATACTTGAAATATACTTGAAGGTCAAATACTCAATATCAAATCGTCACAAGTGTACGACTTAATTTTTAATTTGTTATCACAATTAAGCAAATTCAATTTATTATAATAATATTTGCTATTTCTATAGACATTAGAATTTAAAACAACATTTTCGAACGAATAAAATACGATATAAAGTATAACAACTGTGTTTTAACACTATAACAGTGGCGTATAACAACTGCAAGGAGTTGTTTTAGCCTAAAACTTTTAGGTACATCATATTATTATTGTCCGTACGTGACTACATCTAAATTATATTATGAATCCGTTGCAATTATTTAGGTACTCTACTTTATAATAAAATTAGATACGGTATCAATATGTGACATTGGGAGCGATTGCATTCCATATAATATTTGTATTTTACTGTTATCACGTTCACATACCTATTATAAAATTAGGTATATTTTATTCACGTCATGTTATTTCATCGACTTATATTATATATATACAAAATATATAATATATGATTTATCAATTTAGATTTTTGTCCTATATAATATTGGTAGTATTATACTTATACATTATTCGATTTTAATAAATATAATCAAAGAAGAGGTTCAACTTCTGGCAATATAATAATTTTTAAATAACGACCTTATTATTAAAACTTAATAAGTATTTTATATAAATCATGATCTTATTTAAACCTACAAATAAATAAAATGAGCATTAATATATTATATGTATTTTGTTCATATTTAATTAATTTTTTTTTATCAAAAATATATAGAGCTATTGACTAACTACTAACTTTTATCTTACTAAGTTGGTGTTTTAATAAAGTAACTAAAATTTAACTAAGTTACTATTTTGTACTGAAATTTTAAATAAGTAATTAGTTATTATTATTTTTAAAAATTCTAACTTTGTGTACTTAGACATTTGGACCAACCTGCCCAGGCTTGATATATTATATATATATATATATATGGTATACGGACATACGATATAGCTAAACGCCTATACCTATACGGCTATACATTAAAAACGTGACAAATATTTATCATCTATAATACAGACTAATTATTATTTTATGACAAAACTGGGATACTATTTAATTGGATATTATTTTACTTTCTACCTAAAATAAGTCAGTTATCATTTTTGGTTACATTTAGAAAATAATATATATAAGTAAAAAATATTATACTTATGTATTAAATATAAAATGTTGTAGTTACCTATGCTACTTTTAGATTTTAAGCGAAGCGAGGATTGTATTGGTTAACAAAGATTTTTTTTTTATGATGTCTAAAAACATTTTTTTGGGTATAAATAATGGTCCGATTTATACCACGAATACAATATGCTTTCGGTAGCAAATTGCATCTAGTTAATACTTTATTTAGCTCATTTTTCGAATTTCTCAAAAGGTTCTTTCCTTGGGAAAAGAAAAACTACCAAAACATGACCTAATACAATTTTGAACGTAGATAATTTTTTTTGAGTATTCTCATTGATAGTTTATACTTGCGGTACACTTTTGGAACGGATTATCAGTATATTAAATTGTATTATATTGAGTTTGGCTCAGAATTGTATTTTCGAATGCAATATTATTGAATCGAAGGGACGAAGGAAAAACATCCAAAATCGATCTTCCGGATTTTTTCAAACTGGAATACCTACATAATTATTACATCTAAAATTTGTGATTATTCTATACATATTTTAAATGAAATATTAAATATTAGCTTGGTTCTTTATCTTGATAAAATTATTGACGCAGTTTTTCAAAATTACAATAACTCCAATAACTTAAAATATATAAATTTCTAATATTTAAAGAATTATAGTTTTATAAAACTAAATTTTATACTCTAAATACTAAATCGAGTTGGTAACTAAAGTCCTACACCTTCATAGATTTCGATCTCTTATTATCTCTCAACAATTCATACCAGTTATTTTCATATATAACTCTTCATTCCACCTATCCACCTCTTTTTCTTCCTCTAGCTTCTAGTGATTTTACATTAATTTCCATAACAACTATCATTGCCTTAGAATCTCTATATAACATGTCTAAACCCCATTATCTCTCATTTTTGACGCAACATTTACACTTCCACTTACATATTTATTCCTTATTTTACCCTATCTAGTCACTCCACACATTCATCTTAGCATTCTTAACCACAAAACTCATCCTCTGTTTAATTTCATTTTTTTATTCACTGTCCAACAGTCATATTACATCCATATCCTTATTTAATCAGGACCATGCTCAGAGGAATCAAAAGAAGCAAGTGCTGATTAGAAAATATATTTTTATTATATTATATTTTTTTATAAATATTATTTAATATTCATAATATTTTAATATTAATGTGACGCCAAATATTATTATCATAGTGTGTAAATGATATAGTTAGTATTGTACTCATAGGCGTGACTACAGAGGCAGCAGGGGCAGAATATGTTGCCTCTGAAGCTTCAGAAGACTCCGGTCATATCCAAAAAGGCCAATTTGCACTCGATCGATGGAATAAAGAATAATTTAATATTTTGATCTCGCAGATTTAGGTAGTTTCATTTTTCCCTCACGAAAAATAGTAAATATAATGTAAAATATATTATACTATAATAAACTCTATTTTAAACATAATAATAAACACGGACTATGATTGCAAATAATAGGTATAAGGTATAACAATAAGGTATAAAAATAATTATTTAAATTAAATTAAAATGCATTACAATGCATTGATATAGCGATTTATTGAACATTTCCAAAAAAATTTGGGCCGGTTATTTAATGTGCTGCCTCTGTGAATGAAGTCTAGTCACATCTATGGGCAATACTTATTTTACTAAAATTTGAAATATATAGTATAATAGGTATCTATTCTCAGTGGTGCCGAATTCAATTTAAAATGAGATGTCATGAAAATAAAATATAACACCTACCTCTAAAAATAACTTAATATACGTAATAGGTATATTCAGCGTCACTATCAGTCTGTTTTAAAACTTTATTACTAATTGTATATTCGTACGAAATAATTATTAAAATAATTATAATTCTGAATTCAAATTCATTTTCGGTTTAATTATTTATAATACCGGATGTGTATAAAAGTAGATAGTAGGTATTTTTAATAGTACAATGTTGTACAATCAGTTTCTCTGTTTATTTTATTTGTAGATAATAGATGAACGTTTTAAAAGGGTCGCCGTCGCCACCACTAAGACATAAATTCGATGCCACTGCTTACTGTAGTCAATATATTATTATAACATATACAATATATCGTACATTATACCCATAACCATAAGTAATATCATTGATATGAAAATAGTATTTATTGTATTATTAAATATTTATATCTTATCTACTACTTATATTATATATTTATAATTTACTATTTTTATGGGTCTATTTACAAATTTAATATGCTATCAATAATTGAATGTTGCATGTTGAATAAAGAATATACCTATTGAATGTATATTACATATGATAAAAGAAAAAGTCATAACAAAAATTCGTGTTACGAAAATAATAGGAAACGTGTATTATTAAATACGTATATAATTCTTACCAGTTTTTTTAATATGCAATTTTGTATACGGACCAAGGTTCCGTTAAAAATTATAAAAATTAAATAAAGTTGATGAGCTAAATAATATATAAAATATATCTTAAGAAATAGATAATAAAAACAAAATATAATTTTATAATATATTTTTATTTTTTATTAACATAATATTTGAACTTTAAACTCTGCATGTACTAATTATGTAGGAAAAATAGGTATAAATATTAAAATATAATATATAAGTTCAAATATTTTAAAGTTATTTTAGTAAAATGGTAATAAAAAAAATTTAACTAATAAATTAAAATTTATAATATGGATAATAGATATGTGATATAATATGTATCATATAACTAGTAATTTACATACTAATTAATGATATTCTCTTACGTGAGTACAATTTTTAATCTCTCTTACCTAACCTATCACTGGCGTACTTAGACAATTACTATAGGGGCACGAAATAATTTTTAAAAGTTTAAACCCACATTCAAATAAATGTGTATATATCACATAATATAATATATTTAAATATAAAAAAAAAACAAATAGGGGTCATGGGGGGAGCGAATGCCCTCAGCTCCCATCAACCCCCACATTTACACAACTGGTAGGTATTTAAGTAGATATATGACTATATGAGGTATATGAGTATATGAGTATAATACTATAATATAATTGAACAGTAAAAATATAAAAGTAATAAAATAATATTATACTGAGCTATCATGTCATTTGAGTAAAATATGTTGTATTTTTATAAACGTCCAGGCGTTTCAAATCTTGTATAATTTTTAATTTTCAATTCTTCTCGTTGCTACATATATTTTTCGTATTTAAGGCTTTAAAACTTAAAGTAAATACGAAAATAACTAATTTAAAATACTCTTCAAATTTTTTGAAAAAAAAAAAAAAATAAATAATAATTATTATTAAAAATAAAATTATGTATAAATTTTAGTTTTAATACAATGTATATACATATTCATAAATATATTAGTAAGTACTTATATGTACACAATATCCTATATTACATAAATGTATAAGAACCATACCATTTTTGGTAAAGTTAGTTATGTCAACACTGTTCACTGAGAAATAGTGAATAAAACACATGCGAAATGTCTTCTATTGTCAATGGCTATTTATGGGAAAAGGGTAAACAACTTTTTCTCTTTATAAATTTGTTATCAATTGACTATTAATTTAATGTTTACAAGTACTTTCTTTGTGAAAATTTATTTATTTTTTAATTCTATTAGCAGTGACGTGTCATACATGTGTGCAAATGCCACGGGCCCTTGGTTAGCAGGGCCCATTATTACTCAACGTCCCAGAAAAAAATTCAATTTTGTAAGAAAAAGTAAAAAGATTGTTCACAATTTCACATAATTCTCCTTTTCTCAATCTGATATCAATATATTATTGTCATAAATATTGTATTGAATTTGATTATCTTTACTTCTGCGAAACAAATAACAATTTATGGTGACTAAACGTTAAGTATTTAAATTAGTCACGTATATCCATTGTGCTTCACGTAACTTGAATTTAGTTCTAATCGATGCAATGAATTCATCAACGGATGTAAAAACTTTCTTTGGACTTGTGAACAAAATGTATACATTTTTTTGAATAGTATTAAACGTTGGAAATTATTTTTATCTTCAGAGTCATCAGGTATTTCAATTATACTAAAAAGATTATGTAATACTCGTTGGTCATCAAGATATGATTCTTTATTAGCTATTCGACATCGTTATGTTGATATTTTAAAATGTTTATCACAAATAATTCTTAGAAGCAAAAATAAATTTGAATTTATGAACCTATATTTATATTATTTAGAATTAAAAAGTGAAGGGGGCCATTTTTCATTTATGCACCCATCTTTAGAATGAACCGCCACTGTCTATTAGTCTGTTTTCATTTCCTTCTATGCAATTATGGAAATTTAATTACAGTGTACTATATAATAATCACTAACTTTTATTATACATAATAATAAATTTATTTTATATTATTAGTTAATACTCATTTTTTTCTGTGTTGATTTATTGATTTTATAATAATATAAATAATAAAATATTTTATACCCACTTGGGACGCGGTCATACACAGTTATATGTCAAGCTTTCTATCAAGGGTTAAACGAATTCTAATATTAGATATATTATATTGTAAATAAAACTATTTTAAAATATAATAAACTTGTAACATTTTATATTTGGCAAGACATCCTATATATTTACATAATATGTTTAAATTTTAGTCGACGCTGCTCATTTATATTTAATAATATAGTCCACAGAAACAGAATACAATTTTTTTTTTTAATGTATTATTATTATACAACAGCTAACTAATAACATTATATTATTATATTTACTTATTCTGTGATTATATTACATAGTTTAAAATAGTTTAATCGTCACTACATTACATTTAATGACGCTGTGGAAACTATTAGTTGTATAATAATATAATTTGTTTTTTGTTGAACTGACATTTGAGATTTAACTCATAAAGTAGTAACAGTATATCCAAAATAGATTTCACTTATTCTGTGCTGTAGTATAACTATAACAATATACCTACTGTAATCTGTAAGGTCTAGGACAATACTTTTAGTAGTTGTCCTTATTTTATCTCATATTTAAGGGCCATTGAAAAAAGATACTTAAGAGTCATTTAATAAATTATATCCAAATATTTAATACTAATATCCTATTTTATTAAAATTCAAAAAAATAATTAATATGGATACTCGGAGTATTTTTAATAATAATTCAAGGAATATTTTTAGATCCTCAGCGAAGCGAGGAATGAATTGGTCATACAACGATGTATGAATTTTTTTTATGTAGGTACCTATGGAAACACTTTTTCGGTATAACAACAGAGACTCGGAGTAGTGTATGCTGTCAGTAGAGAATTTTATTTAGCTGGTACTTTATACAACACATTTTACCAATTTCTCAAAAGTTTTTTTTAGCATAAGAAAAGCTACCGAAAAACAACAAAATCCGGTAAACTGTAATTTTGACGAATTCGATTTTAAATATTTCATAATAACTAACTACAATTTTAAATGTTGGTACTTAAAATGTTTTAGAATTATTTATTGATTATAATATATCTAAATATAGAACTATGAATTTTTTCCAAAAAAGTAATTTTTTCGTAATAATGTTCAATTTTATTTTAGGTTTTAGAATTTAAATATTAAATAAAAGATTAATCATATAATACTTAACCTAGTTTTTAAAAAAAATCATAATTTAACAGTAGATACCTACTATATTTTTTAATAAGCATTTAAAATTAGAATTTTGAATGAAATCGAAGGAATATGATCTTTTACATAGATTTTTGTATGTTTTATAACGTAAAGATTTTGATTTTAAATACACAAAGCTGAAAATTTAAACATTAAAATTTAGGAGTAAACAATTTATTCATAAAAAATTACAAATTACAGTTACACAAATGTACCTATTAATTTTTATTGACCATTGATTCCTCAATACCTACTACTTCGAAAACTAAAGATAAAATGTATTTATTTTACTCAAAGAAGTCCATAAGTATAATTAAAACATTTTAAAAATAACTTTTTAACGACCAAATAATGTTTCAAAAATGTTTTTATTTTTAATTACACACGCGATATGAGTAATGTAGCTATACAGGTACATACATATAGTACATTTATTATTTTAAAAATTTCAGAAATTTTAACGACGTATAAGTTATATGCGTTTTATCATGTTTAAAGAACGGAAAAGTTATTTTTCTTATAACTTCAGCAATAATCATTAAATGAATCCCAAAATTAATATTATACGGTTTCAGTTTAAGTAAAAATTTAAATGTATAAATCAAAAAACGCGAGTTAATATAAATACATATCTATTTACACAATAAAATAAAAATGGGTATTCCTACATTTTCAAATATTTAATGTGTTTTTAAATGTCTGAATACATGATAATGGTGATCTATAATATATACTACCTTTTAAGAGGATATAGAATTAAAAATGTAGATAGTAGATTTATCGTTAGTGAGGGTACTTAGTTAATGTACTCAGTATAATTATCATTGAATTTATTAATTGTGTTTTATAAAAATATACCTATATGCCATATGGCTAAATGTATTTTAATATAACGTAGTATTTCAAAATTTAAAAGAAATACATCTTGTATCTACTTCAAATGTTTTTTTTTTCGTATTTAGTAATAAATAATAGTTAGGTTAATTAAAAAATACATAACATTTTCATCTATAATAGATATTTTATCTAGTTATTCAACTAATTTTCTATATTTTATTTTATTACTATACAAGCACAGTTGAGTATTGGGTTACACATAATAAACCCGGTAGAGACATCTGTTGGTTGTATAATAATATGCAAAACGTGCATAGGTCCGTATTTGGCACAACGCTGTGTCAGTGTAACATAAATCCCTGTTCTATTCTTAAACAACGCGGTGGGCCTCTAATTTTAGAATCTCTTGAATCAACACTTTGTAATCTTTGCACACTGCGCTAGCGGTTTTTCGACTTTTCACGTAATATGTATATATGCTTTCAAAAATGTTAACTATTTTGTTAAATATGATTATATAAATAATTTTGGGACAGTTAATAGAATATTAATAGAATCATTATGGTCTGAAGACTTGAAATCTATGTAATTATTTTATTATTATAATATTAAGGTATACATGATATATCATCAGTATTCAGTTTAATATCATTAGTAAAATTGTAAAGTCAGATAATATAAAAATATTAAATATTAATCCTGATACAGAAATAACACGTTTATGTATTAGTTTGAATGTTTGATTAGAAAAAAGTTTAGAAAACAATAATTATGATAGTTATCCAAGAAAATTTTAAATACTGCACCAACTAGCAAGCACAACTAACCCAGAAATAGGTTATGATTTGGTACTATTAAATTTTATGTCTGCAAGTAAAGCTAATCTTACTATTATATCTGACCAGAAATATTTATGACGCATTTATGTTTCACTGTGAACGTGACTAGTAAAGTGATATTATTTGATTTCTACAATCCGAAAACAAATTAATGATTACTCAAAAGTTAAAACAATTAAAAATATCGTAGACTGAAATATAATTAGTAATTATATTACATATAAGAATCTAACAAAGAACGTGAAAGAATTTCAATACCTATAAAATAAATTAAGCTCTGTCTAGGTTAATATTCAATACTCGTGGTATGTATATTGAAGTAATTGAATACATACATTAAATATTGTTTTAAAGTTTTAGATTTACAAATTAAAACATTTAGAAACTAAATATGTACCTATAACAAAACGATTTAGTAAAATGTCGTAAACATTCCAAATGTGACGAGTTAATACAATTTCAAATATTTGAAGCGTTTGACCAATAAGAAATTAAGTATTTATACTTATTTAATATAATATATAATATAGGTAAAGACTACTGGGAAAGAAATGTTTATGTTAAATGTACGAGTATAATATAATATAATGGTTGTCTGCACAATTGATGACGACATCGATAAAACGCATACCTACTGGTTATTTACAAATTTAGTTGGTATGTGTCCAGTGACAATATAGAACCTAAAACCTGAATGTGGTTTAGTTCGTTCTTTGTTATTATACATCAAATAGTGTTTACAGATATATAAAATATGTATTACCTACGTTATAATATGTCTAATATTATAAACATATACTAGATAGAATGTTTTAAAAATATTTTACTAGTTACTAGTTGGTTTATAAAATAAATAAATCTTACTAAATTTAAACCTTAATGATAAAAAATAACTATTAAGTAATCATAGTTTTGAAAAAAAATTGTATATAATATGTACAAGTCCCATATAAGTCATAATATTATTATTATTTTTGGTAGGACAGTAATTAGATCAGATTATATGTTTTCGTCATATCTCATACTATTATCATTTAACTATATATATATTATTATTTAATATAATATACAGTATATTCAATATTGACAAGAATCTAACGCAATACTTAAATAACAAATATTATTACTACAATATATTATTATGAATTTATACCACCAGTACTATTCAAAAATTGATCCAATGCAATAATTTATTAATTTATTTTTAATAGTATCGTCAATCTGTCTTTCGTGATAGACAATATCCAACATAAGAATAAAACATTAAAAAATATTAGATTTTTAAAAATCTAAAAAAATGTTTAATTAATCTATGGAAGTAAACGGCCGTGTTACCTTGACTGATATATTCAATATAACTAAAGAAGGGTAATTGAAATACACTCACGTTTTGCAGAGCCTTGTCCTTCTCTTCGAGTTTTGCGCTGACTTGCATAAGCTGTTCCTGGGTTTGATCGAGCTCATTTTCAATTGTTTGGATCTTTTTTTGTAAGGCTCTAGCCTCTTCCTCAGCTTTTTCAGCTCTCAAATTGGCATCTCGTGCTTGTTGCTCACACAACAGAGCCCTGTCCATGGCATTGTCCTTCTCCAGCTTCATCGCCTGCATTTTCTTCTTAATCGCGTCCATTTTGGATGTATTTTAGCGAACGACTGGAATTTCAATCAATCGTTATGAATTAATATTTTTAAAAATGTTTATGTACTGTATATTTAACTAAATATTATCAGTCAGAACTCGTTAATTTTTTTTATAAAATATAGGAACTTCTATAGTCTATATACTTTTGTTTTTTAATTCTATTAATATAAGAATATAGTACGGTACTATAATAGTACCTATTATAAGTTTTAACAACTAAATTAATGTTTAGTACCTATAATTTGAATAATATATACTATACAGTAAAGTGTAAGACAAAAAAAAATGTATTTTATAAAAAAAAAAATTACTTAAACCTATATATTTAGAAATAAGAACACAAATTCTTACCTAGTTACAAAATATAATAATAATACACTTGATGATATTAACTTAACACCCGTAAGCACACGCGTTAGCACTGAACTTGCGTCAACTAGCAACCAGACATGTAGCAGTAGACCCCCATTACAATTTTGTCACAGAGTGGGAGAACGGTGAAGACGATCAGCTTTCTTTTGGCCTTAACCGACAGTGGTAGGGAGAGGGACAGGCTACTGTCTATTTTTGGGATGTCCTAAAACCTCACTCAGAGACAAATATTATTTATTACTCCAGACCTGGATGACATAATATTATATGCCATCATATGACATACTTACACTACATCACATACAATTTATTATTATTATATTTTATTATTTCAATAAACTTCTATTAAAAAAATAATAATTTTTAACCAAAATTAATCGTATTAAAATTAATGGTGTTATTTAATTAATAATTAAAAACAAAGTTAATTTTAATATATATGTTATTAATATTGACTTGATTCAATATAGATTTTACATTATATATGATATTTTTTTTCGGTTTAAGGTTTAACTCGATTTTGTATCAAATTAACTAGGTATATTGTAAATTATTGGTAGTTATTGTGAACATAAACATAATAAAAATTTGTCATATATATATATATATATATATTATATTATATTATATATTATAGTATTATTGTTATTTATTAAAATAACTTTAATTTACACGAATTTAAATTCGTGGTGCGAGGAAAAACAAAGTGCAAAGCAAATTTGGTACGGTTTTAATTTTCCCTTTTTGTTTTAATCACATACAAAATGTTATTTTCCTAATTAATTTAAGAGATAAGCTACTTATAAGATGTTAAATACTAAGTACAAATAAAAAAATAATTATTTTTGATTCGTAGTTTTCCAAAATAATGACCAACTACCCTAGCCTACCTAGGAAGGATGGATCCTAACAAAAATAGTTGCTTCATGGGAATCTCCTTCTCGCCGCCACTTTTCGTATTATATAGATTTTTAAGACAATAATATGTCTATAAAAACAAAATGATTTTAGGTACTTGAGGTCAAATGAGTTTATTTATGCAGAAATTAGAAATCAATCAAAATAAACAATGTGCACCTATATAATCAAAAAATCAAAATTCATATTATATATTATATATATAGGTATTATATACATATATGTATATATTATATATAGTAGATACCTAGTTAGATAGAGATAATTAGATTTTTTTAATAATACTACCGTCTACTACAAAATATTATTAATATATTAATATTATATGAATATTATGAATAATTTCATGTGAAATTAGAGTGATTTAACAGTTGATTCCAAATTATTAATGCAAAACCTCAGCACGACAGACAAAAACTGCTGTGATACCCACTAGCCGGCCATAACAGTAAATAAATCATTCCATAAATGGTAATAGAACGCGTCTATATAATATATTATATAAAAAATAACATGATGTAAAATGTAAAATCAGTTTGAAAGGTACTTTATTATTATTGCAAATAATGAAACAAAAAAAGTATCGGTACCACATATGTACCATGTACACATATATATTATACCTATGTATCTACCTATAACGTATTATTATTGTAAATCTTTAATAAATATTAAACGTATTTAAATGTTGACACAAATATATTGACTAATGTATACAATTTTCAGCATATTTTCAGTAGTAGGTAACCTAATTATATCCTATAGAACTGTATAAAATATACAATATACTTAAATTAAAGAATTATTAAAATTAATATTTAACGTTTTCGAAATATAAATTTTAATGTATACTTATACAATATATAAATACTAAAAATTAATTAAACAAATTAAATAATTTAATTTATTGGTAAGATAAATTATGTAGATACCTACATAATTTCCTCAAAACTTAATTTAATTACTAACGATTTCCGTGAATTTTACCGTTTTTTTGTCATTTTTTGGTAGTTTTTCTTTTCTCAAGGAAAAATTTTTGAAAATTTAAAAAATGAGCTAAATAAAGTACTAATTATAGATGCAATTTTCAACAGAAACTCGAAAGTATACCCTTCGTGTTAATCGGACTATTATTTCTACCCGAAAAAGCGTCTTCAGACATAAAAAAAAAAGTTAGAAGGTCGATTTTGGTTGGTACTCCTTCGTCCCTTTGGTCCTCGAAAATTAGTATTTTATTATAATTAAGATTTGAATGCAATGACATTGCATTAGAAAACATGATTCTGAGTGAAACTCAATATAATACATATATACTGATAGGTCATTCCATAAATTTACCATGTATGACCACACATTGTGTGTAAACTACCTATAAGAATACTCCAAAAAAAAATTTAAAGTACCTACGTTCAAAATTGCATTAGTTATCATGAAAAACTTAAATTAATTTCATCAAAATTACGATTTCTGTAAATTTAAAGTTTTTCCGTCATTTTTTGGTAATTTTTCTGCTTCCAAGAAAATACTTTTGATAAATTTGAAAAATGGGCTAAATAAAGTATGAACTAGACGCAATTTGCTACCGAAAGCATACCCTACTTGTGGTAATTGAACTATTGTATCTACCCGAAAAACTGTCTTCATACATGAAAAAAAAACACTATTGTAAAACCAACACATCCTCATCGCTTCGCTCAGAATCTAAAATTAGTCATTATAAAATATTTTAATTTATTCTCATGAATTTGAATACCGATATGGAAATGTAATATAACATTATTTTAAAATAATATATTATTGTTTTGTTTTTTTATAAATTCATAAATTCATAATAACTATAAGTATATATTAGTATATTATACGCATTAATTATTAAATAGAAACATTTTTTTTTTATAAATTTTCTACATCTCCTATATTTATTGTCTTAAAACTATTAATCATTTTATTCTTTTAGTTTGAACCATAATTTAGGGAACTAAGTCTCCTTTAGTTTCATAATATGCGTATTACATTTACATATAAATAATAAATATACTATATATTTTTACCGCAAGAGCGCAGACTTTTTACAGGATTTTTAGACAGTCAAGGTAACAATGAAATCAACTATTAAAAAATTTAAGTTGAAAATATTAATTTTAATATGTATTATATATTATTAATAATATATATAAATCTCAATTTAAATAATTTACTAAAAGATTAAATTTTTGTAATACTATTTAGGTATAGACGGTATAGTATCAGCTAATGCATTGGATACTGTATAGCTATTATAGCCATAGGAGCACATTGGGTGTGAACTTAGGGATGCTAGAATTGTATATAATATATTGTAACTACAATTTTTTTGTATATAAGTACTTAAAGAAACACTATACGATACAAGTTTATACACATAATATTTTTTTAAAAGAGTCTTCAGTAACGATATAATAATTTGGGGGCTACGCCTTCTCCTCCTCCTCCCCCCTCCCCCGAGCACCACCCAATGTGGGCCTATATAGTAATATATTAATATAGTATAATTATTAATTATAAGTATTTAATCCAAAATGAGATTTATAATAATGAATTAAGGTAAGTATTATATAAATACAATTTTTAGAATTTTTTACCAATTATTAAACAATGAAGTGTCTGTAATGTAAATAATGTAATTATACAGCGAGTAATGATAAAATATTTTTGGAAATTTCTATGAAGAAACATAATATATGTATATAGATAGTATGTATATTATTAATTAATTTACATAAAATTGAATGGATAAAGCAAATGAATACGATATTGATGCGGATAATATTATAAACGCTAGGTATAACACCTCGAAGGCTATGCTACGCAAACGTGAGTCATCGTGTTACCGGGTTTGATACCATAAATGGTTACGAAATTGCACACAATATTGTTGTTTATTGTAGACAACTATCACCGGCCGGCGCATATTATGTTTATTAGTTTAGGATTCTCATCTGGCAACTGGAGCGACAGATACATTTAATTTACTGTCATTTTAAGGCACGACCTATTTATAATTATTGTTTTTTTTTTTTACTAATTGTAAGTATAAAATAAACTTTGTGAAGGTTATTTCATTACGTTTTACGATGACAATTGATAATTTAACTCTAAACAAAGTGATGACTATTACTATTTGATTTTTATAATTTTGCATTAACAAATCACGTCTTATGCGTCAATACGTGTAATTTACTGCGTGTCTATACTACCTAGGTTCATAATATACGTATTGAGTGAATCGTTTAATAATATAAAATCATTTATAAATTATTAATTAAAGTAAGTACCACCGAGGCTCGAGTCCTCGACTCTCAATGTGGTAGGTAGGTACCTATTAACTATTAAGTAACTAGTAGGTATAGCAGGTTTTCGTATTCGTACATTCGTATTTTGAATTAACATCGTACCTATTTGTATAATATATTAAATATTGTAAATTATAATATATATGAAGTGTTCGAATTGGAAGGAAGCTCCCCCACTATTTTTATATATTTTTTTTTGCGCACTCAAATGATTTTTTTTATACTTTGACGGGGGGACGGCATAGACTAATGCCCGCCATAATTTTTCTTAAAATAGGATTTAAGTTGTTGTCAATGCGGTATAGTGAATTTTACAATTTTAAATATTTTTTAAATTAAAATTATTCTTACTACAGCATGTAGGTATTTGAGTATTTGATGTATTGCTATCAAAGTAGGATTTTAAATTTAAAAAAAAAATGTATTTTTTTTAAGCAATTGAATGTAAGTAGCAAATCCATTTACTGAATTTACATAGATTATATTTAGAGTTCATATATTATGTAGTTGCAAAAATGTATTATTTAACAAAAATCATTTTTCATATCTTTTTCGAATGTAGTTTTTAAATCGTTATACTGAAAATTGTATTAATACTCTGCCCATTTTGAAATTTGCCTCTCATTGTAACATTGTAAACAAATTAAATTGTTGAGTAAGCTATAAAATCATATTATGTAAAATGTAAATACAAGTTTATTTATGAACGTATTTAATGAAATAATATGCATTTAAATATTTTATACGTTTTAATCAGTGTACTAGCATTAATCGGGAAGTACTTGAGGGGGCTGAGCCCTCCATAAAAATATGACATTTATGTGGTATATTAGTCGTTAGGCTATAAATCCCACGGGCTTGTTGAAAATAAAATTTCAGCCGTCCCAAATATAAAACTTAAAAATTACCTGTGGTCCTTGGAAAAATTAGTGGTGGAATGTTATTCTGTTATAGTGTTAGTGTTATATTATAATTAAGATTCGAATGCAATATTTAGAAAAACTATTCTGAGCAAAACTCGGTCAAATATACAATATAATAATATTTATTTTTATTTATCATAATAATATCAAGTGTAACAGAAATATTATTTATTGTAAAATAATGAAATTCAAGTTCTTCAAAAACGTAGATTCCGCGAATTTTGCCGTTTTCTGCCGTTATTAGTGGTTTCATTAAAAAAATATTGAGAATTTCAAAAAATGACTAGAAAGAACCAACTATAAAGAAATATGCTGCCCCTGCTGCCCCCGTAGTCACGCCTATGCCCTAATCTACTAGCTTTTATCACCCTTCGTGTTCCTACTCATTTCACCAGAAATAATTCTCTATTCTCTATTCCCGTACCAAAACAACTACGGTTACAATAATCCACTTCACAGAATTCACGTGCTATATACGTCCAACGTGATACGTTTCTCCAGACCCCCTCAATCGAAATTCTTGAAAACAAGAATTAAATCGTGATTAGTTTGAATTTGCAATAGTCCCAGAATTCGTGTGGTTTTAGTTGTCCCGGAAAATTTATTTTTCCATTAGCCACGCCACACCAGTCTTCCTCAAAACAGAACTAATTAATTTTTTGTATTTTTTGTTTTGCAAAAAATTAGCACATGAATATATGATATGAATTTTCAAGTTATACAACTTATAATTAACATACTAACTAATTAACAATAATTATATACAGGTATTTATTGTTGACACACTTGACAGTCGCTAGGAAAGAAATTAGTGGTAAAAATTATATTAGAAGGAAGAAAATTTATGTGATAGAACATAGAAATTCTGAATAGATAGAGAAAAGAATAGTAGTTAGTATACATAGTGTTACCATTCGTATTTAAATCGACAGCTTGGGTATACGATTTAGAGGGGGTTAATGTTTGATTTAAAGTAGTATTTCCATTATTTAATTATCAATATAGTATTTGAATTTTTCAACCTTTTTTTTTGAGAAGTTATTGAGATTGATAATCCTTATGTATATTTGATACCCTTTGCAATAGTTGAAAAAATTATCGCCCCCACATAGAGCGTATTTGGCTGGAAGACTTGACGATTTCTGTCATGTATTAGAGAGATAGTTGTCACCGCAACGGACACATTATATTGTTAGATAGACTATTCGATTTTGACTTAGGTATTTTACAAAGGTCAGGTACAGCAAACATTATTGACAGCTCATTCTTCTTTCTTAACGGTGTGAATGGTGTGATAATTTATTAACTTACATATCATTATAAATATATACAATAAACTTATTTAAATTAATTCATTACTGTCTCTGTATAATGTGCTACCTATATTTTATTCTAATTAACTTGGTAGTTAATACAATTTTTGAATAATTAACTTAGGTATTTTATATGAATCTCGATTCGAGGCATTATACGGTATACCAGCTTGGACCTGTTTGGCTTTTTTAAATCTACCAAAACCGTTAGGACAGCAAGAGCACACCCTGCTGCACATGTATGCACGTCTATGGCCATTGGCCACAACACATAAATAGTTTTTCGTCGATATACAAATATCTCCATGACCACAACCAGAATGCTAGATAATTAAACATTTTAAATATATTTCAAGTACCTAGTGACAGTGATGGATTCTAAATACTGAATAACAACTGAATAGAAATCGGTCTGTGAAAATATATTTACTGGCCCAAAACACGATTTATACAAAAAAAAAGTGGGAAGGCTGATTGTAGAGGTTCCTCCTTCGTCCCTTCGGTCCTCGGAGAAATTAGTGGTTCATTATAATTAATAAGATTTGAATGCAATGATATTGCATTAGAAAATACGATTCTGAGCGTATCTAAATATATTACAATATATTATACTGATAATCCATTCCAAAATTTACCACGAACATAAATTACATATGTAATTATGCAAAATAAATTTCAAATCCCTACGATCAATATTCAAGAAGTTATCATTCATTTTCAAGGAAAACTTATGGGAAATTAAAAAATTGAGCTAAATAAAGTACCAACTAAATTAAATTTGGTATAGAAAGGGTATCTTATTTGTGGTAATGAAACCATTATTTCTACTCCAAAAATAGTTTTCTACATCAGAAAAAAAAAAAAATAAAAAATCGCCAATTTTCCGCTTCTTAAGGAAATACTTTTGGGAAATTCGAAAAATGAGCTTAATAAAGTACCAAGTAGACAATATTTGCAAGCGAAGCATATGCTACGCGTTATAATCGGACCATTTTTTCTACCCGAAAAAATGTTTTCATACATAAAAAAAAAAAAAAACATCTTTGTAGAATCAATACATTCCTCACTCCACTCAGAATCTAAAATAGTAATAGAATAAATTAAAATTTCTATCAATCCAGTAAAAAAATGACTTTATATTCAAGTTTAATGATGTATATTATTTAAAATAAGACTACTATATATCTTAAATAAGACATATTTAATATTGTATATTGTAGTATACAAAATTAAACTTTTTAAATGCAATTTTTTGTAAAATTATTATTTAGGCAATATGCTATTAGCGCAACTATTTTGTAGTTTTAATTTTTTAAACATCTACTAACAAAATCAATTTTTTAATATTTTAAATTAATTTGAAAATATCTAGTTTAAAGATTATAGGTAAGTTTTTTGTAATTTTTATAGATACAGGATAATGATAAAAACTAAATAAATACCCTGTTAAAAGTATACGATTTTTATAATACTTTACAACCACTTAACAGTTTTATAATTTAAAATAATTAATAATACAAAAATAGTTTATAAAACATTAAATTAAAATTAAAGTATATTACTATACTATTATTAAATTATTATGGGAAAAATAATAATTAGAACATCATAATAAAAACAATTTTTTAAACAATGTTTTATTTGTATTGCTTTAAATTATGATATTATTAATCAAATATTTAAAACGAAATGTGTTAAATATAACAAATCTGCTCATTTACTTATCATAATATTAAATATTGATAATATGAATTTCACATCTCAGGATATAATAGGTAAAAGTAGTAATTAAAAGACGTTAGAAATATCATTTTTCTAATATGTAAAAAAAATCTTAAAAATCACCACCTTGATTAAATTACAATATCGACACATCAAAATTTTCATAAAAATAATTATAATTTTTAAATTTCACATAACTTAATAAATAAAAAGGTATTTATTTTATTTTTTTATTAAACATTTACAATTTAAAAAATAATAGAAATAATATTATAGCCTATTGCCTAAATAATAATTTACAAAAACTGCATTCAAAATTCTTAATTCTTCATTTAACATGGAGATGTTACAATTCATCTGAACCCTTTATATAACATTAATTTATACTCAATGGTATTAATAACTTAGTGTATCTGCCCTCCAGATTTTTGTAAAATTTTACTGTAATTGCACAATAAAAATGTGTAGTACCATTAATTATAGAATATACTATATATAGTTTATTCTATAATCTATGGTAGTACTAATATTATACAAAATAAATAGTTTGCAGTATACCGTATAGGTTAAATTAAGCTATAGTAAACATTATATATTATGTACAGTTAAACACAAGCCTGTAAGCTGGAATAACCATAGAGAATTAACCCTCTATGAGAGTGACAGATAGATTAGGTATTTGATAATTAATTTTGATTAAAATGTTAGAAAATTTGATATTTGAAAGATAAAAAACAATAATTAAATTTATATAAATCTAAATCTTATATAAATGATTTTTAGAATGTTCAATCAGCCTTAAAGTCATGATTGGGCATCGGCCCACCAGGAATCTCCTGTCCCCCCCAGTGACACTAACCACTACTGCCTAGTAGTGACGGTACAATAAAATTTGGAGGTGATAGACAAATGCAACGATTCACCTTTCTTATATTATATTTTCACAGGTCAAACATTTTAAATGTTTCTTTCAATGAATGTTGTCAGTGGTCAAATTGTGGCCATACAAACATTGATGAAATTATAGAAATAAACAACCATCAAATTAGTATAAAAACAAATTTTTATTTTGTAGAATTATATATTCTAATGACTATTTTACCTTGTTTAAAAAATTATGATATCTATATAAATAAAATAAAAGAATAATTTTGAGCGTATATTAATGTATGCAGAGACAAATAATAATAAATAAATAATTATTTTTCCACTACCTAAGTAAAAATTAACTTTTAATCAAACAATTGATTTGTTTTCATTTTATATACATTGAGAATATTTATTTACAAGGTTAATAACGAGCTATATATATTATAAATAAATGTATTGTGTATATATATAATACATTTATGTTATTATGTATATATAGAGGATAGATCACAGACAAGATAATATTACATTGATTTAACGTAACATAGTGAAGTGCATTATTATACCATCTGCTTTATGTACATATTTTCACAATAACTATATAATATAAACTAACATTATTTATTTTCACAAATATTTAAAGTAATATTTGTCAATCAGCATAATTAATAGATCTTGATTCATACAACTTAACTAATACAACATACTCTTAATTCTATGATTTTTTTATTTTGTAAATTTGAATATTAAAAATTTACAATATTGAATAATTAACAATCATGGTTAACAACAACTAGAGTTATTTTGCAAATTAAAAATAATGATAATAAATGCCTAGTTTCAATAACATAAAATTAATGACAATTTGCAATAAGTAAAATAAATAAATTTTGTTACAATTTTTTATCAGAATTCATAACATAACTTTTTATTAAAAAAAATAATATATTTTTGAATTTATTTTATGCACTACAATAAATCAATAGAAAAAAATTACACATTTAAAAATAAAATTATTTTAAAACTAATCATCTCTCCTTAAAAAAGTTTTTGAAATATATGTACACTGTAATTAATAATAAGTTCAATAACAAAAGTAATATTAAAATATAGCTTATCTTTAATGCAAACTCTATAGATTCTTATTTTGATACATAACGATTCTTTTGGCAAAAGTTACTTAATAACAAATTAAGATGTATCACTATTATTGGAATTATGACAATGAACAACAATTGATTTTAGTAAAATCAATTTCTTTTGAATGGAACTAAATTTATACAATATAAAATATATAATTCACTTGAATTTGTTCGTTAGAAGAACAAGAATACAAGATGTATATATTTTTACTTATGGCGTAACAATTTCTTCAATTTGTAAATAATAATAAATGAAAAAACAACACTAGGTAAAAATTATTTTACATAAAATTAATATTGTTTAATGTTTTTAGATCACAGCACTTAATCGTTGTTCATAAAAAAAATAAAAAAATAAATTATAAACTTATAAACTTATGAATAAATAGAAGTTTTAACAAAAATATAAATATTTTTATTTCCAGTAAATGTTAGGAATTCTAATATTGGTTCGTTTTGAAAAAAAAAAACTTATTACACATATATGAAATATTATAAACATAATATATGTGATTCATATGAATAAAAAATGTAGTTTACTATAAAAATGTATATACATAAAAACGTTTCCTATTAACAATGTAGTCATGGTAAAATAAATTGACCTAATAATTGATTAAAATGTTACACATTCACTAATTATGTACATACAATTTCAAATATTTGAAAACCAAAGTAAATTTAATTAAAATAAAGGATAACATATTTTAGAGTTGGCAATTGATATTATGAGATAAATCATAACTAAAAAAAGATATATCATATTTGTATAAGTGAAATTCTAAAAGAATTATCAACAAAGAATAGAAGTATAATATAACCACAACTCTGACCTGAGTACAGTCTTTATGTATAAAACAAAAAGTTCTCCTATTCATAAGAAAAATCATATTAAAAAATAATTAATAATAGTAATTAGAAAAATAAAATAACAATATAGCACCAACTAACCAACATACAAAGAAAAATTTTAAAACAAAAACAAGTTATACAAAAGTAACAGCCTTTGAGATAACTTAAGTATTTCATTAAGTCTTAAATAATAAAATGTATGCATGAGTGTACACATTATGTTGAAAACACAAAATACACTATAAAGATTAATGTACTATTTTCAAACCATAATTGGATCCTCATCACTATCTAGTGTATTATTGTTTGAACGTTTGGCTTTTTTTATTGTGTTCTTTAGTTTAGCTTTACGATTACCGAGTGTACCTAGAAAATTTTAAACATCAAAATATATGTTTATTAAAACAAATTTTATTTAAATAATTTTATATCGTTTAATTTTTGTTTTGTTTTATAGGTTTTATTTTATGAGAATTTTTATAACATAATAGATTTCAATAATTTAAAAAAAAAAAATGTTGTGCTTAGTAATGAGAAAATATTTCCAACAAAAGTAAATTGTAAATTCAAAATAAAAATGTTTTACTATACTTATAAAAACAAGGAAGATTTTCATTTTTACAACATTTAAAACATAGAAAATGTTCTGATTACTAAAATCCTAAGACCCACCAAGATTTCAATATTTTACATACCCATTTTACATTTTTATTTTTTAACATATATAAAGTTTTTAATTTTTCTAACAAAATTTTGTTTTAAAACACAATTGTCATATAACATTAATATTTTAATTTTTAATTATTTTTAACACTTTTTTTATCGACCCATTGAAATTATCTTGGTAGTTTGATGAGCCTGGTTCTAATGCAACCATAAACAGATATTTGTATATTACTATAAAATGCATAATGAACGATCTTAATTATTAAGTATCCATAATATGGTTAATACTACATACGTTTTGTAAACAATGATTTTATAAATTAAAATTAAAAATTAATTATTGATTATTTTTAATTGTATTTGATAATCAGTGTTATCACATAGTTACTAATTAGTAATTTATAAGTGAAAAACTAACTTGAATCAACGTCATCTAAACTTCCATCATCAGTTGACAAAAGATCATCATCTGAATTTGTTCGTCGCAAACTTGGCAGATTAGACGTCAAAAAGTCTTTTTCTTTCTTAATTTCTTGTATTTGTCCAACCAACATTTTCTCTTCTTCATCCATTTTACTAGGACCTTCAGTTGGTCCATATACCTAAAGATTATAATTATACATTATACTTTAACTGTTAACTTCATATTTAAAATAACATACTTTTGAGATACGTAAAGAAGATAATCGATGTGTCGCTGTGTGATGAGCGGTATCTAATGTATCAATATCAGCTAGTGTTGATTTAATCTTATCCATTTGGTGACTTATAATAGAACTGATGCATAGAGTTTGTTGTTCAATGTCCCTCAGTGATTCTTGTGCAGGAACCAATTTATTTGTTCTCAATACACATGGTGCAAACACAATTGCCAATGAACTGGCATTCATACGATTTACATTTTCATGTAATGCAACCCTGTGCAAACAGAATTGTGTTAATATATATAATACAAATTTAAAACTGAATATAACGACACCATTAGTATAATGTTATTCAATTCTTAATAACCAAATAAGTCACAATGACAACTTTAATTATTATATGTAAAAAAAAAAAATGTTGATAATTATTAATTATTATAAAATTGAATGGTAACTTTTTACTGGTCACTTTGATGCCATTATAAATGGATTATATAGGAGTTGAAAATAATGAGAATTTATATACCTTGCAAGATGAAAAACAAGCCTTTCCATTAAATCATAGTTTACTTTTGGTAATTTTTTTAATATGTTAAATAATGTTGAAACACGATCTTCTGAAAGACTAGCAGCGCGAATAAAATCATCATAACAATCAAATGTTAATAATGGTTCAGGCATGTCACGTAAAAATGATTTCAATACACTAGCCAGCACATGAACCTGTTATTTATATAAAAAATATAATTTAACAATATTCTTATAAGTTTCAACAGATATAGTATATACATACTTGATATTTTTCAAATTCGATTTTGTTTACATCATTGTTATCAATGAGTTCTTTAAGTTCATTAACACGAGTTGTAAGCTAAATTTAAAATTAATTAATAATTAAAAGCCATTAATGTATTTTATTAAATTCATAATTTGATTTAAAAACTTACACCTGGTTTACGGTAAATTCCCTCCGTATACATTCCATACATTTCAATAATAGTTATAAGACATTCAACAACAGCTGGTACTTTACCCATGCTTAAATCCAATTCTCCTAATGGACGCCCAAACACTTTTCCCTTAATCATACAAATACCTTTTGATTGCATGTTAGAAGTTGAGTTCATGTCTTTTAAACACTCTTTATTTGCCCGAGGATAACATTTTTTATGACACGTCAATTTACAATCTATAAAAATAATTAATTATATTATTGTCCATTTTTAAAAAAAAACTATCGATAATGACTAATGTTATATTTACTTCGACAAACTAAACTTCTTTCAATTGGCCACAAAAAGAAGGAAGTGCAAACTTCACAAGCTGTGGGAATATTTATCATACTCATTTGTAACATGTGACTACCATGATTAATATGGTCTTCAGACTTCTGCTTTTTTTCTTTTTTACGCTTTGTTTTACTTGGCTTTTCTGTATCAACTCGATTTTGATTCATGAACTCATTCATAAAACCACGAAATGCATTAACACATAGTGTTACAGGAAAATCATCTTGAATTTTTTCATTTCCACACACAGTTTCAATAACCTAGGTATTAATTTTTAAAATTAATTTGTGTAAACACACATTTTACATAATAAATATTTTACATGTAAAAAATTGGCTATTAAATCTTTGTATTTTATATTGAGTACTTGACCATTTCCTTGTTTGTTAGCCACACTATAAGTTGCTATTAGATTTTCCTTAAATTCACGTAAAGCTTGTTTAAATATTCTATCAACTTGAGATGGTTTTTTAACTTCTTCACGTTCTATTTTATATAACTGAAACAATATTAAAAATCAAGTTAGAGTTTGAATGAATCCAAGTGATGTCAAATAAAGGCAATTGACTAAAATAAATTATAAATAGAATGGCTATTATAAATCTAGTCATTTCATAAATAAAATACAAATTATTAAATAAACAATAAATATTAAATACTTTTATTTATTTTTAAAAATAACTCTTGAATAATCAATTTATTTTATTTTATACAAATTTAAAATTGATAAAAAGGAGACATCTTTAAGTAACACATTTTAAGTTTGATTTTTCTAAAAATTAAACTTTAAATTTTCATTAAAATTCAAGTAATTATGGAATATTTAAAAGAGGTACATAGACTATTGCTTTTAAGTCTAAACAAAATAACTGGAATATCACATAAAAAATAAATTGTTGGGTGCTTATTGCTGCATTTAAATAATGAAAAAAATTGTTTTCATAAACTTAAAAAGTTCTTAAAAAAAAAAAACTATTAAATTTTAATCAGAGTTTTTACCATTAATATGTTTAAATCAACAAAATAATTATTATACATTTTACAATAGATATTAAAATAGCATTTTAAAATTCATAAAAAAAAAAAAAAAATAAAATTGTAGAAGAGAGATAAATAAACAATTGAAGATCCTGGTGTTCAACTGTAGGATTTGATTATAAGTGTTTGTCAGATCTTTAAACACTTTATAAAAAGACCAGTAGAAACACATTTTGGCAAATATTTTAATTATTAGCTTTTAAAACAATTTTTTTTTTTTGTACAGATAAGTAATGTTATTGAAATTAATTTTAAATATTTATACAAATTTTATTATTTTTAATATTATTTTAATTGAAATTTTTGGAAATCATTAAACATTGTTTGAATAAATTATTACCAAAATATAAATTGCAGTAGATACAAAGTATTTTTTAAATTATTGATATAAGATAATAATATATTATACATTTATAATAAATAAACTTACTTTTTTGGTTATAAAATCTTGCATCATTTTCAACTCACGTACATCAGATATAATTTTGTCCGTACGGTCTGTGAATTCTGATGTACCAGTTAAATTGAATTTCCCTATTGTAGTATTATTTTGATTATTTGCTATATTTGGTGTTATAAGAGCTTTATTGCTAGCAGAAGTTGGTTTCCTGGGTTTCCGTCTATTAGTTGGTCGATTACTTCCATTTGGTTGTATACATGGCATTTGTAGTACACCACCATTTTGAATACATTTTGTATGAAATAGTTTTTTACAATCTAAATAAGAATAGAAGACATTATAAATTTATAATTTAAATTATATATTTTATAGTGATTTGATTGTTGTTGATTTATGCAGAGAATTATGTTTTAAGTTAAGCATTTGATAGATATTTTTTATAACTTAAATTATATAATAACAAATGTAACTAAATATTTATTTCCATTTTATCAAAAATTTATTTTTGAGAAAATCACCAGAAAAAATTAATTTAACTATTCTATATGTTTATTTTTAACCTGTTCAATAATATTAAGTTATATAAGAAAATAAAAAAAAGCTTTTTTTTTTTAAAAAAAAAACAACATATAAAGTATACCAAATTATAATAAAACAAATAAAATCATAATATTGTTTAATATAAAAAAATCAAATAGTTTTGGTAAGTAGGTTTATTAACATATGTAGATTATTAGATAAATTAATAATACAAATCTGTTTTCTCAAATTGCTAAAATAAGTTTTAAACATCAAAAAAAAAAAATAGTAATAATACAATAATAAAATAAAATCAGACTAAAATTAATTGTAGTTATCATGAATCTAATACTTCAATCATTTGTAATTAAAAAATAAAATAAATTTACCTGAACATTTGTGTCCTTGGGTTAAAAATGCATCCATCAATTTATCACAGTAGGTGCATTTGTCTTGGGGAGTAAATCGTCCTAATTTCCTAAAACGATGGCCAGCTATTGTAAACATAGTAGTTCCTTTCCATTCCAAAAGCTCAAATGATGGTGAATATGTTAATTTAGGTTCTTCTGATTTTCCTTTGTTGTTTGTAGTCGAACCATCACTATTTCTTCTTTTTAAATCCTTTTCATTTATAATGGAAGTTCTATTCAAAAGATTTTCTAATTTTAGTTACATATGAGTTTATATAAATCTTTGTATACTATTTTATAATATATCCATAATTTTATGATTTTATTAAAAACATTTTATGGATATAATAAATATGTTCAAAACAACTTTTTAATTTTTCTTAGTTTCATAATTTATAAATTAAAGTTTTGAAAACTATAATAATTATTAAAATAATATTGACAGGTGTATATACACATATCCTGATCATGTTTATATGTGATATGTCTATGGTCAGGACCACAGGTATTAGAATATTGTAGTTGGTAACGTGGATGATTAGAATGATGGCATGAATATTTCCCACATGGAGTTTCTAATCAAATCTAATCTTCTTACTCAGTGGATTTTACAATTGACATATGCACATAGACCATAAATTAGTATAACATAAACTTACATACGTAAGGCCATGGTAAAGTTCATTTAATTAATGTGTATTAATGATAATATGAGACCCAACCATATAGAGTACATAGATAATAATCCATTATTTTTCTATAAGAGGTTTGATATAATCTTATTTTAGATTCTGAGCAGAGCGAGGAATGTATTGATTCTACAAAGAAGTTTTTTTATTATATAAAAAAAAGATAGATTTAGATCCATATTTAATCAACACTTGTACAATTAAAAAATTTTAAATTATTTATAATTAAATTATATTCTTTTGTTTAATATAACCTAACGATGTATGTGATAGAATAACCAATGTTTTATACAAATATTTGTTGAACTCTTAGAGTCTAATCTACTCATAAGGTGCGTTTTCGCAAAGTACCTAAAAGCGACCAGGTCACTACATTCAACATTTTTTGTGGAATTAGTTGCTCAAATTGTTTGCTTGTTTCAGCGACCTGGTACCTTAATTTAACTGATTATCGAAATTGCTGTTTGTGATGTCTAGTCACTAAACATAGTCCTAATAAGATCTTATAAGACCATGGTTTTGATACAAATTGAACAATATGATAAGAGAATCAGTAAACATTCTGGTTTTGCAATACTGTAAATTTACCAATGAGCTGAGCTTTTGGTTTCTCTGCAAAAACACGCCTATAGATATATAAATTATTATTATCTAATATCTATGTATTCTTATATATAGAATCATAGAATAGTGAAGATGATAATGCTTATATGGATGCGTGGAGTAACTAGAGTGGATAAAATAAAAAATGAAGTGTAGAAGAAGAAAGTGTAGAAGTCACATCAATTGTGGGGAAATGAGATAGATTAGGCTAAGACAGTTTAAGCATGTTATGTTAGAATCATAAGAAAATTCTATGACTATGTGGTCAGATTTCATGTTATTATTAATATTATACCACAGATAATATAAAACATATTTTTAAGGCGCATTTAGTTCACACGGTAACAGTTCCTATACAGTTATATAGTACAGTGTTACTGTCACCATGTAAACGCAGCTTTACACAATATACTATTTTAATTATTTATTCTAACGGGTGTTTCAAAAAGGACGCACATCGAAGTTTGAGGGAATATA